>CM065714.1:82186571-82196571 GCA_033310375.1 Conus canariensis
TAGCAATTCAATAAACACTGCGGGGTGGGATAGTGCCGAGTCCATCATAGCAATTCAATAAACTCTGCGGGGTGGGATAGTGCAGAGTCCATCACAGCAATTCAGTAAACACTGCGGGGTGGGATAGTGCAGAGTCCATCATAGCAATTCAATAAACACTGCGGGGTGGGATAGTGCAGAGTCCATCATAGCAATTCAATAAACTCTGCGGGGTGGGATAGTGCAGAGTCCATCACAGCAATTCAGTAAACACTGCGGGGTGGGATAGTGCAGAGTCCATCATAGCAATTCAATAAACACTGCGGGGTGGGATAGTGCAGAGTCCATCATAGCAATTCAATAAACTCTGCGGGGTGGGATAGTGCAGAGTCCATCATAGCAATTCAATAAACACTGCGGGGTGGGATAGTGCAGAGTCCATCATAGCAATTCAATAAACACTGCGGGGTGGGATAGTGCAGAGTCCATCACAGCAATTCAGTAAACACTGCGGGGTGGGATAGTGCAGAGTCCATCATAGCAATTCAATAAACACTGCGGGGTGGGATAGTGCAGAGTCCATCACAGCAATTCAATAAACACTGCGGGGTGGGATAGTGCAGAGTCCATCATAGCAATTCAATAAACTCTGCGGGGTGGGATAGTGCAGAGTCCATCATAGCAATTCAATAAACACTGCGGGGTGGGATAGTGCAGAGTCCATCATAGCAATTCAATAAACACTGCGCGGTGGGATAGTGCAGAGTCCATCATAGCAATTCAATAAACTCTGCGGGGTGGGATAGTGCAGAGTCCATCATAGCAATTCAATAAACACTGCGGGGTGGGATAGTGCCGAGTCCATCATAGCAATTCAATAAACACTGCGGGGGGGATAGTGCAGAGTCCATCATAGCAATTCAATAAACACTGCGGGGTGGGATAGTGCAGAGTCCATCATAGCAATTCAATAAACACTGCGGGGTGGGATAGTGTCGAGTCCATCATAGCAATTCAATAAACACTGCGGGGTGGGATAGTGCAGAGTCCATCATAGCAATTCAATAAACACTGCGGGGTGGGATAGTGCAGAGTCCATCACAGCAATTCAATAAACACTGCGGGGTGGGATAGTGCCGAGTCCATCATAGCAATTCAATAAACACTGCGGGGTGGGATAGTGCCGAGTCCATCATAGCAATTCAATAAACACTGCGCGGTAGGATAGTGCAGAGTCCATCATAGCAATTCAGTAAACACTGCCGGTTGGGAGGGGAGGGGAGAGGGACGAAGGAGCGAGAAGGGAATGGATTATGGTGCCCGTTTCCTCTCCAAAAGGCCGTAAACTGTCCATTCACCGGGCGTGTATATCGCCACGACTGTCTAGCCAACATCGTTGTACAGGGTGAAGTGCAGGTGGAGATTCTGGAAGCCGGCCAAAGGTGGTCCAGGACAGACGTCATAAAGGACTGGGCTGGTGACTGTCCCTCTACCCAGTGACCCTGGGCGGGAGAACACGCAGGTTCCGCTCGCCATTCAGTATGTTTTAGGACAGCCAGGGGTTAATGTTCGTTGGAGAAAATGTCTTCCAGCTCCCAAAACATCGACTTTTCACCTGTATGAAATCGACAGTAGGGGATGGGGGTGGTTGGTAGTGGTGGGGAGGATGGGGGGAGGTCTTGCCCTACCGTTCCTGGTTGAACGGCTCAGAAGCCGACAGAGAGCTTTCCATACATTAAGATATCAAACAAAGAAGAAATGATGAATGGATGGACGCTCTGGTACGGAAGAGGTATCGTTTGAAGCCTCAGTGTTGTGAAAGTCCTATCATTGGCTAGTCAAAGCGTGCTCTGTACTGTGGCCAATCGGGAACACCTACCATATCCATTACACACTCAATAAAGGGAGGGGGGGGGGCGTCGCATCGACGTCTGAAGAAAACACGTTAGTGGAAAATCCATTTGTCTTTTCTACCTAGTGTATTTTGTAAAGATTCTTGCTTTGCGCTCGCTATGTTTTGTGTGTTGATTTGTATTTCGGCTTCTTTTCAGCAATGCTGCAGTCTGTCTGACTCCCCTTGTCATCATCTTTCTGACCATTGCTAACAATGCTGCAGTCTGTCTCACTCTCCTTGTCATCATCTTTCTGACCATTGCTAGCAATGCTGCAGTCTGTCTCACTCTGCTTATCATAATCTTTCTGACCATTGCTAACAATGCTACAGTCTGTCTCACTCTCCTTGTCATCATCTTTCTGACCATTGCTAACAATGCTACAGTCTGTCTCACTCTCCTTGTCATCATCTTTCTGACCATTGCTAACAATGCTGCAGTCTGTCTCACTCTCCTTGTCGTCATCTTTCTGACCATTGCTAACAATCGCACAGAAAATGACACGTTTTGGAAGGAAAAAGATACATCAGTATATCACGGTAGGTCTAAATTAAGAAAACAATGTTTTTGTGCTGTTAATATGCAAGTAGTATATTTCTCTCAGCAAGACGGTCAACGCACTCTACACTGCAAATTTTGTGATCGGAAGTAAAAAGTCCACCTGACTGGAAGTAAAATTTCCAAATGGCTTAACAAGTTTGTCGGCAAATTTACAAAAGCCCTGGTGAAGCTTGACTGCCACGGTTGGCTAAACCCTCGTTCTACGGTCCTTGCTCTACCTTGTTGTACATAATCGAGAACAGAGGGCCAGCAAGGTCCTTGGCTGTCCAAGCAGGCCTGCGTCCGCCCCTGCACCGTGAAGCTGTTCAACAGGTTGTGTTATACTGTTTTGTTGTGTATTTCCCCCTCCGAACAGTATTTTATCAAATCAAAATTTTGTACTAAATATGTCGTAGGCTGTTTTCCCTTTCTTTTCTTTTATATAGAATAATATTGCATGTCCCATTTTTCATGATCCCTCAATGAATCTGTTGTTTAAATAAAATCCTTTGTCGTTGTCTCTGTCATGGGTCAAATACTTTGTCGTTGTCTTTGTCATGGGCCGAGAATTGTTTTTTAAAAACATCATTATTGGACAGCCCGTTTGTGTAAGCCCAATACTTTGAGAAAACACAACATAATTCACGTTGATAAATTTACGTGTGTGTGTGTTTTTTTTTTCTCCAACACGAACCAGATTTTTATGTAGAACTGACTGTTTCAGTTTTAATTAACGCTAGGAACAAAAATTGATACATAATTATTTTAGACAGGTTTGGCTGTTATTACGGTGTACCCGTTGGCGGCATTGTAAGTTCATCCGATTAAGGCGTTGTGTGGTCGCTCAACAGAAACTACACGCTACAGAATGTTGCACGGGCAAGTGAACCATTGTCGTTATTGATTCGTTGACATTCGTACCACTGGAAGGTCAGCTTCTGTTTTGATTGGTTCAATATACAGGAAAGGAAGGGGGAGCATGGAGATGAAGGGAGAGTCGAGCATGGAATTAAGGTGTAAGGTGAGGGAAGAGGGGAGGGGCAGGGTCGTGGTCGCTATTGATTCATGGATATCCGTACCATAAGGTGGTCAACTTCTTTTGATCGGTTCAGTGTGTGTGTGTTGGGGGGAAGGTTGGGGAGGGATAGGGAGAGGTTGCGAGGCGACGGAGGGAGGGAGGGGTAGGGGGCAAGGAGGGGAGATTTGAGGGAAGAGGAGGGGGGGGGGGGGGGGCAAAAGTGATGTTCATATTCAGGACGAGAAAAACTAACTCTGGGCAGAGTCGAGACAGCACTAAATGCCATCATTGCTATTGATTCGTCGATATTCGTCTCACTAGAAGGGTAATGTCTGTTTTGATTGCTTCAGTGTGATTGTGGGAAGAAGGGAAGGTTGGAAAACAACGGCGGAGGGAGGGGTGACAGAAGAGACGGAAGAGAGTAGGGGTAGGCAAAGATTGGAAGGGGTGGGTGGGTCAAAAAATAGTGATGATGGTGACAAGGATTGGAAGAGCGCACAGTGTGCAGAGTGGCGGCAGTCCTGGATGGGTTAGATCCGTTACTGAAACCACCTGAATTGTTGAAGTGCAGAGATTGCAGCGGAGACGTGGGCTAAAGGGTCTCCAGACAACGCAGCACAGAGAGGGATCGTCATGAGTTTCTGTCGCTTCTAAATTCTTCTTGTTGTTCTTTTGATGGCTAAAAAGCGCACGTTGTCCCACAGAGCGCGCTTCAATGTGTGCTATGAAGTCAAACTCGCGACAGGCAAAGATACTGCTCCTGTCTCTGCTACAACTTTGGTTGCATGCAGTCTAAGGCAGCTCCTTTCGCGCTTCACGTGCCTTCTTCATTGACCGTAAAAATCCTTTTTTTATTTGCTATTTTCATTTCCTTTTTTTCCTTAAAAAAAAAATCTTTTTATGCCTTTTTTGTGCGATCGTACAAATAAGACATAGGTTGTGTGATATTTACGCAGAGACATGTTAGGAAGGCGTAGCGTGTGTGTGTGTGTGTGTGTGTGTGTGTGTGTGTGTGTGTGTGTGTGTGTGTGTTGTGTGTAGGTGAGTTAATGAGTTGCGGGGGAGTGAGTGGTTGGCGGTATTGTTGTTGTTGTTGTTGTTGCTCTTCTTCTTTCTTCTTCTTCTTCTTCTTTTGGGGGTGGGGGAAGGTTTGTTTTGCTCGGGTGTCTGTGGGCTTATTATTTACGAGGAGAAGACGTTACTATTTGTAGCGTATCGTGGGGGATGAAAGAGTGGTACGTAATGAGAACAAAAATCCTTTCTGGCCTTTAGCCGCAGACAACATTGATCTTGTTTTCATCCGTTGTTTCAGCTCTTTTTCTTTCTCATCACCGTCTGTTTTTGTGTACAGTACACGTGCTGGGCATGGCGATTCGCCGTCTTTTTTTTTTATTTCAGTGATGAATGAGATGATGAAGGTGATGCCATGGAGTTCCTTTCTGATCTGAGACTACATGACAGGGCTGCACACCACGCTTCCTTTCATCGTATATCCGGACGTCAACCACGCCCTTTAGAGATCCAGAAACCATTGGAGTTTGTCAGGAAATGATGCCTCTGTCTCGGAAACGCATTCATCAACTGGATGAAACTCAAATGCATGGTCCAAGTCTTGTGCTAGGAGCCCACAGCATAGTCAACTCTGGGTAGATGTCGGCCAGGGCCAAAAACACCCACAATGCCTCTAATGGGATTCGAACCCACGATGTCTCAGCTTATAAGCCTGCGTCACTAACCACTGCACCACGGCAGCTGAATGATTGGGCGAATACTGTAGGCTTTCTAGCGACTGATATGGACTTGTATGGCCATTTATCTGTCGAGTACTACGACATGTGCGCTTCTGTAGCAGCTAGTGCGCCCTCGGGGCATGATCAACTCCTGACTATCGAGTAACGACACCACAGTGATCACAAAACGGGAGCAGTCTCAAGCAGGTACCAGGTCCTTGATTCCTCAGTGTTACTGTCAGTGGTTCTGGAGTCCAACAGATCCATGGTGGCACTGCAGTGATGAACACTGCGCCAGTGATCTCCAGCTCTGACGGCTGTGGGCAAGTGTCTGGGTGGCGGACTGGCACTTCCTGGTTCACGTCATCACATTGGCCAGTCCACCTCCATTTCTGCTTATCCTGTCTTCTTTTTTCCCACTACTGTTCCTTCAAGAATGGTCTTCTGGAGCCCACTTGACCTCATCACACGTTCATGCCACTTCGGCTTTTGTTGTGATCAGTGCAGTCAGCAGTTTTCATCTGGTGACTCACTTGCTGTTTGATGAGTCTAGTCTTCTTTGTGAGTCTGAGTCTTCTTTGTGACATGCTGAGTGTAGGAGAGATGCCAAGCAGTCTTCTGAAGCATCTCACATCCAGTGTCTGGATCCTCATTTACACTTTGCTGTCAGAGACCATAATTCGTACGCGTATAGGAAGATGAGTCGCCAAATTTGACTAAACAGCGCTCTGAGCTTGGTCTCTAACCGAGGACAGGCGCTATAAAGATAAGATAATAATGATGATAATAGTAATGATAGTAATGATAATAATAATAATAATAATGATGATGATGATGATGATGATGATAATAATAATAACAGTAATTTGAACCATTTCATCCTGTGTTTGATTCATTAGCTAATTAGATAAGGTACTCGGAAGGGCACAGAACTCCGTTAAGGTTGAGAGAGTTGTGGGTTGCTAGAAATCGGTTCCATGGTTTTGCGTCATCTTACTGAAGGCATCCCAGAGGGGCCTTTGATCAAGATCAGCACCACGGCTCCACACCAGGATGCCAAGGGTTCGTCTCTAGTACAAATTCCTTTTTTTTCCATTAAAATCAGGACTGGTTGTTTTTGCGTGAGTTTGCTGAACGGATCTGGATGCAGTTTGGACACAGATCCTCAGCAAACTTTTTAAAGGGTTCATCCTGGGGTCACATTCCGGCAAGTTTTGTTAACATAGGTTTTTTGTTTCTTTTTCCTAGATTGATTGATAGATTAATTAATTCATTCATTCATTCATTCATTCATTCATTCATTCATTATTGCGTGATCTTGCTAACAGACAAACCATCAGACGCGTTCAAAAAACATTACTTTGACCGAGGTAATTATAAAAACCCTTCGCAGATTTATCTGTATGATTCATTGCAAATGAAAGCATGGTGAGGCCAAAAGAAATGTTCGATTAAAGCAGCCTTTAGTTCCATGGACTAAACGAAATGATATTATTTTACATTGACATCAACCCTTTCACTACTATAATTTTAATCTTAATCTTAATCTTAACCCTTTCACTTTATTGGTAACGTCATATCTGTAGAAATTTTGTAATATACTTTACTTGTAAAACAGTTGGGAGTTTTTTTAATACAGAATAAAGAAACAACGATCCACGATCCACCCCGTTGGAGCCCAATCGGTATCATGGATCTACTCCAAAATTTAACAGGTTTATCCCTGAGCCACATTCAACTAAATTCCGTGGAGATGAGCGTAATAGTGTTTGCATAATCTTGTTCACAGAGAAACAAACAAACAGACGTGGTTGAAAACGCAAATACTTGGCAGAAATAATAATGTAAGGTAATCTAGTACATGTGGTGATTAGCATCATTTAGTGTTTGCTGTAGGATGCCACGAAGATCAGCAAGTCACTCAGTGTGGAACTGGCATCAGATTACGCTCAGTGTGGAACTGGCATCAGATTACGCTCAGTGTGGAACTGGCATCAGATTACGGCCGCCACCGGTGAAGAACGAGAACGTTCTGCCAAGAAACGAGAGATAAAGTGAAAGTAGACGCCATCTTTGTTTGTTGGGCCAAACCAACAGAACCTACAATATACGCTTTTGGTTATGCTTTATTCTGGAGTCAGTGTGATCTATTCATATGCCACATGCCAACCAGCTGAAATGAGAAAAGCTCCATCTTTGTTTTTATTCAATGGAAATAGCTTACAATTACAAGTTCGGACACAAGAAAAAGATTTATGCGCCAAGGTCGTGCTTAACGATTCGACTATATATTGACAGACACAGATATTTCACAGAATGTTCATTGTGTCTGAAAGTTGATTCCTGTTCTTTTCTTCCATGCGCCCATCAAAATATATGCCAGATGATTCTAAGCAGACCGATGAAAATGAAAAGAATGACACTATTCTAGGAACACCAACGGGCTCAAAGATGGCGTTTACAAATGAGTTCTAAGGCCTGAAATGTGATGTGATGTGAGGTAACGCTATTTCAAATCTGGGTCCTGGGTTGCAGATTAGGCCCCAAAAGCTATATATACTCTATCACATTAACTTTCTTTCACAGAAGTAGGGAAGGGGGAGAAAGAGTACAAAAGGGACGATGTTAAAGTGTGAATAATATATCTTTCAGTGACAGCTACGTGAACTATCGCGTTGCGTATTTTACAGATAGCCTATGGTTAATGCCCATCCAGAGTCGACTTCCTAGCGCAGAAATTAGAGTCACCGCTGAATAAAGGATTAGGGGAAGGGAATTGCCTGGACTGCAGTCAAGCTGGTCAAGCAGCCCTGCAGGGCGACCTTTGTGAGGGAATCGTACTCATATGATTGGTGGTGCAAGAGTCTGTCCGTGTATCGCCAGGAGACGGAAGTCCCCTTGAATTGAAAGCGTGCCACCAGAACCTGCCAACAGAAAGACGGAAACCAGCAATCATCCGGGCACTGACAGACAGTTTCTTACATGAGAAGAAAAGAGAGAGAGAGAGAGAGAGAGAGAGAGAGAGAGAGAGAGAGAGAGAGAGAGAGAGAGAGAGAGAGAGAGACCCTATGGCACACAACCGAATAAACAAAACGTGTCAACAGCATAGTTCGTCTTTCAGCTTTGCTTTCCATTGGTTATTACAAAACAGAGAAGTAATGTTAAAACGGGGTGGTTTCTACTGACAACTAATACAAGATAAATCGATAAATAAATAAATAAGTTAAAATGACACTTAGAAGATCGCAGGTCTCTTTTTCGGTCGAATGAATTCTTGATCTGACCTTTAAGTTAGTTCATGAATGAACATAAGATTGTTGTTGTTTTTTCTGCTATAGGAAGTAAGCAATACAAAAAATATACTTCCCCTGTATTTTGTTCAATGGGACAAGTAAAATACCAAACAGCAGCATTTTTATCACCCTAATGTTTTAATAATCCATGAAAATATACTACACAATTAATTTTATGTCTAAAATAGCTACATCGGAACATTTGGACAATGGACGAATTTGACTCTTTAGTGATGTAACTCATGTAGTTGTAATGTTCACGCTAAAAGTTAAAATTGTTTGAAAATCTGAAGGTCTGTTCAGATTACGTGAAAGTACTTCAGTGTTACGGAACCAATTTGAAATTAAATTGTAAAGAAATATCATTTACTCACTTCCTTTCCAAACAGTTTGGCACACCATGCTGTTCGGTATACGATGCTATGCTGCTCATCGCTGCTCGCAACGCTGATCGTACGGCAGTTGTGGCTCTTCATGAGTTGCACTATTCCTCAACTCTTTTCATGGATAATGTAATACCTAGCTTTGCTGGCGTGTTTCCACAATGTAACAGACTTGAAACGGTTTATTCAGGGACAGGATTAGTTACAACACCCAGAGAATTTTTTGTTATAGTGACCAATGGTGCAAACAGTGCTTAATAATCGTTTATCTACGTAGAACTTATTGACTGGGTTTCAGTGAGGTGGTGGAATGTTGACAGTGACTTGTATTCATGATCAAAAAGAGTCTTGACACTGGATGACACTGTCACAGGGACAGCTTTTATATCGCAGAATGAGAAAAAGTATGGAATGACAGCTGCTAGCCTCCACACAGCCCTGAAATGGTATATCATACACTTCACTTCTAGATTTTGGAAGTGAAAATGCGTGAAACATGGAACAATCATGAAACTGTGTTGTTGGATACTAAGACTAAACCAGCACTGCGTGTTTCGGAAACTGTGTTGCTGGATACTAAGACTAAACCAGCACTGCGTGTTTCGGAAACTGTGTTGCTGGATACTAAGACTAAACCAGCACTGCGTGTTTCGGAAACTGTGTTGTTGGATACTAAGACTAAACCAGCGCTGCGTGTTTCAGAAACTGTGTTGTTGGATACTAAGACTAAACCAGCACTGCGTGTTTCGGAAACTGTGTTGTTGGATACTAAGACTAAACCAGCGCTGCGTGTTTCGGAAACTGTGTTGTTGGATACTAAGACTAAACCAGCGCTGCGTGTTTCGGAAACTGTGTTGTTGGATGCTAAGACTAAACCAGCGCTGCGTGTTTCGGAAACTGTGTTGTTGGATACTAAGACTAAACCAGCGCTGCGTGTTTCGGAAACTGTGTTGTTGGATACTAAGACTAAACCAGCGCTGCGTGTTTCGGAAACTGTGTTGTTGGATACTAAGACTAAACCAGCGCTGCATGTTTCGGAAACTGTGTTGTTGGATACTAAGACTAAACCAGCACTGCGTGTTTCGGAAACTGTGTGTTCTCATCTGACGTTTCTGTGTGGGTGCCAGATAAGGTAAACCTGAATTAGTTGTTTGATGCGACACTC
>CM065714.1:82201571-82231571 GCA_033310375.1 Conus canariensis
TCAAGAAAACAAATTCCTGCTGTTCGCCGAACAAGCGTCGAGCACAAAGAGTCTTTGTTAGCGGAAATCGACTGGCCTGATGACGTAGAGGGCAGACAATAGCATCGTTGGAGTGGAGTAAAAGACATGCCCCCATTTTCCTGGACGCCTTGGTCGGAGGTTGTGAGGAACAGCGCATAAGAGCAGCAGCGCAAGAGAGCAGCAGTGCAGAGCAAAGTGGTCGTTTCCTATTCATCTTTGATCGCCTGAGAAGCAAGACAGGTAGAACACATCACCAAAATGATTTTTAATGTAGAAAAACGCAGTAGTGGTGTATCATAGCTGGATTAAAAAAAAAAAAAAAAGGAACAGTAAATCACATTCTCCCTTCCATCGACCAACAACCACCACTGTCCCAATGCTTCTCTTTCCCTCCCTCCCTGTCCACCCTCTACATCCCATCCTGTCCACCATCCTGTCCACCCTCCACATCCCATCCTGTCCACCCTCCACATCCCATCCTGTCCACCCTCCACATCCCATCCTGTCCACCCTCTACATCCCACCTCTGTCCACCCTCTACATCCCACCTCTGTCCACCCTCCACATCCCATCCTGTCCACCCTCCACATCCCACCTCTGTCCACCCTCCACATCCCACCTCTGTCCACCCTCCACATCCCATCCTGTCCACGCTCCACATCCCATCCTGTCCACCCTCCACATCCCATCCTGTCCACCCTCTACATCCCATCCTGTCCACCCTCTACATCCCACCTCTGTCCACCCTCCACATCCCATCCTGTCCACCCTCCACGTCCTATCCTGTCCACCCTCTACATCCCACCTCTGTCCACCCTCCACATCCCATCCTGTCCACCCTCCACATCCCATCCTGTCACCCTCCACATCCCATCCTGTCCACCCTCCACATCCCATCCTGTCCACCCTCTACATCCCACCTCTGTCCACCCTCCACATCCCATCCTGTCCACCCTCCACATCCCATCCTGTCCACCCTCTACATCCCATCCTGTCCACCCTCCACATCCCATCCTGTCCCCCCTCCACATCCCATCCTGTCCACCCTCCACATCCCACCTCGTATCCATCCTCTAAAAATGCGGGTCATCAAAAATAACACGTACAACCCACACCCACCTGTCCAACCTTAAATTCTTTGTTCATGACGATCAACGCCCTTTGATGCCAGAAAGTCAGACCCTCTAATCTACCTTGTCATCAATCCATGCCACCTCTATCCCACTTTGGTAGCTCAATTTTGTGCACCCTCAATCCATTGCCGCCACTAGCAACTGGTCCTTATTCTGTTCCTGTCCACACCCAATACCATCCTGTCCAGGAACAACACAATAAGTCCAAAATTTCCAACATCAAAGCCACCTCACTCCCCACTGAATTAAAATCATCTAGTTCCACCCTTCTCTCATCATCCATAGTCCATCATCAGATTCTCTCCCATTTCTTCCTTCCACATCCCTCCTCCATCACACCCACCTCGCCCCCTCACTCCCACCTCACACACCTCCACACACACACCGCCACCCACACACACCCACCACATCTACACACACTGCCCACACTACATCCCATCCGGGTCAAACGTAAACAATAGTCACACAAATCCCTCCCTGTTCCCGATACAAGCGTCCAGCATAAGAGTCTTGTTAGCGAAATCGACTGCCTGTCCCCTGACAGACATCATCTGTCAGTGAGTCAATCCATCCATGTCCCCCTTTCCTGACGCTGGTCGATCTCGTGAGACCACTGCATAACAGCCCACGCAGCGCAACAGACCCACATGTCAAGTCACATTCCTTGTCCATTCCCACATCCATTGTCGCCTTAATCACGACCTCTGTCCAACACATCCCACAATTTTTAACTACAAAACCACTATGGTCCATCAATACTGGCACCTTAAACAAAACGACAGTAATCACATCCCCTTCCACTCGACCACCCCTAACCACCACTGTCCATCCTTCCTCTTTCCCCTCCCTCCTCCTGTCCACCCTCATCCATCGTCACCTCCATCCCATCCTGTCCACCTCAATCCCATCCGTCCACCCTCCACATCCCTCCTGTCCACCCTCCACATCCCATCCTGTCCACCCTCACATCCCATCCTGTCCACCCTCTACATCCCACCTCTGTCCACCCTCTACATCCCATCCTGTCCACCCTCCACATCCCATCCTGTCCACCCTCTACATCCCACCTCTGTCCACCCTCCACATCCCATCCTGTCCACCCTCCTACATCCCACTCCTGTCCACCCTCTACATCCCACCTCTGTCCACCCTCCACATCCCATCCTGTCCACCTCTACATCCCATCCCTGTCCACCCTCTACATCCCACCTCTGTCCACCCTCCACATCCCATCCTGTCCACCCTCCTACATCCCATCCTGTCCACCCTACTACATCCCACCTCTGTCCACCCACCCACATCCCATCCTGTCCACCCTCCACATCCCATCCTGTCCACCCTCCACATCCCATCCTGTCCACCCTCCACATCCCATCCTGTCCACCCTCTACATCCCATCCTGTCCACCCTCACATCCCATCCTGTCCACCCTCCACATCCCATCCTGTCCACCCTCTACATCCCATCCTGTCCACCCCCCACATCCCATCCTGTCCACCCTCACATCCCATCCTGTCCACCCTCCACATCCCATCCTGTCCACCCTCCACATCCCATCCTGTCCACCCTCTACATCCCATCCTGTCCACCCTCTACATCCCATCCTGTCCACCCTCCACATCCCATCCTGTCCACCCTCTACATCCCATCCTGTCCACCCTCCACATCCCATCCTGTCCACCCTCACATCCCATCCTGTCCACCCTCTACATCCCATCCTGTCCACCCTCACATCCCATCCTGTCCACCCTCCACATCCCATCTGTCCACCCTCTACATCCCATCCTGTCCACCCTCACATCCCATCCTGTCCACCCTCCACATCCCATCCTGTCCACCCTCTAACATCCCATCCTGTCCACCCTCACATCCCATCCTGTCCACCCTCCACATCCCATCCTGTCCACCCTCCACATCCCATCCTGTCCACCCTCCACATCCCATCCTGTCCACCCTCCACATCCCATCCTGTCCACCCTCCATATCCCATCCTGTTCTGCTCGCCATGGTCCAGATGTACCTTCACTTGTTCTTTCCATAATACACACAACTTAATAGAGACACAAGGTCTGAAGGAAACTGAGAAAGAGACGCAAATCACGAACACTTAATTCTCCAGCACAAATGAACAGTGCAGTGTGTTCCCTGTCAGATATAATTTTTTCTCGTTTGCGAACATTTTTCTTTCAGAATTCAAGTTTGTAAATGCATCAGAAAAAAAACCTTAATCAAAGAGATACCAGCTGAGAGGGGAAAAAAAGAAAGACAGAAGGAAACAACGAAGAACAAATAAACAAACCACACATTCACCGAACTAGAGTCGAACATAAAGGGCCTTAATTAGCGGAAATCGACTGCAGAAGGCAGACGATGACATCGTTGGAATGGAGCAGATTCATGTTTCTCTCTTCCTGAACGCTTTGGTTGGAGACTGCGGGGAACAGCTGTAGAGAGAAGGAATGCAGAGCAAAGTGCCGCTTCCCGTTCTTCTTCTTCGATCACAGTAGACGGCAATACCCGTCTGAACAGAAACAGAGTGATCTGTTTCAGTTGAGAGCATTGCCCATGTATCCATCACTTCTTTTCCTTGCCATCAACCAACGATCGTTGTTCAATCCACTTTCCTTCCTCTGGTTCCCCCCACACCTCACATCCCCCTCCTGATTCCTTGCGTGTTCCCTAAATCTCCCTCCACCTCCTCCTCCTGGCCAGACTCCGTCTGCCGTTCCCTCCCTTTCCCTTCCCACCCCACCCCTACCCCATGCATACACCACCTTTCCCACTTGTTCTTTGAGTCAAACGCACGACTTCATGAAGGAGCTACGCATGAAAGGGATGCAAACTATACGCACTCAATTCCCTGAGCAGATAAGAAAAAAAAATCTGACTGAAACTGGTCTTCCTCTTTTTAGAAAGATTCCTTATATCAATATTTCGTTAGATTTGAGCTTATTAGATTCAAATTAAACAGCTTTTAGATAATGGCAGTCCTACCCGCCTACCCTTACTCGCACACACAGCTTTCCCCTCCCCCTCCCCTTCCTGGTGCCCTCCCCTCTCCCAATACACGCCCCTCTTTCCGCTTCCGTAACCTCTCAACCAACTATTCCAACCCCCCTCCCCTCCCCCCACACACACACACCATCTCACCCCCTACTCCCACTCCACCAACACCCCTCTTCCCTCTATTAAAACAAAAATAAACAGAACAAAAATTCTGTACAATGCAAAGAAGATTCGCCACACTTCGATCTTCTGGGTAAACAAATACACAATCACACGAACTGAGAGGACCGGGGGTGGAAATCCTCAGCATCGCATCGCCTTGCTTGCAAGGACAATCCAACGAAAGAAAGCGAAACAAACAACAAGTAGAAGAGCACTCGGGAGAGTGCCAAAGTCGAACTAATATTGGATCCGCCTTTGGAGTCAGTTCATGATGAACACCAGGAGATGTAATTGTTGGTTCGGACTGAAGGGGCTCTTCGTTGTGTACTTGGTTTTTTTTTTTGTTTTTTTAAGACGATGTCCAGAAAAACAAAATGTCAACGCTTATGCCCGAAGAACTTTTTAGTATTCCCTGAAAATACATGACTTTGTAGGTAGTTGTCTCTGTAGGCATGCCGAGGGCTCTTTCAGTACAAACAATTCCCCTCCCGCTCCCTTTGCCCCTCCTTCTACAAGTTCTGTGCTTGTCACTTCCTCTTTTCTGCCACTGTCTTTGACTCTGCCTTTATTTCTTTCTTTCTTTTTATTTTACTTTAATCTGTTTTTCGGGGGGGGGGGGGGGGGGGGTTCTTTACTGTCGTCCACTTGTTTTCCCCTACGTAGACCATTCTCCTGTCTTTGTTTGGGAAACTCTTATACATTTCTTTCAGTCTGATAGTTTATGACATGCAAGTTTTTTTTTTTTTTTTTTTTTTTTGATGTAGTTTAGCGACTAGGTAGGCAAAATTGTACACACTGTCCAGGTGGACACTAACTGTCCATTCTGCAGTGTGCATTGACCCATGAGGCTTGTTTGTTTATTTATCTATTTATTTACGATTTTGTACATTCTCGGGGCGATTAATCAAGGGGAAGGCTTTGTGGTCTAGCACAGATTAATTGCATGCACCGTAAGACGTCAATAGTGTAGTTACCACAGCCGCTTTTATTGTTTGTTTCTGTTTCAGGGTGTTTTTGTTTTTTTTGCTTTGTTTTGTTTTGTTTTGTTTGTTGTTGTTTGTTATTGTTTGTTGTGTGTTGTTGTTGTTGTTGTTGTTGTTGTTGTTGTTTTGATAGTCTGTCTTGTTTCTGTGATGTGACTTTTTTCCCTGTGTACGTTTGACAGCCCTCAACAGGCTCTGTGTGGTCGGCTGGGTTATACGGAAAATCAGCGGAAACGTAGACTGTTGTCTGTTCATGGCAGTAATTTCACACTGTCCATGTTTCATGGAAATGTGTGCTATTCTCATTCATGATGGGAACACACGCCGGATCTCTCTCTTGAAATGGATCCGCGCACAGATCTTCACCAAACTGAAATGCGTTTGTCCATGGGCCAAATTGCATCTTTCTAACAAATTTCTTTTTTTTTTTAATTAATATTATCATTATAATGAATACTTATATAGCGCCTATCCTCGGATAGAGACCAAACTCTAAGCGCTTTACAAAACACACTCGTTTACACAACGGGCTGTCTGCCTGGGTAGTGCCGACTGAGGAGCTGCCAGCTGGCGCTTCATTCAGTCGTTTCCCGTGTCATCCAATCAATATCGTTCACTTAATTTCCTTACTTCGTTCATTCTTATCATTTCTCACGCAGGGTGCATGCTATGTGCAACGTGTCATCCATTTGCTGAATCGGTAAGTGAAGGTTTTGCGTCTTAGTCTTGCTGAACGGTCCTGTGTACCACGTTTGAACCGGATCCAGACAAAATGTCGTGGGTTTGTTCTTGGACCTCGTTCCATCTTTTGACAAATCAAACGGAAATAAGCTGAGGACATTTGACGGTGATTCTTTTGCCAAACAAACAAGCAGAAGAAAAAAAATGAAACGATGTTGGAAAGTAAAATCCTGGGCGGACCTTATAATATCACTGAACAGATCCACGAGTTTAGTCATGGTCTCCATCGAGTGCACCAATTTTCCAATGACTGTGAGCGTGACAGGGCAAAAAAGAGAAAGAAAGAAAGAAAGAAAAGAAAAAGAAAGAAAGAAAGAAAGAAAGAAAGAAAGAAGAAGAAGAAGAAACAAAAACGAAGTGAAACAGTTAACAGCCCAAGACAACAAACGTTGGGGATAAAGACGGAGAGAACAAAAGAGCAAGGGAAGAAAATCCCCCAGCCACTGCCGTGCATTGTTGTTAGCGTCGTATGCTGCCGGCTGGAACATTGTGGGTTAAAGGTGTTTTGTTTGGGTATTCG
The DNA here is from genome assembly GCA_033310375.1 of Conus canariensis. Taxonomy (NCBI): domain Eukaryota; kingdom Metazoa; phylum Mollusca; class Gastropoda; order Neogastropoda; family Conidae; genus Conus; species Conus canariensis. The sequence goes on from CM065714.1 coordinate 82,208,138, forward strand.
TACTTTTTAAGGCCAGATCCAATTTTCTAAGAAAACAAAAACATGCCAGAAGCAAAAAGGGGGGGGGGGGGGGGGGGGGGGGGGGGGGGGGGGGGGGGGGGGGGGGGGGGGGGGCTCTTTGATGACGATGCACTCGCTTCGGGGAGAGCAGCCTGAGTTCAGTGCATATCGAAAGTGGTCGGTTCTGTCTCCTCGATCCGCCCCGTGCAGCAGGGAGAAAAGATGTCTTATTACTGGGGAGGATACGGGAAAGGATACAGCGGAATTGTAACGTACAGTGCAGCACAAGATCATGATAGATAAGGGGGAGGCTGGCACTGGGGAGATGTTTAACCATCTCCTTTCTCCTTTTCAATGTCTACCCATCCACCAATCTTCCTCATGTGTATGGGGTTTTTTTGTTGTTTTTTTTTTTTTTTTTTCTTTTTTGGTTGTTTTTGGGGGGGGGGGGGGGGTAAGAAAAGAAACGGCCGAAGTTCCACCAGACGATACAGACAATCAGATTACAGGACAAAACACTATGCATTTCCACCTCTTGGGTTTTCTGCAGGCAAAAACAAGTAACATTTAGGACAATGAAACGAAGAACAAGCAACCACTTATCTTCTCATACTCGGCACAAAGTTCAGCAACCACTTATCTTCTCATACTCGGCACAAAGTTCAGCAAACCACTTATCTTCTCATACTCGGCACAAAGTTCAGCAAACCACTTATCTTCTCATACTCGGCACAAAGTTCAACACCCATTTTGTGCCGACTATGAGAAGATAAGTGGTTGCTTGTTCTTCGTGTTCGTTGTCCTAAATGTTGCTTGTTTTTGCCTGACGAAGACCCAAGAGGTGGAAATGCGTCGTGTTTTGTCCTGTAATCTGTTTGTCTGTATGGTCTGGTGGAACTAAGACCGTTTCTTTTTTAGAATTGGCTTCATTTTCCGCCCTCAGTCACCTCGTTTTGAAACTAACCTTTTTTTTCTAGTTGAAAAAATCTGTGAATAGAAACTGACACTGACAAAAGGCTTCACTGAGCTTTGTTAACTGATGAAGGATTTCATTTGCGGAAATCGCCCACCCCGTGAGACGGAAAGGGAGTTAATTGCACCGTTCCGGTGCAGATTCTTTCCCCTTTCCACCTCCCCCCCCCCCCCCCCCCCCCCCCCCCCCCCCCCCCCCCCACTTTTTTTTTTTTAGTGCTTCTGATTACTAAGAATTGTTTAAAGTAGTGCTGGAACCCAGCGGCGCCGAGAACTGCAGGGTGTTCTCACTCTCTGTGGTTCTCTGATCGCCAGGCAGGGAGTAAATCGAAATGGAGGGGGGGGAGGAGGGGGGGATGAAATTGAACTATGCCACCAATTACAGTTTCGGGTTTTAAAACAGGCAAATGAACCATCCCTCTTCCCTCCTTCACAGTCATCTTTATTCCACGACGCCGCTCTACCATCACCCCCTCTCTTTGGGTCGCACAGATGTATACAAAGCAAGTCGATTAAACCAACCAATCTTTGCCTGAAAACAGCGTCTTAAAAAGAGACTCGAATCCTGCGCACTTCCACAAATGAAACTTACGTCCCATCTTGGGAGCGCATTTTGTTTACTTGGTTGGCTGGTTCGTTGGATGTGATGTTGTGTGTGTGTGTGTGTGTGTGTGTGTGTGTGTGTGTGTGTGTGTGTGTGTGGTGTGTGTGTGTGTGTGTGTGTGTGTTGTGTGTGTGTGTGTGTGTGTGTGTTGTGGGGGGGGGGGGGGGGGGGGGGGGCGGGTGAGAGGTATGTGAGGGGTGTGGAGTGGGTGTGGATGTGTGGTGCTGTGCAGATCATCGTGTAGAGACCTCAGAAATGATTCTCTTTTAAACTTTACTTCTTTACTTCGTTGGTTTTATCACGATACTAAACATTAAAAATATCGTAAAGAATAGTTTTAGACAAAAAGGAGTGCGCCATTTTGAGAAGAAAGAAATAGACAAAGAATAGACACAGGACAAGGAGAAAATGGACCGGGGAACTGAGCAAATCATAGCACAGAAATTTGACAAGTTTGCGGTCCAAATTATGAAAATTGTGAAAATATTGGAAAAAAGTCTGCCCGGCTGTTTTCGAGTTATTTTTCAGACGGACAAAGAAATAAACAAACGGACAAGCAAATAGACATTAATAAAACAAGAACAAAAGCAAAACCTCGGCTGTAGCACTTTGCCACTGTGGTGGGTAAATACAAAGAAAAGGAAAGGAAGCACGGAACGGAATACTGGGATATGTCATATCAAAAGACAGCCGTGTAATTATGCCGCAGGCAAAGGAAGCACGGAACGGAATACTGGGATATGTCATGTCAAAAGTCAGCCGTGTAATTATGCCGCAGGCAAAGAACACGAGAACTGGATATGTCATCAAGACAGTTGTATTATCGAGGCTACAAATCTAAACATTGCCACTTGTGATTATCTAAAGCTGTGCTTCACAGAATATAAATTGTGAAAGATAGATGCTTTACACACACACACACACACACACACACACACACACACACACACACACACACACACGCACACCACGCACGCACGCACGCAGCACGCTCACACATACGCGCGCGCGCGCACACACACACACACACACACACACACACACACACACACACACACACACACGTACACACGCACGCAAGCACGCATACACGCACGCAAGCACGCACACACGCACGCAAGCACGCACATACGTACGCGCACGCGCGAGCGCACGCACACACACACACACACACACACACAACACACACACACACACACACACACAACACATACATACACACACACACAGCCATACAAAAGAATGGAGAAGCAGGAAATTAAAGAATGAAAGACAAGTAAGAAAAGAAAACCACGCTTCCCCGACCTAATGTTGGCCTCAAGGGGCTTTGTTAGCGGAAATCTACCAGCCCACGGAGACACAGAAGGGCAGACGACGATTGCATCGCTGGAGCCAAACACACGGTCCACGTTTTCTTCAACATTAGGTCAGAGGATGTTAAGAATAGCAGCAGTCTAGAGATCACAGCAAGACAAAGTGATCATTTGCGTTCATCTCCTTTACCTTCAGCAGGTAGAATAATTGTAATACGAAGAAGGCGCCGAGAGACAGAAATTTATCCCAGAAATAGTGCAGTGCAGTAGTAAATTGGGGTTAAAAAAACAACAACGATGTATTGCAAATGTAGTAAAAGAAGGGCAGGACCTGCGTCAATATCCTCACCTCCCTCACATGAGCGTCTTCATTTTTCCAGCCTAACTGAGCTTTCGTCAGCCTTTTTTCCCACACATTTTCCCCACTTTGTCTCAATAGCCACACTGATGAAGAACAAAACTTCAAACGCCTAACATGTTCTGGTTTTAAAAGCATCACCCCCCCCCCCCCCCCCCCCCTACTTTCTCCTTTCCAGTGTTAATGTATAATTTGTTAACTTATCCAATAACTTTTTTCTTTTTTTTTTACCTCCCTACTCCCCCCCTCTACCCCACCCCCCCCCCCCCCCCCCACACACACACACATACACACACCCGCCACTCCATCCATTCTTTAGAACAAGTAACACTCCCTGAACAAAATCATTATATGCAGAACTGCTGGCCTAATAGACAGAGGAGAGATGGTTGAATGTTTGTTCGGATGTGTATAAGTTATCACCAAGAACAGCTTCGTTTAGAATAATATAATGCAAGACAATACAGTTTAAAACAACAGAATGCATTGCAATACAGGACAGGATAGTACGTTCAAGGAAAATACAGTTTATGACAGTATAAGACAATATAGTATAGGACGATACTGGACAAACGTTCAGTCAGTACAGGACATTACAGTACAGTACAATACAATGTAGCACAGGAGAAAATTCGACAACAGGATTAGACAGTATGTTACCGGACTGTAGAGTGTAGGGCAGTACTGTACTCTAGTAACCAGCAAGAGAACATAGAGGTGAACTTTTTTTGTTGTTTCGTGATTTTCTTTTCCAGTCCTCCAAATCCACCGTTTTGTTTTTGGTGTGTTGATAACAGACTCAGATTTTTTTTTCCTAAATGCCTCTCCTAAGTATGAACTGTAAGATAAGTAAAGAGATAAATATCGGAAATGAATGAATGGATGGATGCATAAATACATGATAAATGAGTAAATAAACAGAGCTCTAAGAAACAAATTATTCGGCAAAATAATGAGGTAGTAATAACATACATTCACCCAAAATAATGTTAAAACAGAATAAACAAAACCAAGCAAAAAGCACGTTTAAAGCGTCCAGCAAGAAGTATTGTGTCTTTAAGCCTTCAAGCATTGTCACCATTGCGTGCCATTTCCTACCAACTTTGAGTACATCTAGGGAAAATCAAACAAGATGACATGCTTGCATTCAACAGCACAGTGAAGAAGAAAGAAAGCGAGAACATATGGAAGACAAGTAAAAGAATAAAACCATTGCTGTTCGTCGAAGTAATGTCGAGCGTTAACGAGCTTCGTTAGCAGAAATCAGCTAGCCTGATGTCACAGTTGGCAGACAATGGCATTGCTGGTGTAGAGTAGATATAGGTCCCAATTTTCAGAACGCTTTGAGCGGGGAATTTGATGAACAGGTGTGGAGTACAGTATTCCAGAGCAACGTGGTTGTTTCGAGTTCTTCTTAGATTATTCTAGGCAGCAACTCACACAGGACAGGCAGAGAAAAGAGATAGTGAAAACTGAAAGAAAAAACACAGAGCAGCGGAATACATAGCTGAATTAAGAAAAGAAGTAGCTAAGCCACATTTTTCTTGTCCGTCGACCAATAGCCATTATCAAATACACGCCCCTCTCTCATCCCTCTCCATCCACTCCCTAAACACCCCCATTCCGTTCAGCTCTGGTCCAAAAGCTACCCTCACTTATTGTACCCTCATTTATTGTCCTTATTGTACTTTCAGTTATACAAACAACTTCATGAGTGAAACAGAATCTTAAGAAAGGGACACAAATCATACGCACTTAATTCCCAGCGCAAATGAGCAGTTTTTTTCGTTTGTGACCATTCTTTTTCCGTTGAGTACTCAAGGGCGCAGAAACTAAATCTAAGAGCTGCATGCTTTGAAGGATTGAAAAAAAAACAAAAGAGGAAATAAGAAAGGGCAAGGAAACAAAATCCAGCTTTTCGCCAAACTAGCGTCGAGCGTAAGCGGGCTTTGTTAGCGGAAATCCACCGGCCTGATGACGCAGACAGCAGACGATGGCATCTCTGGAGAGGAGTAAATACATGCAGCATTTTCCCAGAACGGTTTGGTCGGCGATTGTGAGGAACAGCTGTAGAGAAACGGCAGTGCAGAGGAAAGTAGACATTTCCTTTTTTTTTTTTTTTTCTTCGATCGCACTGGACAGCAATAGCCGTATGACAGGTAGCAAACGAAAACAATGAAAGCAAGAAAGAAACTACAGAGCAGCGAAGTGCATTGCAGCTGGTTTATGAAAAACAGTTTGACTACATTGTTTTCCGATCCATCAGCTAACAAACGTTATCAATTGCGCTCCCTTTTCCTTTTCCTTCCTTCTCTGTCCCCTCTCCCACCCTATTCACTCCACCCTCCGTCCAACTCCACATCTGCTTACGCTTTCAATTAGACAAACAATGAAACTCGGTGCCTGGGAAAGGGACACAAGTCACGCAGTATTGTTTTCTTCAAATAAACACTTTTCTTTGTTTTCCGACTACGAAGGTTTTCTGTTTGTTTTGTTGTTGTTGTTGTTGTTTTTTCTTGTTTGTTTGTTTGTTCGTTTGTTTTGTTTTGTTGTTGTTGTTGTTGTTGTTTTTATTCTGAACTAAGCCGATGGCAGCGTTGCAGTAGAGTAGATATTTTTTCGCAATGTTCCTGAACTCTTTGGTGGAAGATTGTAACAGCTTTAGACAGGAATGTAGAGTGGTTGTTTCCCCGTTCTGTTTTGATTACTGTAGGCAGCAGTACCCACATGACCGGTAAAGAACAGAAAGAGAGTACCTTTAAAATACAGCGCAGTGTAATACCAGTGCAGTGCAGGTGACCAAAAGAGGTTAGTTCAACCATCCCCACCTACCACCCTACCATCCTACCATCATTAAAGCTATCCTCTTCCCCTTCCCCTCCCGCAAAGTTCCCTCCACTCATCCTCCCATCTTGTCAAAGTCCTTCCCACCCCCCCCCCCCACCCCCCCTCGTCCCAGACCTTTCCTGTTTGTCTTTGAATCATATTTACAAGTTTATGAAAGAGCTGCGGACGAAAGGGATGCAGACTGTAATGATTCCATTCCCTGCGCAAATAAGAAATGTTCTCTCTGTGACACTGCTTTTCCTCGTTTATGAACGATGTTTGCTTTCAACATATGTCAGCTCTGCAGTTTCAGAATTCAAATAAAACAGCTTGTAGACATTCACCACCACTACCACTACCCCCCCCCCCCCCCCCCCCCGTCCCCCCTTTCCACGCACACATTCCACCACACACTCCCTCTCCTGTCCTTTCCCACTCCCGATTCCTCTTCTGCTCGTAACCTTCCTTCAACAACCCTCTCAATCCCAAACATAACCATCACCTTCAACCCTGTCCCAACCAATTAAACATAACAGAATATGTGCTATGTAAGATGTTCTGCCACATCGATTTTTGATTAAAGATGCAAACAGAGAAGCACGAAAACAACATTTCCACCGTTGCATCGCATTCTTGGGGTAAATCGACAATAGAAAGCAAAACAAACATATTCACCGTTGCATCGCCATACTTGCAGGGTAAATCCGACAATAGAAAGCAAAACAAACATATTCACCGTTGAATCGCCATTCTGCAGGTAAATCCGACAATAGAAAGCAAAACAAACATATTCACCGTTGAATCGCCATTCTTGCAGGGTAAATCCGACAATAGAAAGCAAAACAAACATATTCACCGTTGCATCGCCATACTTGCAGGGTAAATCCGACAATAGGAAAGCAAAACAAACATATTCACCGTTGAATCGCCATACTTCAGGGTAAATCCGACAATAGAAAGCAAAACAAACATATTCACCGTTGCATCGCCATACTTTGCAGTGTAAACTGATCATAGAAAGCAAAACAAACATATTCACCGTTGCATCGCCATACTGCAGGGTAAATCCGACAATAGAAAGCAAAACAAACAACTAGGGCTCTCGAGAGAGCACAGACTTCCGCCATTTTGGATCAGCCGTTTGAATCAGTTCATGAGTGAAGACGAGTTACTTTCCACTAGGGGAAGCAATCGTTGGCTCGGACTTAAGGAACTATATATATTTCGTGTACTTTTTTTTTTTCTTTTAAGATGACGTTCAGAAATACAAAATGTCAGTGTTGATGCCACGAGAAAACTTTTATGTTCGCTGAAAATGACTTGTTTTGTAGGCAGTTACCAAAAACACCACACGGTACGTGTTCAGCGGACAATATGAACGATATCACAAATGATACATATCACAATATGATACAATCACAATATGTACACATCATAATAACGGGAACAGACGCTAGATGTGCCTTTTCATCTCCATCTGCTCCACGGATGCTCACCAAACTTCAGCGCGTTCGTCTATCGGTCACACTGCATCTTCCCGTCAATTGTCTTTCAGTCAGCTGTGTGCCGTCATAATGTGGCTGGACGGCCCTAGATCCCGCGCTGGATCCGCATCTGGCGCAAAATGTGGTGGTTTGATCTTGTCCACATTCCTATTGACGAAATGAAGTTGAAAAAGTGTTCAGTAGCTTCTGCCTAATGTTCCTGCCAGATAGACAAACAAGCGCTAATGGTCGACAACGTAATCTCCTTGGCGAAACTAATAATAATGTAAGGAATAGATCTAGGCGGTTAGACATGATCTCCATTGAATGCACCAATTTTCCTCTGATTGTGAGCATGACAGAACAACAACAACAACAACAACAACAACACTGAATCAAAACCATACGAGTTATACAGAACGAACAAACATTTAGGAATACAGACGGAGAGGACAACAAGAGCAAGAGAAGAAAATCAGCCAGCCACCGCCTGGTAGTGCAGTGGTTAGAGTCGTGGCTTGCCGGCTTGGAGACTGTGCGTTCGAGCCTTTTAAGAGATCTGTGATATTCGTACGTCTCATGGGCAAATCCACTTTTATAGGTGATCACAATTATGTAAAAAGCGACAAAAAATATATTTTGTTAAATAAAGAAATGTGTGAGGGGTCGGGCGGGGGGGGGGGGGGGGGGGGGGGGGGGGTCAGGGAAGGAGCGGATATGGATAGGTCTGTGATGACTAAGCGCTTGCTCTGTGAAGACCAGCCTGAATTCAACGCACAGCGAAAGTGGTCGTTTCAGTTTCGATCGCTCGGTGCAGCAGGGAGTTTAAAGATGTCCGTACAAGGTGCGGGAAAAGATGTGCAGGGGAATTGTAACATGCGAGTGTTGCACAATAGCTTGTTAGATAAAGGGGAGGGGAAAGGCAGGGAGCAAGGGGGTGTGTGTGTTTTATGCATGTGTGTGTGTGTGTGTGTGTGTGGGCGGCTGCGGCGGCGGCGTGTGTGATTTAATTAAAACCCATCTGTCATGTGAAAACTTGAGGCCAAATAAGCTTCATACCGGGCTTGTGTTGTTGTCGCGCCCTAGGACTTTTATTTAAGGCGGGGGCTTTGTTATCGGACCAAGGACTTTTATAAGCGGGCTTTGTTATCGGACCAAGGACTTTTACAAGCGGGCTTAGTGAGCGGAAATCGCCTAGCTCCATGAGACAGCAAAGGGAGATCACTGCATCGTTGAAGCGCAGATTCATTTCCTCTCCCAAATCGCCTGCACCCATACCCCCTCCCCTCTATATCTTTCCCTAACGCTTTTTTTTTTTTTTTTTAGTATTATTAAATGTTGTTTGGAGCGATGCTGGAGATCAGCGGTGCCAAGAACTGCGGGGTGTTCTCATTCTCCATAGTCCTGTAGTCGCCTGACGGGAAATGTAATCAGAATGGGGGAGAGGGGCGGGGGGGGGGGGGGGGAGGACGGGGTGAGGGAGGGGTAGGACGGAAAAAAGAGAGTTGGGAGTAAAATTGAAAACTGTACCAAAAATTAACGTTTCGGGTTGAAAAAAAAAATGCTGAGTAACCATTCCTCTGCCCTCCTTCACATCCTCTTTTACTCCACTCTCCCCATCTCCCACCCTAACCCTCCTCTTTTGGTTAAACAATGTAAACAAAGCCCTCAATTATAGGAACCAGTCCTTGCCAGGGAACAGCATCTGAGAAAGAGACTTAGATCCTGCGCACTTCATCCATCGTTCCCATGATTGAAATTTGCGTCCCATCTTTTGAGAGGTTTTTTTGTTGTTGTTTCTTTCTTTGTTACGTCATTTTGGTCAACATCACCTTTTGAGACCTCAGAAATTGATTCTCTTATAAAGCAGTTTTGTTGTCGTCGTCAGTGTAACTTTCTTAGATGTTATCACAATACTACATGAAGGCAGAAAATTTATAATTTGGCACAAAAAGGATTTACCATTACCAGAAAAAATTAACTCGCACATACATAAACAAAAACAAAAAACACAGGTAAAGGAGGAGTGGGGCGGAGAAGTTTGCAAAGAAGACGTTTGCTGTTTTGAATGATTGGAGGATGTCTGAAATTGCAGATGCTGACCCATGATCTTACAAACAACCTGAAAACTCTCAGACAAAACAGCTCAACTGTTTAGCAATTATGTTTTCAGACAGACAGAGAGATATTAGATAAAAAAAACTATGCTGTGCCACACTTTGCCTTTGTACAGGGTAAATGAAGCCTTTGTGTGCTTCATCAGAAAACCAAACAGCGAAAAACTCAATGCCTTTTTAAACACGAAAAAAATAAAGAAGGAAATTAAAGAATTAAGAAAAGGGAAAATCACGCTCCTCCAAACCAATGTCGGCTTCAATGGGCTTTGTTAGCGGAAATCGACTAGCCCCCCTCCTTCCCCCCCCCCCCCCCCCCCCCCCCCCCCCCCCCCACCCCTCCCCGATGGCACAGAAGGGTAGATGATTGCATCGTTTGAGAACAACACGCTGGCCCACATTTTCTTCCACGCTTTGTTGGGGGTTGAGAGCAACAGCTCTGGAGATCAGAGCAGAGCTAAAAGGTCGTCTGCGTTCACCTCCTCTGCCTGCAGCAGGGAGTATGATCATAAATACGGAGATGGAAAGGGGAGAGAGAAATTGAACCCAGATGCAGTGCAGCACAATACGATATTGGAGAAAAAAAAAATGAAGGAGTGTTAAATGTAGCAAAAGGAGGGGACTTGGTGAAAATTTTTTCACCTTCTGCACGTAAGTGACCTTGCCTTTTCCTCCTAACGCGAAATTTGTCAGATTGCAACTGTACCTTCTCCACTCTGCCTGAGTAGCCACGCTGTTGAAGAACTCAGCTCAAAACGCCTGGCCTGTTCCGTTTCTAAACGATTTTTTTCTTCTTCTTTCTCCTTTTCCGAGTTATTGTAAATTCCTCGATCGATTTGTTCCTTTTTTTCACACCCCCCCCCCCTCCCCACCCGCCACTCTACCCATTCTTTACAACACACAAACACTCACTGATCAGATTTAGCATCATTTAACGCTCGACGTTAGTTCGACGAACAGGGTGATTTATTTTTCAGATGCATTCTGTTCGTTCTTGCTTTCTTTCTCTTCCATCGTGCTGTTGATTGCTTGCGTGTCATCCCTTTCAGTTTTCACAAGATGCACTCAAAGATGGCGGGAGATGCACACATGCAATGAGGACAGTGCCTGAATGCTTAAAGACATAATGCATCAACTGCATTGAAATACTGCTTTCTGTTTGGTTTGGATTTATTGTTTTATCATTATTTTGTGTGAATGTCTATTATTGCAACTGCATTATTGTGACGAGTATTACTTACATTCATTCATTTGTTGGTGTTTTGTTTATTTATCTGTTTATTCATTGTTTATTTATTGATTCATTCATTAATCCATCGACTCATCCATTATATTCATCTGTTCGTTCATCTTAATTTAATCAATAAATTTCATACTTGGAAAAGGCATTTGCAGGGAAAATTAGAGTCTGTTCTGGACAAATTTTAAATGTAATCAATAGCGAACCGCCAAGAAAACGTAGACAAACGAATCACAAGACAAAACACGACGCGTTTCGACCTCTTAGGTCTTCTTCAGACAAGATACAAAACACTCAGGACAACGAAAATGAACGAGCAATCACTTATCTTCATTCACTTCAGCGCAAGATGGAGACGTACAGGACAGTACAGCTCTGTACAGGACAGTATAGTGCAGGACAATGCCTCTTCCAAGTATGAAATTTTAAGATGAACGAACAGATGAATGTAATGGATGAGCGGATGTATGAATGAATGAATAAATAAATAAACAAATGAAATGAATAAATAGATAAACGCCCATCTTGCGCTGAAGTGAAGGAAGATAAGCGATTGCTCGTTCATTTTCGTTATCCTGAGTGTTTTGTATCTTGCCTGAAGAAGACCTAAGAGGTCGAAACGCGTCGTGTTTTGTCTTGTGGTTCGTTTGTCTACGTTTTCTTGACGGTTCGCTATTAATTACATTTAAAATGTGTTTAGATTTCCGCCTGCAGTCGCCTCGCTTTGCAACTAGATCTGTTCACGGCACTTTATGATAAGATGGTGGATTTAAGAACACTTGTCAAAGAAAATAATGAAAACATTTGCATCTGTGCACACTTGCAGGGCACTAGCACACAACATTGTCCTGTACTATACTGTTCCGTACAGAGCTGTACTGTCCTGTACGTCTCTGTCTTATGTTACTGTCCCCGTACTATACCGTCTTATCCTGTTGACCAGCACTGTCCTGTACCGTACTAGCGAGTACTGCACTTTGTTTTGTCCTGCACTATACTGCCTTATGCATTGTCCAATACTCTCCTGTACTATGCTGTCCTGTATTGGACTGTACTATCGTTAACTATGCTGTCTTGTACTGCACTGTGCTATCCTGCGCCATGCTGTCTATCCTGTTGTCCAGAGCTGTCTTGTACCATACTTCCTGCACTGCACTGTACTGTCCAGTACCATGCTGACTTATCCTGCTGTCCAGAGCTGTCCTGTATTATACTGTCCTGTATTGTCGTGTGCCATGCTACCTTATCCTGTCCTGTATTATTGTGTGCCATGCTACCTTATCCTGTCCTGTATTATTGTGTGCCTGCTACCTTATCCTGTCCTGTATTATCTCTGTGCCATGCTACCTTATCCTGTCCTGTATTATTCGTGTGCCATGCTACCTTATCCTGTCCTGTATTATTGTGTGCCTGCTACCTTATCCATGTCCTGTATTATCGTGTGCCATGCTACCTTATCCTGTCCTGTATTATTGTGTGCCGTGCTACCTTATCCTGTCCTGTATTATCTTGTGCCATGCTACCTTATCTGTCCTGTATTATCTCTGTGCCATGCTACCTTATCCTGTCCTGTATTATCTCTGTGCCTGCTACCTTATCCTGTCCTGTATTATCGGTGCCGTGCTACCTTATCTGTCCTGTATTGTCGGTGCCATGCTACCTTATCCTGTCCTGTATTGTCGGTGCCATGCTACCTTATCCTGTCCTGTATTATCGTGTGCCATGCTACCTTATCCTGTCCTGTATTGTCGGGTGCCGTGCTACCTTATCCTGTCCTGTATTATCTCTGTGCCATGCTACCTTATCCTGTCCTGTATTATCGGGTGCCGATGCTACCTTATCATGTCCTGTATTACCTCTGTGCCGTGCTACCTTATCCTGTCCTGTATTATCTCTGTGCCATGCTACCTTATCATGTCCTGTATTATCCTGTGCCGTGCTACCTTATCCTGTCCTGTATTTCGGGTGCCGTGCTACCTTATCCTGTCCTGTATTATTCGTGTGCCGTGCTACCTTATCCTGTCCTGTATTATCTCTGTGCCATGCTACCTTATCATGTCCTGTATTATCTCTGTGCCATGCTACCTTATCCTGTCCTGTATTATCGGTGCCGTGCTACCTTATCCTGTCCTGTATTATCTCTGTGCCATGCTACCTTATCATGTCCTGTATTATCTCGTGCCGTGCTACCTTATCCTGTCCTGTATTATCGGGTGCCGTGCTACCTTATCCTGTCCTGTATTATGGGTGCCGTGCTACCTTATCCTGTCCTGTATTATCTCTGTGCCATGCTACCTTATCATGTCCTGTATTATTTCTGTGCCATGCTACCTTATCCTGTCCTGTATTATCGGGTGCCGTGCTACCTTATCCTGTCCTGTATTATCTCTGTGCCGTGCTACCTTATCCTGTCCTGTATTATCGGGTGCCGTGCTACCTTATCCTGTCCTGTATTGTCGGTGCCATGCTACCTTATCCTGTCCTGTATTGTCGGTGCCATGCTACCTTATCCTGTCCTGTATTATCGGGTGCCGTGCTACCTTATCCTGTCCTGTATTATCTCTGTGCCATGCTACCTTATCCTGTCCTGTATTATCGGGTGCCGTGCTACCTTATCATGTCCTGTATTATCTCTGTGCCATGCTACCTTATCCTGTCCTGTATTATCGGGTGCCATGCTACCTTATCCTGTCCTGTATTATCGGGTGCCGTGCTACCTTATCCTGTCCTGTATTATCGTGTGCCATGCTACCTTATCCTGTCCTGTATTATTCGGTGCCATGCTACCTTATCCTGTCCTGTATTTGTGTGCCATGCTACCTTATCCTGTCCTGTATTATTGTGTGCCATGCTACCTTATCCTGTCCTGTATTATTGTGTGCCATGCTACTATCCTGTCTGTATTCGTGTGCCTGCTACTTATTTCCTGTATTTCGGTGCCATGCTACCTTATCCTGTCCTGTATTATTCGTGTGCCTGCTACCTTATCCTGTCCTGTATTATTGTGTGCCATGCTACCTTATCCTGTCCTGTATTATTGTGTGCCATGCTACCTTATCCTGTCCTGTATTATCGTGTGCCTGCTACCTTATCCTGTCCTGTATTATCGGTGCCATGCTACCTTATCCTGTCCTGTATTATTGTGTGCCATGCTACCTTATCCTGTCCTGTATTTCGTGTGCCTGCTACCTTATCCTGTCCTGTATTATCGGTGCCATGCTACCTTATCCTGTCCTGTATTATTGTGTGCCATGCTACCTTATCCTGTCCTGTATTATCGTGTGCCATGCTACCTTATCCTGTCCTGTATTATTGTGTGCCATGCTCTACCTTATCCTGTCCTGATATTATTCGTGTGCCATGCTACCTTATCCTGTCCTGTATTATCGTGTGCCATGCTACCTTATCCAGTCCTGTATTATTGTGTGCCATGCTACCTTATCCTGTCCTGTATTGTCGTGTGCCATGCTACCTTATCCTGTCCTGTATTATTGTGTGCCATGCTACCTTATCCTGTCCTGTATTATCGGGTGCCATGCTACCTTATCCTGTCCTGTATTATGTGTGCCATGCTACCTTATCCTGTCCTGTATTATCGGGTGCCATGCTACCTTATCCTGTCCTGTATTATTGTGTGCCATGCTACCTTATCCTGTCCTGTATTATCGGTGCCATGCTACCTTATCCTGTCCTGTATTATCGGGTGCCATGCTACCTTATCCTGTCCTGTATTATCGGTGCCATGCTACCTTATCCTGTCCTGTATTATTCGGTGCCATGCTACCTTATCCTGTCCTGTATTATGTGTGCCATGCTACCTTATCCTGTCCTGTATTATCGTGTGCCATGCTACCTTATCCTGTCCTGTATTATTTGTGCCGTGCTACCTTATCCTGTCCTGTATTATTGTGTGCCATGCTACCTTATCCTGTCCTGTATTATCGGTGCCGTGCTACCTTATCCTGTCCTGTATTATCTGTGTGCCATGCTACCTTATCCTGTCCTGTATTATTGTGTGCCATGCTACCTTATCCTGTCCTGTATTATCGGTGCCATGCTACCTTATCCTGTCCTGTATTATCGTGTGCCATGCTACCTTACCCTGTCCTGTATTATCGTGTGCCATGCTACCTTATCCTGTCCTGTATTATCTCGTGTGCCATGCTACCTTATCCTGTCCTGTATTATCGGTGCCTGCTACCTTATCCTGTCCTGTATTATCGGTGCCTGCTACCTTATCCTGTCCTGTATTATCGTGTGCCGTGCTACCTTATCCTGTCCTGTATTATCGGTGCCGTGCTACCTTATCCTGTCCTGTATTATCGGTGCCATGCTACCTTATCCTGTCCTGTATTATCGGTGCCATGCTACCTTATCCTGTCCTGTATTATCGGTGCCATGCTACCTTATCCTGTCCTGTATTATTGTGTGCCATGCTACCTTATCCTGTCCTGTATTATTGTGTGCCATGCTACCTTATCCTGTCCTGTATTTCGTGTGCCATGCTACCTTATCCTGTCCTGTATTATCGTGTGCCATGCTACCTTATCCTGTCCTGTATTATCGGTGCCATGCTACCTTATCCTGTCCTGTATTATCGGTGCCATGCTACCTTATCCTGTCCTGTATTATCGGTGCCATGCTACCTTATCCTGTCCTGTATTGTCGGTGCCATGCTACCTTATCCTGTCCTGTATTATCGGTGCCATGCTACCTTATCATGTCCTGTATTATCGGTGCCATGCTACCTTATCCTGTCCTGTATTATCGGTGCCATGCTACCTTATCATGTCCTGTATTGTCGGTGCCATGCTACCTTATCCTGTCCTGTATTATCGTGTGCCATGCTACCTTATCACTGTCCTGTATTGTCGGTGCCTGCTACCTTATCCTGTCCTGTATTGTCGTGTGCCATGCTACCTTATCCTGTCCTGTATTGTCGGTGCCGTGCTACCTTATCCTGTCCTGTATTGTCGTGTGCCATGCTACCTTATCCTGTCCTGTATTGTCGTGTGCCATGCTACCTTATCCTGTCCTGTATTATCTCTGTGCCATGCTACCTTATCCTGTCCTGTATTGTCGGTGCCATGCTACCTTATCCTGTCCTGTATTGTCGTGTGCCATGCTACCTTATCCTGTCCTGTATTATCGGTGCCATGCTACCTTATCCTGTCCTGTATTGTCGTGTGCCATGCTACCTTATCCTGTCCTGTATATATGACTTGTCGTATTGTCGTGTGCCATGCTACCTTATCCTGTCCTGTATTGTCGTGTGCCATGCTACCTTATCCTGTCCTGTATTGCGTGTGCCATGCTACCTTATCTGTCCTGTATGTCGTGTGCCATGCTACCTTATCCTGTCCTGTATTGTCGTGTGCCATGCTACCTTATCCTGTCCTGTATTATCGGGTGCCATGCTACCTTATCCTGTCCTGTATTGTCGTGTGCCATGCTACCTTATCCTGTCCTGTATTATCGGGTGCCATGCCATCTTATCCAGTTGTCCATCATTGTCCTGTGCAGTTTTGTCCTGTACTGCCGTATATTTTTATGTCCTATAATGTCCTGTCCTGTCATGTTGCACTACATTGCATTTAACTGTATTATATCATACTTTTTATTCTGAAATACTACGCGGTTTCTCATGAGAATAACAGGCATTTGAACACGTATTCAGTCACTCCTTTTTTATCTCTCAGGCCCGCTGTTTCTTAACGGTCTTTGTTAGCGGAAATCGACTGACCTGACGACGTAGAAGGCAGACGATGGCGTCGGTAAAGTGGGGTAGATACATGCTCTATTTTTCAGAACGTTTTTTTTTTTTTGGTCAGAGATTGTAAGGAGTACATCTACATAGCAGCATTGCAGAGCAACAGATTTGTTCCGAGGTTGTTTTTTTTTATCATTCTAGACAGAAATACCTGTATAATAGGTAGAAAACAGAAACAGAATGAAAAAAAATCGGGAGCAGCGCTGTGTCAGTGGATCACAGCTGTAAACAAACAAACAAAAAATGAAACAAAGAGTTATGAGCTCTAGAGCACGAAGACAACACTGGGGTATATGCGTGGAGGACAGAGAGAGAGAGAGAGAGGAGAGAGAGAGAGAGAGAGAGAGAGAGAGAGAGAGAGAGAAGAAAATCAACCATCCACCGCCATGAGAATGCAGTAGTTAGCGTCATGGACTGCTGGCTGGGAGATTATGGCTTCAAGTCCTAACAGAAATATAAATATTCGTTTTTTTTTATGGGCAAATCCATTTTGCTATGCAAGCAGAAACAGCAGGGAACCAAAAAAAAATGGTAAATGCATGACAGCATAAGAAAAGACCATTGCGTGTATACTTGGGGAATAGAAGGTGATTCTGTGATGACGATGCGCTCTGCTGCGGGGAGACCAGCATAAACTCAGCAACACAGTGAAAGTGATCGTTTCTGTTCCTCTCGATCCGCTCTGTGCAGCAGGAGGTAGTGAAGTCTTATTACTGGGATGATACGAGAAAGGTTACAGTCGCATTGTAAAATGCAATGTATAGCACAATGCCTCGTTCGATAGAGAGAAAAAAAAAAATGGGGGTTGTGGTGGAAAGATAAAGTGTGTGTGTGTGTGTGGTGGGGGGGGGGGGGGGGTTGTTTAAGCAGATCTTTCCTACTTCCCTCTGTACTCTATCCACCACCCACCTTTTGTGTGCGCAATTCTTTTTTTTAATTAAGACAAATTCGTCCATGAAAACTGAGACTGACAAAAGGCTTTTCTGGGCTTTGTTAATGGACGAAGGCTCTTATTAATGGGCTTTGTCAGCGGAAATCGCCTAGCCCCCGCGAGATTGAAAGGGAGACAACTGCATCATGACAAGACAGATTCATGGCTCTCTTCCCCCTAACCTCTCCCCCATTCCTTCTTCGTCCTTCTCCCTCCCGTCCCCTACCTCCTCACCCACCCACCCCCCTTCATTTTTTTTTTTTTCCTTAACGCTTTTGATTTGTGGATATTGTTTGGAGCAGTGCCGGGGATCAGCAGCGCCCAGAACTGCGGGGTGTCCTCATTCTCTGTTGTCCTCTGATCGCCTGGCAGGGAGTGTAATTGGAAAGAGAGAAATAGGAGTTAAAATTTAAAAAAAAAAAAAAAAACTGTGCCAAAGATCAGCGCTTGGGGCCACAAAATGCTGTGTAATCACCACTCTGCCCTCCTTCACATCCTCCTCTATTCCCACCTCGCATCCCCCCCCCCTCCTTCTCCCTCCCCCACTCCCCCCCCCCCCCCCCCCCCCCCCCCTTTCAGTTATACAAATGTAAACAAAGGGATTCGGGGAGAGAAAACAGTTCTTGCCTGATAACACTATCTAAGGAAGAATTTGTGTCCCATCTAGAAAGAGGTTTTGTTCGGCGTTTTTGTCAACGTCACCCTTGGAACCCTCAGAAAATGATTCTCTGGTAAAGTACTCCTCGTCATCGTCGTCGGTTTGATGACGATACTACATAAATTTAAAAGAAAACATTGTTTGACACAAACACAGGAAAAGAAGGGAGTGGAGTGGAAGAATTGGGCCAATTACAGCACAGAAGATGCTGACGTTTGCTGTTTGGAATTCTGGTAGAATGTCTAAAATTGTAGATGTTGACCCCACAGACCTCCCTGCAAAAGTCTTCTGAAAAGAGAACTTTGTCCAACTGTTTTGCAGTTATTCTTCACGCAGACAGGCATTTTTTAAAGGGAAAAACAAAAACATAAGCAGAACCTTGGTGTGCCACACTCTGCCTTTCTACATGGAAATAAGAAGCGAAACAAAACACAACAGTGTAATTAAACAGTCAACAGACGTTCAAGCATTGCCCTCATCAAGAGCATCAGTGTTTTGCAGCCTTTCTCTGCATCAGAAGAAAACCAAACAACGAGAGACACAAGCCTTTAAAACATGACGGAAATTGAAGAAGGAAACTGAAAATTGAAAGCAAGGAAAAGGAAAATAATGCCATCCCAAACTAATGTCGGCTTCAATGGGCTTTGTTAGCGGAAATCGACTAGCCCCCAGTGGCACAGAAGGGTAGATGGTGGCATCGTTTGAGAACAACACACAGCCCCACATTGATTTCAAGGCTTTGCTGAAAATTGATGGCAACAGTTGTGGAAATCAGTGCAGAGCAGAAGGTTGTTTGCATTCATCTCCTCAACCTGTATCAGGGAGTATAGTTATGAATATGGAGAAGGAACAGAAAACGGAGGGGGGGGGGGGAGAGTGAGAGAGAAGAGAGAGAACAGAGAGAGAGAGAGAGAGAGAGAGAGAGAGAGAGAGAGAGAGAGAGAGAGAGAGAGAGAAAGAGAAATTGAACTTAGATACAGTGCAGTGCTTATCATATTGCAAAAAAAAATGAATAAAGAAAGATTATTAATTGTAGTAAAACAAGGGGGACTTGCATCAGTTTAATCGCCTCCTGCACCCAAGTCTCCTGGCTTTCCCTTCTTAGCGAAATTTGTCAGATTTCAACTATATTTTTTTTCACTCTGGCTCAGGAGCCACACTGATAAAGAATTAAGCTCAAATCGCTTGTCCTGTTGTAGTTCTAAGCGATTCAGTACAGTGGAATACAAGACTATATAGTACAGTGCAGTACTGGATAATATAAAACAATGCAGTACATGAGAAAAAAAGTACAGCGCAGTACAGGAAAGTATAGTACAGGATACTGCTGTATGCTGGTTTCCTGCAACGTGCACATTGGCAAACCTTTTCCTGATTTTCTCCTCCAGTCTTCCTAATCCATCAGTTTGTTACAAAGTGTTTAAGAACAGACTCTGGTTTCTGACCCAAATGCCTCTCCCAAGTATGAAATTGAAAATGAATGAAAAGATGAATATAATGAATGACTGTATGAATCAATGAAAGAATAAGTGTATATGAAAGGAATAAATAGATAACTATCTAGATAAAGAAACAGAACGCAAAAAAAAAACATAATATTTATTATGATAATAAAGTTACAGTAACAGACATTCACCAAAAATGAGAAAACAGAATAAAACCAAACCAAACTAAAGCGATTTTTTAAAACACAATTGATACATTATGTCTTCAAGCATTCAAACATAGTTCCCGTTGCGTGCATGCATTTCTTGCCACCTTTGAGCGCATCTGGTGAAAAGTAAAAGGGATGACACTCAAGCATTCAACAGCTCAATGGAGGAGAAAGAAAGCAAGAACGAAAAGAAGGCAAATTCAAAGTAAATCAGCCTGTTCGTCGAACTAACGTCGAGCGTTAACGGCCTTTGTTAGCGGCAATCGACTGGCCTGACGACGTAGAAGGCAGACGATGGCATCGATAAAGTGGGGTAGATGCATGCCGCAGTTTTCAGAACGCTTTTTGTCAGAGACTGTGAGGCGTAGGTCCTGACAGCATCATTGCAGAGCATCATATTTGTTTCCTGTACTTCTTTGTTCATTCTAGACAGCAATACTCGTACAATATGTAGAAGACAGAAACAGAGTGAAATTTTCAACAACAACAAAACACAGAGCAGTGCCATACCAATTTCTTACAGCCGGAATTTTTTTTTTTTTAAGTAGCTTAACCACATTTTCCCCATCCATCATCCAACAACCACCATCAGTTGCAATGCCCTTACCACGTCCTTCCTTCACCAACCACCTCCCTCACTAACCTCATTCTGCCCAGCCTAGGTCCAAACCTAACCTCAATTGTACTTCCAGTTATAGAGACAACTTCATACATGAAATAAAATCTGAGTAAAGGACACAGATCATACACACATAATTCCCAGCACAAATTAACAGGGTTTTTTTTTTTTCGGTTTAGAACTGAAGAGTGCAGCAAACAACACTAAATCCAAAAGAAGCAGGCGTTAAAAACAATTTGGAATGCATGAGGAAACAACAAAGGACGAGAAAATGAATTCGCGCTGTCTGCCAACCTGCCTAACTTCCCAGCCACCGCGCTCCAGCTTCTTTCTGCACTCGTCACCAGCCTCTGACCAGCACCCCTTCCCCTCTCCCAATATCCCAAACAAATAAATGGAAACCTCTTCTATGTAGAGAGTATCGGCCACACTTCGATTTTCTTGGTAAACAGACGCAAACAGAGGAGCGAGACCGAATATCCTACTCACCTTATTTTGCACAGTAAATCCAACAAAGGTGCTTGGTTCTATCGATCGATCGATCGATCGATCGATAGATAGATAGATAGATAGATAGATAGATAGATAGATAGATAGATAGATAGATAGATAGATTGATAAAAAGATATGTAGACAGATAGATATAGATAGACAGATAAATAGGCCTAAGGAACTCAATTTGATCGATGGATCGATCGGATCGATAGATAGATAGACAGACAGACAGACAGACAGACAGACAGATGGATAGAACGATATAAAGAGAAAGAGATAGATATATTGTGTTTTTTTTTTTTTTTCAAGACAGTTGTTCAAAAATAAATGTCAACGAATATGCCACAAGGAAGTGTTAATGTTCGCTGAAAAGGCATCTTTCGTAGACAGTTATCAATTCATGACAGTACCTTCACAGAGCTGACGTTCAGCAGACATGGTGTAATAATCTCATTGATACTGGGCACAGACGCTGTATGTCTCTTTCGATCTGGCTCCGCACCCCAGAACCCCACTAAAATGGCATGAGTTCCTCCATGAGCCGCGTTTCATTTCATCTTTACGCCTAGTTTCTTTAAAGCAGTTGTGCAGGTTTTGCATCATAATGCTGCTGAACGATCCCGGTCCCACGATGGATCCAGATCGGAACCAAAATGTAGTGGGTTTGTTCTTGAGCAACGCTCCATGTTTTGACAAAGTTTAGTAAGTGCAGTAGTGTTTGCCTACTTCTCCTGCCAGACAAACATACAAACAAATAAATGCACCAGGTTGAAAACGTAAACTCCTTGGAGGAACTAATGATAAAACAGAGTAGACGTAGGAGTTCAGGCGTGCTCTCCATTGAGTGCACCAATTTTCCTCAGACTGTGAGCGTGAGAGAACAAAACAAAAGAAACACGATAGAAGAGAGATACGAGCTGCCGAGTACGAACACTACACTGGGTTTACAGCGCGTGGAGAGTGCAAGAGAAGAAAATCAGCCAGCCACCGCCATGGTAGAGCAGGGAATAGCGTCGTGGTCTGCTGGCCAAGAGATCGTGGGTTTGCGTCCTAACAGAAACATGACTATTCGTATTCTTTCTTTTTTTTTTTTTAAGCCAGATTCGCTTTGCTAGGTAAGCAGAACAGACAGGGAGCCATAAAAAAAGAATGAATGAAAGACGGGGGTAGGAGGATGGGGAGGATGTTGTGTGACCAATACTTTCCCTCTTCCCTCCCTGTCCCATCCACTGCACTCCTTTTACGTGTGCGATGATTTTTTTTTTTAATTTACATGAATCTGTAAATAAAAACTGAGACTTGCAAACAGCTTCACCGGGCTTTGTTAAGGGACGAAGGGTTTTACTAATGGGCTTTGTTAGCAGAAATCGCCTGGCCCCATGAGGTGGAAAGGGAGATAATTGTATCATTGCATAGCAGATTCATGGCTCCCTTCCCCCTCCCCTCCCCACCACCCCCTCCCTTCCCCTTCCCCCTCCCCCATTCTTCCCCTCAATGCTTTTGATTACTGGGTATTATTTGGAGCAGATCCGGAGACCAGCAGTGCCGAGAACTGTAGGGTGTTCTCATTCTCCGTGGTCCTCTGGTCACCCGGCAGGGAGTGTAATTGGAACGGGGTGGGGGGGTGGGGTGGGGGGGGGGGAAGGAAAGAGAGAGATAGGGGCTAGAATTGAAAAAAAAAAACCCGTGTCACAGATTAGCGTTTTAGGTTTAAAAAAAAAAACCGCTGTGTAACCACCTCTCTGCCTTCCTTTACGTCCTTCGTTCCTCCCTTCCCATCTTCCATCCCCACTCCACTCTTTCGGTTAAACAAATTTGAAGGAAAATATTCGGTCAAACAAACCAGTTCTTGCCTAATAACAGTATGTAACGAAGAGACTGAAAACCTGCGCACTTCACCCATCGTGCCAATAATTGAATTTTTGTGTCCCATCGTGGAAGAGGTTTTTTCGGCTTTTTTTTTTTTTTTTTTTTTTTGTCATTATCACCTTTAGAGACCTCAGAAATTGATTCTGCTTATGAAGTATTCTTCTTCATCGTTGTCAGTTAAATATCCTTTGATGTAATGACGATACTACACAGAGGGAAAACAACCATAATTTGACTCAAAGATAGGTAGAGAAGGGAATGGAGAGAAGAAGTGAGCAAATTACAGCACAGACAATACTTAAGTGTGCTGTATGGAATGATTGTACAATATCTACAATCGTTGATGTTGACGTATGGCTCTGCAGACAACCCTGCAAAAGTCTTCTGAAACAACATCTGCTCGGCTCTTTTGCAGTTATCCTTCAGGCAGACATGCACATTTTTGGAAAAAAAGCACAAAAAAAAAAAAAAAAAACCCTGTCGTGTCTCTGTTTGCTTTTGTACAGGGTAAATAAAAACAAAACACA
>CM065714.1:82244071-82376571 GCA_033310375.1 Conus canariensis
CCCCTGTGAGCGTTCGGATACTGACCTTGGTTATCCCTGTGACAAGTCGGAGACTGTCTGTGCTTGTCTTTCTGAGCAGTTCGCTTGTCTTTTCGGCTTCAGTGTGTCAGCTTTCCTTAGCAGCAGGGCCGGACGAGGCGGGAGGAGGGATTCCGGGAATTCTGCCAAGACAAAATCCACAATGGGCACGTTGCCCTGGTTATCACGGATGGGAAGAGACCCCAAGACCTTCCTTTGGAGCCCACCTCCTCCCCAGTCGTATGAAACTGATACGGCCCTGAAAACGTGTTTTTCTTGTTCTATCCCCCCCCCCCCCCCCCCCCCCCTTCCTCCCGTCTGTTCTCTCCGCTTTCCTGTCTCTTTCAGTGAGTCTTTTCTGGGGAGTTTTTTCCTTGCATAATTTCTTTTTGATACTGTTTGTTGGTACCGTTGATTGTTCATAAAAGTGATTTTGTGTGTGTGTGATGAATTCGGGTATGGTTGTTTCTTCTAGATAAACAGAAATAAAGCAGTCGCGAAATACACACACACATACACACACGCGCGCACGCATGCACGAACGTACGCACGCACGAATGCGCGCGCGTGCACACACGCACACACACACACACATACGCACACACACACACACACACACACACACACCACACACACCACACACACACACACACACACACACGCGCTCTCTCTCTCTCTCTCTCTCTCTCTCTCTCTCTCTCTCTCTCTCTCTCTCTCTCTCTCTCCAGTGTGAAAAGGTGAACGATAAAACTCCGCACACGCTGTCCGCTCATAAAAGCTTGACTGACAATGCTGCCAAAGTTTCCCCTCGTTCAAAATATTTGACGAGCTGACAGCCGGAGTTCATATATCTTCACCTTTCACTGGACCAGGTCTTTTATTCCCAGTGCCTTGTGCCGTATGGCAGGGTGCCAGCGACGGCCGGGGTTTATTTCATGTTTTGTCGTGCGTCGTTTTGGAGGCTTTTTTTTTTTTTTTTTTTTTTACTAGCAGTCCTTGACACTGGCATTGAAGACAGGATGTGTGAATATGTAGAATATATGTATTCATGTATTTATACTACTCAGCACTTGCTGAGGATCTGATCAGGAATTCATAGGTAGAAGAGAATCGATCGTGAAAAAGGGCGCTTAGGTGCATGGTTAGATACGCTGTGTGGCGAGTGCACTGGCCTTAGATGGTGTGCCGGTTAACAATACCATCCATTCACTTAAGATGCTTCCCACAATTATCTTCTACGTGTGTGTGTGTGTGTGTGTGTGTGTGTGTGTGTGTGTGTGTGTGTGTGTGTGTGTGTTTGTGTGTGTGTGTGTGTGTGTGTGTAAAGAGAGAGAGAGAATGTATGTATGCATATGTAAGTGTGTGTGTGTGTGTCTGTCTGTCTGTCCATCAGTGTATGTGTCTCTCAGTCTATATAAAATGTGATTATGTTTATGCATATACGTATTCTGTACATGGCTTATCTAGACATTTTCGAACAAAATAATATTGCTTTTTCATGTTGCATAATTATTGTTTGATGATAATTTTTCATGTCGGTGAGGAGGATGCTGGCCTATGTGCTCCGTGACCAGTGTGCAAGTGAAATACATTTCTCTCTCTCTCTCTCTCTCTCTCTCTCTCTCTCTCTCTCCTCTCTCTCTCTCTCTCTCTCTCTCCATGGCGGGAGAAAATAGGCAATAAAGACTCCTCGTTCCATACATTCATCACAGTTTTACTTCTTTACTGGCCGCTAAAATTGGGAAGGTGATGTCACTCCATAATGTCTACAGTGCCGCCTTTTGCTTCCTGTGTTGCAGGGTATCTTTACTCATGTATACGACCTTCAAGCTTCAGATTTTGACAACGACGACACGTATAATAGAGAAGGGTCAGTATATGTTTTTACTCTGGATTGCTATTGATCGAATTCATCAATTACACAACCTTGAATCCCACACACACGCACACACACACACTCTCTCTCTCTCTCTCTCTCTTCTCTCCTCTCTCTCTCTCTCTCCTCTCTCTCTCTCTCTCTCTCTGGCTATCAAAAGATGTACAGGACGCTATGAACCAAAGATATCACCTTTTGTCTACGGGAACGAAGAAAGAATTTGTAAATCAAAGAAATCATGTTAATTATGTAAAACGAGCAGCTAAGAAAAATATACTTTCAAGAACTTGTTTCTTCTAATACCAGTAGCAGAGCAATTTGGAATGCTATCAATCAGCTGACAAACAAAAACATCAGTAAAAATACATCTCATGAAGACCTGTGTCCCGAGAAACTTAATGACCATTTTTTGTAATATTGCTAAGACAACAATAAAATCAGATAGATCTGCCCAAAACACCCTTACATTATTAAACGATTTCTGTGATTCAAAAGCCATATCCTCAGACTTAGACATCCCCTTAATGTCAGTCCATGATGTATATAATGCCCTGATCCGTCTAAAAGAAACATGTGCTCGTGGCTTAGACGGTATTGATGGCAAAATCCTAAAACTTGCAGCTCCAATTGTTTCTGATACACTGACCTACATCTTCAATTTATGTATATCTAAAAACCAATTTCCTAAATCTTTCAAAATTGCTAGGGTAAGACCCATCTATAAATCAGGTGACACCTCAGATCCTTGTAATTACAGACCAATTTATATCCTGTCTGTGGTAACAAAACCTTTAGAGGATCATCTAAGAAGATGCATTCTTAACCATTTTGACAAATATAACTTATTTCACCCTAATCAGTCTGGTTTCAGGAAACATCACTCCTGCCACACTGCACTGACCAACCTAGTAAACAAATGGCTCACAAATATCAATGAAAACAAGGCGACCGGTGTCCTTTTTACTGACTTTGCAAAAGCGTTTGATGTAATTGACCACACACTGCTTCTAAAAAAGTTAAAATTGTGCCGTTTATCCAATAATGCTCTAGAACTCATCTCTTCGTTTTTAAGCGACAGAAAACAAATTGTCTCAATTCATGAACGCCAGTCTTCTATTTTGCCTCTCAAACATGGTGTTCCTCAAGGCTCCGTCCTAGGACCCATACTTTTCTCAATATATATTAATGATCTCCCCCTGTTTCTCCCAGCGCTTTGTGATATGTTCGCCGATGACACTACTGTTCATGCGTGTGATCGCAAAGCAGAAAAAGTATCTTTGTTATTACAGCAAAGTATTAACCAGCTTACCGAATGGTCTAAATTAAACCATATGTGTCTAAACCCTGTAAAAACCAAACATATGATCATAACCACAAGACAAAAACGTCAAAACCTTTCTTATGCGAGCACACCCCTTTCTATCAATGGTATAACTATCGAAGAAACAGTCTGTCATAAAGTCTTAGGAGTAGTTATAGACAACAATCTGTCATGGTCAGAACATGTACGGTCTTTGTGCAAAACAGTTTCAAAAAAGATATACCAGCTGTCCAAGATAAAGCATTTCCTAGACTGCCATTCACGTAAAATATTTTTTCACGCTTATATTGAATCCCATATAAATTATGTATCTACAATTTGGGATTCAGCAAGTAATCATATACTCAAACCTTTGTTTAGTCTTTATAGACGTTCCCTGAAATTAGTTTTGTTAAAATCGGTTACGTTATCATACTCTGACTATACAGATCTGGATATTTTACCATTAAACTTGAAGCTTAAATTCAATAAAGCTTTTTTCATGTTTAAGATTCTTTCGGGTCGTGCTCCCCCTTCAATTACAGAGAAATTTAGATTTAATGAAAATCGCCTTTTTCATAAAATTTTAATACCCCGTCCAAGAATAGATATGTTTAAAAACCAGTCTTCACTACTCTGGCGGCTTCTTGTGGAACCGCATTTCACCCTCTCTTGATGTTCATGCCAGCATATATAGCTTTAAAAGGGCACTTCATACCCAACTAATGACTGAATTTTCCAATTCTCTCTCTCTCTCTCTCTCTCTCTCTCTCTCTCTCTCTCTCTCTCTCTCTCTCATCTATTGTTCCAAAGGTGCTGCTTGTCAAGTGTAAATTTTTGTCTTTGCTTACAGGATAGGGTGCCTGTTCAATGATTTTTTTTTTCTTTTTCCAGAAATGTGTTATAATTTTATTGTTGTGATAATGTTTATTGTATATATTTATCTATCTTCCAATAACCATTTTTTCATGAACTATATATGATGACCCCTCCCCTCCCACCTGTTTCTCTCTGTCTGTCTGTCTGTGTCTCTGTCTCCCCCCCCCCCCTCTCTCTCTCCTCTCTCTCTCTCTCTCCCTCCCTCCCTCTCTCTTCCAGGCATTGATTGTCTTCTGTTCTTTTGTGTTAACCATTTCCTCTGTCTATTTATAGCGTTTATGTATGTTTACTTCAATTCTAGATTAGATTTGCTGATGTTGTTATTGCATTTTCTATATATTTCCCTTTCTTGAGGGCCGGATGTAAAAAAAAAAAAAGAAGCCATTTTGTGCTTATTCCGCTTTTTCCCTCATTAAAAAAAGATTCGTTCGTTCGTTCGTTCTCTCTCTCTCTCTCTCTCCTCTCTCTCTCTCTCTCTCTCTCTCTCTCTCTCTCTCTCTCGTGTGTGTGTGTGTATGTGTGTGTGTGTTTGTGTGTGTGGTATGTGTGTGTGTGTGTGTGTGTGTGTGTGTGTGTGTGACTGTGTGTGCACGCGCCCGTGTGTGTGTGTGTGTGTGTGTGTGTGTGTGTGTGTGTGTGTGTACATGTATGAGTGCGTGCATGCACGAGCGCGCACGCACGTGTATGTGTGTGTGTGTGTGTGTGTGTGTGTGTGTACACGTGTGTTTGAGAGAGAGAGAGAGAGAGGAGAGAGAGAGAAGACTGATTTCTGCTGTGTCAATGATTCTTTCAATTAATTTCCTTAAAAAGATAACGATAGTGTGTGGTTATCTGTGAGCACTCATGCATTCAAGTGTTCGCCCATGATGTCAGTTTGAGAGCTTTGACAGGGGGAGGATAAGTGAAGAGTGGGTATGGGGAGTAGGAGACGGGGGTGGGGGTAAGAAGAAAGAATGACAGAACAGGAGTTCACAATGAAAATCAAGCATATCAACGATTTGATTAGGTCATTGAGAGTAATTGTGAATGCAGTGGTGCCTGCAGCTAATTATTGTATTGTATTGTTGCTTGGTTATTTAGCGTGCTTCTCCCCCCCCCCCCCCCCCCCCCCCCCATGGTTCATATCATGTGATCGCAGAATTTCTTCCCCTTTTTCAGTGTGTGTGTGTGGTGTGTGCGTCTGTGTGTGTGAGACAGAGACAGAGAGAGAGAGAGAGAGAGAGAGAGAGACTGATTTCTGCTGTGTTAATGATTCTTTCAATTTCAATTAATTTCTTTAAAAGGATAACTATTATCTGTGATCACTCATGTATTCAAGTGTTCGCCCATGATGT
Organism: Conus canariensis; assembly: GCA_033310375.1. NCBI lineage: Eukaryota > Metazoa > Mollusca > Gastropoda > Neogastropoda > Conidae > Conus > Conus canariensis. The sequence goes on from CM065714.1 coordinate 82,249,479, forward strand.
CAGTTTGAGAGCTTGGCGAATAACTTGCATGCCTTTGTTTGATACTCGAATGTATTGTTTGTTCACGAGAAGTTCATTTTTTTTTCCCTGTCCGCGAATGGCAGGCCTCAAGAGCCTCGCTTCCCCATCAACATTGGCATCACGGGCCACGTCGCTAGAACAGGGGAGGTAAGTAGTGATAAACCTTAGGATATGCAGAGTTACAGTTACTGATTGTTTTGGGCGTCACAACATTCTGTGGATCTCTCTGTGTATGTGGTAACGGTTTGGATTGATGCAATTTAATGATTTGCTATACCAGGGCAATGTTGAGATTTACTTTGCAATTGCATAGAACTGAATCCTCTCTTTAAGACAGAGCAGAATACCAAAAACGTTTTTCTTATTTGTTTGTTTCTTTGGTTGTCTGTTCATTTTGCTGCGTCATCTTCAATGCCATTTCAGCAGAAGTTTCCACATGGACCACTCCATCCCCTCATTCTCTGCTACATCCTGGCTTGTCTCACCACAGCCCCAGCACCAGCAATCCACAGGCAGCAGTCAATATTAAGTTGTCTTGAAGCAACCCATCAGAGGAGACACTGGGCTGCTGCAGAGTCACTGCAGTGATATTCAATGTAGCATGCTCTGATCTGAACAAACGCAGAACACCAACTTGTAAACCTCGCACTGATAACAATAACTGTGTAAGTCAGGGAGACAGCTTGAGTATTAAACTTTCACTCCTAGGTGCTATCACATCCATCCGTAGACATTGTTCATGAGCTCTCTGATAACTGAGAGCACAACACAAATCAGCAATGACATAGATCTGGAAAGGGAATTAAAACTTTGGTCACCTCAAGACCAGGGCATAAAGGGCCACAGTGTATGAAACTATTTTATGCTTATCAATGAGGATGAAAAAGATGATGCTGTAAGTTGCATTCTTGTCAGCGGACGGGAGTGCACAATAGTACAGTATATACATATAGAGAGAGAGAGAGAGAGAGATCCCAGCATTCACCAGGCCTGGAAGAGACAGACACCTGCAGTGTTGGTCAGGAAACTTGAGCAATATTTTTATAGATGCATCCATTACGGAGATTAAACTTGACTGTGTGATTCCAGTCATCCCATTTTAGCCCCAAATGAACTCAACCATAGGTAGGAACTGGCAAGGGCAGAAAAATCCTTTAAGTAATTGGCTCTGATAGGAATCAAACCCATAACCCCCCAGCCCACACATCCATAATGCTAACCAGTGTACCACGGCAGCTGGTGCATACCCAAAAATTTGATTTGTGTGTGAATTAAAAAAAAAGTTCATAAAATTGTATTTCTTTTCGGTCTGTTTCTGTATCTCTTTCTGTCTCTCTCTCTCTCTGTCTCTCTCTCTCTCTCTCTCTCTCTCTCTCTCTCTGAATCAAGATTAAGGTTTCAAATGTATGGTGTGTGTGTGTGTGTGTGTGTGTGCGTGTGTGTGTGTGTGTGTGTGTGTGTGTGGTCTGTCTGTCCGTCTGTCTGTCTGTGTTTCAGACTCTGAACATCCCAGATGTGTATCAGGATGACAGATTCGACCCATCCGTAAGTGAATCTTATCACCAATTTCTATTGCTTTTTTTTAAGGACCATTTACTTTGCATTTTGAAGTGTTGTCATTGTAGTTAAATATGTGTATCTTGATTTAGATTATCCATAGGATCGTAATGTTTTGCTTAAAAAAAACCTTTGCAAACACTGATTTGCCATCATTCCATGTGTTTATTTTCATTGAAATCAAGTTTTTGATTAGATTTAGTTTGTTTAAAATAAAGCTTCTGCTATAAAGTATGATACTATTTCAAATGGTGTCTATAATTGTTATGCTTTTTACAGTGCCATTGTTTTGAGTGATGTGTATTATATAAAGTGTCTGTATGTATGATCTGGTTGTCTTTTGAATTCATGTAGTTGTACATGGTGTAATTTTGCATGTAATTTCTTTTTCTTGTAGTAGAAATGAAAGATTTTTTTTATGGAATCTTAAAGCTTTGTTTCATCTGTATTTCATATATAACTTCCACTTGTTTCTATTAATAATGATGATAATTGTAACAATAGGCATTTCAGATGTTTAATTAATAAATAGCCATAAGTGCTTCCAAAATGTATGATACTCACAAACTCGCTAGCATGCACATACACACATGCATATCCACAGGAACTTTTGTGAGCACCCATACACACAAATACACTCACATGCATATATGAATACATGCTTGTATATAGACACACACGCACCGTGCACACACCGCACTCACACACACACACACACACACACACACACACACACACACACACACACACACACATGGATACATGCCCATGTACACATGCACACACACACATGCACATGCGCATGCATGCACACACACACACACACTAACACGCACACACACACACACACACACACACACACACACACACACACACACACACACACACACACACACACACACACACACACACACACACACACACACACACCACGCACAACAACACACACACACACACACACACACACACACACACACAGTCAGAGACAAAAAGGAATAAGGCTACAATTCAGTAAAGGTATAGTCTTGAAAGATGTCTGAAGGAAGCAAGAAAATTAGAGGTATGGAAAGAGAACCAAAGTCTTTTCCAAGCAAAAGGTGCTTAAAAAGAAAAAGAACACCCTCCGAAAGTCTTTGTATAGACCTTTCTAATTGTGTAATTGAGATACCAACATTGTTTCAAGGAGGAAGCATTGTCACAATTAAAAGCCTTTTTTTTTAACTAAATTTAGGCTCCTTTTTCAGTTTTCACTTACAAAACTGAAGAGAGAAGTCAGATACTATCACATTCACAAATAAATGTTGATGATAGGAGTCTCTATCTTTCGATGTGTTTGATCAACTGTTCAGGTCGATGAGGGAACAGATTTTCGCACCAAGTCCATCCTGTGCATGCCCATCAAAAACGTGGCGGGAAAGGTCATTGGGGTCATGCAGCTGGTCAACAAAATTGACAACACCACCTTCAACAAGAATGATGAAAATCTGTTTGAGGTGATGAGTGTGTGTGAACTAAGACTTTATGGTGAAAACCTCTTAGTCTGTTTGAAGGGACAGTTAATGATGAAAATCTGTTTGAGGTGATGAGCTTGTCTGAGCTTAGATTTTATAATTAAATCCTGTTTGAGGTTTTAACATATTTGAGCTGACAGTTAACAATGAAAACCCATTTCAGCTTATGAGCTTGCCTGAACTGATAGTTTACTGTGAAAACATATTTGAATGAAATGTCAATCTGAGTTTATTATTTGTATGCTAGTGTAGACTGTTGTGTTCTGTTTCTGTTCTCATCAGTGTGATCTTTGTATGAATGTGATGGACTTCCTTTGTTGGCATTAGTTCTTTCACATGATTTGACTTGCCTTCAGGATATTGGACTTCAACTCTGTGTGTGTGTGCTGTGTCTGTGTCTGTGTCTGTCTGTGCGTGCTGTCTGTGCATATGTGTATTAAATAGCAATCAGATAATATAGCATGTGTCTTTAGTCTGAAAGAGAACTGATGAATCCAAACTGGATATCCGCTTCAAGCAGATATACAGCATAATTATCAACATAACAACAACAACAATGCAGTCACTATTTACAATGTAGTATGTGAGTATGTGTGTTAACATAACAACAACAACAATGCAGTCACTATTTACAATGTAGTATGTGAGTATGTGTGTTACTACCATGGGTGAACTAGGTGAGTGTTTAAAATGCTGGATTCTCATTCTGAAAATCTTTGGGTCAAGACCCAGGAGACCTGCTTTAGATTAGCCTCTCAAGTATATACGTTCATGAGAAGATCAGCTGCAGGTAGCCATTATAGATCTCATCATTTGCGTCATCCTTCCATCGATGACACAAAATGTTTGTATGAATACCTAGTTTGCATGAGCATAGGGAGCATATATTCACCTCCAGCTATTTCCTATACACCACTGACATGTCATGATGGATGTTCAGACAGCAACGACATGATTGAGGACATTCTCTCATGTGACTTCCCTGACAGTTATGGTGATGGAACGATAAGATGTTTGAATATTATGGAATAATCTGATGTTTTAATGTATATTACATTGAGTATTCTGGTTCACTTATTAAGCAATTGATCATGGAAACTGTCTTTTCAGTTGGTTAGTCTGAGTTTATATTGCACAGGACAGTGATCACCAAAATCTAGCAACACACACACAGTAGTATCACATCAGTATTTATACCTCTTTGCTAAATCTCATTTTCTTTCAGGAACGGACTCAGCATTGTCAACTTATTTTCCAAGCTTCAGAAGCAAAACATGTATGTGTGAACAGAATTGAAGATGACAGCCTGTTGTTTTTTTTCCCAGGCTTTTGCCATTTTCTGTGGGATGGGAATCAACAATACATCTATGTATGAAACGGCCATGAAGGCCATTGCCAAACAACGAGTGGCTCTGGAGGTCATGTCCTATCACGCTATTGCTCCCATGGAGGAAGCAGAAAAACTTCAGGTTGGATTGCTGGGCTTCTTACTGCATTCATGTGCTTGGCTGCTGCTGTTGAATTTGTTTTCTTTGTTTGCTTGTTTGTTTTTCTCTGGCTTTTTTTTTTAATTCAGTTATAACATTTGAACCAGGTGTAGAATTTGGTGACTTTTTTTTTTCAAAAAATCTTTAAAGGTGTAGGAAGTTCCAATTTTGTGTGGAATCATCATTTTTGACTGTTCAGTGCAAAAGTGGAACTTCCTTCACCTTTGAATAATTCAAACTGTAAACTGTAAATCTACTTCATAGGTCCTCTACATTTCAGTTAATGTTTTATTTTATAGAGTTTGGTAATTTTGTTTTGGTTTAAATTCTTTTAAGATCCACATTTTAGTTCAGTAACGATTTTTGACCTATTAGGAAAGAGTTTGAAACAGTTCATTAAAAGACCTGTATGTGGACAGTGTGCATTTCAAATAATGTTTTCTTTTACTTTTTTACTTACTCTTTTTCCAGTTACTTGGAACTCATGCAGATTTTCAACTCAGTTGTTTTTAAATACATGCAGGGCAATGCCACAGTTTTAAAAGGCTGCGTCTAGCATGTGTTTGAGTTTGTCTCTTTCATTGGCAGCTGGGGTTAGCAAGCCTGATGATGAAGACCACCCAAAGATGAAATAGTTGTAGCTCAGTTTAATTCAGTCACATATTAGGGAGGATCTGATGTGATGCAGCTGGAGTTTGTCAAGAGTTTTCTTCTTTTCTCTTAATTTTTTTTTTTTTTTTTTTAAAGTTTAATAGTAACAGTATTCTTTTCTGTTTCACTATTCAATTTGAACTTCCTGCTCAGACTTCCAGATGGAATGGTCAGCTCATGAGAATTATGCATGAGACTCTGCAGAATATTGTTTTCCTTATGAATCATGTTGGCTTTGCTGGGAAATGGTGGAAAGGAAGGTAAGACGGAGGGCCGGAGGACAGGGAGGGAGACAGAGGGATGGGGGTGGAGATTGAGAGGAGGATGGGAGGTGGAAGAGGATTGGAGGGTTGGGGGAGGGGGGAAGGGTGCAGAAGGGGGGTATAGGAGTGGGAAGGCATGGTGTGGGTGGTGTAGGGTGTGGATTAGCAACTTGTCTCGCGCACAATGTATTGTACTATGTGCAGTTCTCACCTGTGTTAACTCTGTCCCAATCTGCCAAGCTTGCAGTCATCTCCAAACCAAAGTGTGAACATAAAACGATTAATTTGAAAATTGAAAACAGAAATTATGATGTGGTTTCAGTTTTTTTTTGTTTTTTTTTAAATTATGTCTTGAAAGTGTTCAGGGCTCCTAAAGAAAAATCTACAAGTTGCTCTCTCTGAAGACACTGAATATAAAAACATAGACATCCCCCTCCCCAACCCTCCAATCCTCCTCAACCTCCCATCCCCCCCCCTCCTTTTGAGTTATTTGTAGATTCTTTCTGCCTTTTTTTTTCATTTTTCAAACTATGAAAAAAAAAAATATAAAGGAATAGACACCAAGAACAGACAGAAAATAATCCTTTACCATAAAATGTTTTCATGTATTTTCACTTAAGTGTTTTGCAGTAAAGATTTTAAGACAGAGTTTGTAGCTGGTGAGAATTTAGTTTCATGAGGCAGATTCCGGAATTTTTTTTATCCTGTGCATTTGATGACAATCCAAACCTCTGCAACCAGAAGGTGTGAGTGTGTGCTGCAGATAAAACTCTTAATAACAATCTTCAAAAAACACAGAATGGGACATAGTTGGGCAAGAGTTTTCATTGTGGGTAAGTAAAGCCAGTGTATGCACAAAGAGAATGTTCCAGAAGAATAAGTCTTTAGAGTGAAGGAGTCTTATTTGTTAAGCTCTTTATCGAGAGGTTGAACTGCCACTGGTTTCTGTCAAACTGTCATGTGTCTGTGATGCAGAAAATGGCTGTGCCTTCATCCCAGTTCTACAATTTACTAGATTACAACTTCAGCGACTTTGCTTTGGATGATGACAATACCTGAAAGCCACCATACGTATGTTATGGATCTCAACCTCATCGAAGCTTTCCATATCAAGTATGAGGTAAGATCTGTAAAGAAAATTTAAGTTGGAGAGAGGGCGGGGGAGGGGTGGGGCGACAGGAGTGGGAGGCGAGGGGGAGAGGAAAAAACTCACTATTTGTTCATTCACACACATGGGGGGGGGGGGGGGAGCAGGGAGGTGGGAGGGGCGAGGGGGAGAGGAAAAACTCACTTATTTGTTCATTCACACACACGGGGGGGGGGGGGGGGGGGGGGGGATGGGAATTAGTCCTTCTGTCTTTTCACATCTCATTCCCATTAGATGAGATTTCGAGTGAAAATGCGTATGAGATATGAAGGCAGAAAGACCAGTACTGAGCACATTATCCCCACCATGTTTGACCAGCCTTCAGGTCTTTTCATATTTGGTGTAACTGTGTTTGGATTTCTTTATTCTTTTTTTTTTTTTTTTTTTTGATAATAATGTTGAAACTTAACACATATTACACAAGTGTGTAAATATTTGCATATTTTCTCTGACTTTCCATATGCACCTTGCACAGACAGAATTTGAAAAAGAAAACAACAGGAAATAACAAAAATTAATGGCATATGAAATATGTTTAAAAAAAAGATAATCTAAATCAACCCGATGCTGAACTCCAATAACAAAACACATGTAACCACAACTGATTAGAGATTAAAACTGATTGTGTGTATGGAATACATTAAAATCACAATCTAAGAAAACCTACAGGATGCTTTTTTAATTACACAACAAAGAAAGCATGCAGGATATTTCTTTTAATTACACTTTTTTTCAATATGAATACCACCATGGAATGATTAATGTATAATGTGTTTCCTAAGTAGAAAAAAAGAATCAGAGACTATTAATTTCAGAATTCATAATTTTTTTTTTCTAATCTTGAAAATGCTATGAAAGATAAGAAAGGGTCAAAATCCATAAACATTTCTGCATTCTAAATTAACTATAAAGAGAAAAGTTAAGAAATATATGATCAGTATATTATTGATAGAGAGTGTTTCAGTTTTCCATAGTTTTCACATTTTTCTAATGTGATAGCATTTTCCTTCTTTGTTTCTTTTCTTTTCAGTTGTTGTGTCGATTTTTGTTGAGTGTAAAGAAGAACTACCGCAACGTGACTTATCACAACTGGCGCCATGCATTCAATGTCACGCAGACGATGTTCTGCATGCTAAAGGTACGTATGAGTCTCCAATGCTGCTTCACCTGAAATATGTAAGTGTTTGGATGAGTTTCCCCTTCTGTTCATGTGTTGCTTTCACATTTTGTACCAACAAACTAGCTGTTTTTGAATGTTTATAAATATCCTTTTTATTTTCTTGTTTCCAAAGTTTTCAGGCTATAAGGCACACCACAACTATGAAACTTAATTCTTTTTGAAAAATAGTGGTAAATGTCACCGTCTCGTCGATCACCTGGCGGGCGACGGGTTGAGTGCTTGGCACTGACGCGTCGCCCGCCAGGTGATCGACGATTTACTCGAATTTTCACATGTAGCTGTGCGGGTCTAAGGGAAACAATTGTGGTATCTACAGAAAGCTTAGGGTTTCCTCTGTTGGGTGGTGCTCTCCCTTAGTGTATTTCTTGCGTTTAATTCTACTTTTTCGCTCATATTAGGCTATGGGATAGCTAGAGATAACTCTAGCCACCCGTTTTCGTCGTGGTGTCGGCACCGAAGCATCAGCGAGTGGTAACAAACAGAAAGATCTCATTTCAAGAAGTAATTGAAAGAATAATGGAAGAAAGATCAGATGAAGAGCTGGAACTCTTTTCCGAACTTCTCCAAACTGTTTTCCGAACTTGCCGAATCATATCCGAGAGGATATGAGTGACGATGGTGAGCTGTACATTCCGAATGATGATGAAGTTTTTGCATTTTTTCTTCATTATGTGAAAGCAGCACTCTGTTAAAATCTGGACCGTGCACACAGCTGTGTGTGAGAAACATAGATTGTTTTTATGTGTTTACAACACATTGTGTTTACTACAGTTATGATCATATTGATTTTTCATCCATACCTACGTGGAGAAAAAGTTTTTGGTGATAGCTGTTTTCCTACACTTTTCAAACCAGTGGCGATTGAAGTGTGTACTGAGCACAGGATTGTAGTATTTTTTTTCTAAAAGAACATGATTTGAAGTTTTCAAAAACTTATAATTATTGTTGTATTCAGTTTGGTTCTGTCTGTATATTTTTTTGTAAAAATACCCAAAATAGTGCGTGTTGTGGTTGTGGCAGAAATCAGCGTCGGCATTGAGTTTTCATCTTCATCTTCATCCGTCGAGTGTCCGCAATCATCAGGTTGATTATTCTGACACTTTTGGGAGGTTGACGCAAAAAAAAAAAAAAGAAAAAAAAAACATATTTATTGCAGGAGGCTGCTAGCTCTTGACCTGAATAGGTCAAGAGTCTCTGATGTCACAGCAGCCTCTGTCAAGTTGTTGTTCCACTCCTGGATGGTACGTGGCAGGAACGAGTTTAGTCTATAGTCTCGTACACACTGGAGGCAGTTTAGCTGATGGGAGTGCAGTCTTCTGTCACGTGAGGTTGCAGCTCTGAGTTTAGATTTTCCATCAGACAAGGCCTTTCCAAACTCCACATGTACTAAACCTGTCTGATCTTGTAGAGCATGGCGAGCCGTGCAACCTTTCTCCGGTTTTGCAAAGATGTCCAGCCTAACCCATTGATCATTTGTTGAACACTTGCATGTCGGTGGTATTTGTTGTTGACAAAATGGGCTGCTCATCTTTGCACGCACGCACGCACTCGCTCTCTCTTACTCTTTTTCCATCAGACTCACACACCACACACACACACACACACACACACACACACACACACACACACACACACACACTTTCACACACACTCACACACACACACACACACACACACACACACACACACACCACACACTCGTACACTCGTACACACACACACACACACACACTCGTACACACACACACACACTCTCTCTCTCTCTCTCTCTCTCTCTCTCTCTCTCGCTCTCTCTCTCTCTCTCTCTCTCTCTCTCTCCCCCCCTCAGACTCACACACACACACTTAAAGACACACATGCACATAAAATCACACATGAACACTGCTGTGCGAACACACACACATGCAAGCATGTACACACACTTACATGCTCATGCGTGTGCACAAACGCAAACGCAAACACACACACACACACACACACACACACACACACACACACACACACACACATACACACACACACACACGCTTCACGCATGCAAAGAAAAATGTGTGTAGTCATATTCATCTTTGTGCAATATAATCCATTGGTGACGACAATGCTTGCAGACAGGACAGATGCTGAACATTCTGGGAGAGACAGAGAGACTGGCACTGATGGTGGGATGTTTGTGCCATGACCTGGACCATCGAGGCACCAACAATCAGTTCCAATTGAAGTTAGTGCCCAGTGTTCATGCCATAGTGTAACGTCTTTCTCCTGGAGTTCTGTCAGAGAGAAATGGGGGAAGGAAGAAGCTGTATGTGTATATATATGTTGATGTGTATTTGAGCTTGAGCATACAGGTGCCTGTGTATGGTGTTGGATGTACGTTAAGTGTGTGTAAGCAGATGTGTGTGTGTGTGTGAGTGTGTGTGTGTGTGTGTGTGTGTGTGTGTGTGTGTGTGGGGAGTGAGTGTGTGTGAGTGTTTGTGTGTGTGTGTGTGTGTGTGTGTGTGTGTGTGTATGTGTGTGTGTGTGTGTGTGTGTGTGTGATGAGAGAAATCTTCATGTCTGTTTTGTCATTGTATACATTCATCTGATCTGTTGAAGGGACATGTTTAGTCGGACTGTGTGCTAGTCTGTTGTGTTAGGTGGATGGTTATTATTGTTTTGCCAGAGGCATATATGAATGTCTGATTTTAAAAGAAAAATCTGTGTTCCTCCCAGAACAATGTCACCCCTTGCAGAGCTGTACAGCACATCCACTATGGAGCACCACCACTTTGACCAGTGCATCATGATCCTCTCCACCAAGGTCAGTGAGAAACATGGCAGAATGCTGATACACTGGGTAGTTCAACAGGGCTATGATCTAAAAATGTTACAATGTGGATTAATGGATATTTCAGAGCAGTGATCTACAAATGTAACAAAGTAATTGAATGGATGTTTCAGGGCTATGATCTATGAATTTCACAATGTGGATAATGGGTGTTTCAGGGCTATGATCTATGGATTTCACAATGTAGATAATGGATGTTTCAGGGCTATGATCTATAAATTTCACAATGCAGATAGATGTAAATGTAACAATGAGCATGAATGGATGTTTCAGGGCATTGATCTATAAATGTAACAGTATGGATGAATGGATGTTTTAGGACAGAGTCATATAAATGTAAATGAATTGGATGTTTTAGGACAGAGATATGTAAATGTAACGATGTGAATGAAGTGGATATTTCAGGGCAGTGATCTACAAATGTCACCGTATAGATGAATGGATGTTTTGGGATAGTGATCTCGACATTTAACAATGTGGACAAACGGATGTTTCAGGGGCAGTGCTATACAAACGTATGACTGTGTATGAATGGATGTTTCAGGGCAGAGCTATATAAACATATCACTGTGTATCAATGGATGTTTCAGGGCAGAGCTATATAAACATATCCCTGTGTATGAATGGATGTTTCAGGGCAGAGCTATATAAACATATCCCTGTGTGTCAATGGATGTTTCAGGGCAGAGCTATATAAAATATCCCTGTGTATCAATGGATGTTTCAGGGCAGAGCTATATAAACATATCCCTGTGTGTCAATGGATGTTTCAGGGCAGAGCTATATAAACATATCCCTGTGTATCAATGGATGTTTCAGGGCAGAGCTATATAAACATATCCCTGTGTATGAATGGACGTTTCAGGGCAGAGCTATATAAACATATCCCTGTGTGTCAATGGATGTTTCAGGGCAGAGCTATATAAACATATCCCTGTGTGTGCAATGGATGTTTCAGGGCAGAGCTATACAGATCTAACAGTGTGGATGAAGTGGTGTTTCAGGATAATGATCTCAAACACTGTGGACGCACTGCCTGTTTCAGGGGAGTGATATCCTGTGCAACCTGTCACAAGCAGACTATGAACAAGTGATAGGGGTTCTGGAAAATGCCATTTTAGCCACTGATCTGGCTCTCTATTTCAGGTCAGAGTGGTTTTGTCATTTTAACTTGATGTGTGTGCAGTGCGTGCGTGCGTGCATGTTTGTGTGTGTCTGTGTGTGTGTGTGTGTGTGTGCGTGCGTGCGTGCGTGCGTGCGTGCGTGCGTGCGTGCATGCGTGTGTGTTTGTGTGTGTGTGGTGTGTGTGTGTGTGTGTGAGTGAAAATTGAAAGCAGTCAGTGTGTGTGTGGTGTGTGTGTGTGTGTGTGTGTGTGTGTGTGTGTGTGGATTGAAAGCAGTCTTAGTCATCCAGAATTGAGGCATGGATTTAAACTAGATAATGTTAAAATTTGGTTTAGATAGTCTAGGCGCAGGTTATGAGTGTCTTATATACTTGACAGGGAAAAGAACACGGGGAAAAAAAAAGATGAACAGGAGATCAGTGATTCTTGTTCAGTGTCCTTGTGGATGGATCACTTGTGAAATCAAGGTCTGATAAGTTACTTGATTAAAAACAAGGGACGTTCAGTAAAAGCATTGACATTTTCACGTTGTGTGTATGTATGTGCGTAATGACTTTTTTTACACTCTGTGTATGCGTGTGTGTGTGTGTGTGTGTATGGTGTGTGTGTATGTATGTTGTTGTGTGTGTGCGCGCACGCGTTGTGTGTGTGTGTGTGTGTGTGTGTTTGTGTCTGCATCTGTGTACTTGCATATACATGTGAAGGTACATGCAAGCATATGTTTAGTCATATTACCAGAAAATGTACCCACGTACTTGAAGCTATTTCATTTACTTTCCAGTCCTTTTTTTTCTAAATCTTATTTAGTTACTGTTTGAAGACTGGGTTTGTAATGTAACATTGGGATATTCATGATCTATAAATCACGATAATTCCACTGAAGTGGCACACTGCCTACTTTGTGCTTAGACTGGCCATGGTTTTGCAGATACCGTGGTCGATTCTTTGAGCTGACCCAGGGCACAGAGGTGGACTGGACGGACGATTGTAACAGAGATCTTCTCAGGTCAGCAGCTTTGTCTGTTCTTTGGAAGATAGTAAGTCATGGTGACTGTCAATGTTCTGAAGGCTCCATCTCTGGCTGGTAAGCATGCTAGGTGAGACTGAGTTGATGGGAGGTTATGAAAGCTATTCAACGTTGATACTTGTGTGATTACGTATGTGCCTGTCCCTCTTTCTGGTCCGGTTTCTTTGTCTCCTTTTTGCTGCTCCTCCCATCCCTGCTCTCTCGCTCTCTCTCTCTCTGTCTCTCTCTCTCTCTCTGTCTCTCTCTCTCACTCTGTTCTCTCTCTCACTCTCTCTCTCTCTCTTCTCTCTTCTGCCCATTCCCACCCTCCATCTTCTCTTCTTCTGCATTACTTTCTCTCATGTCTGTCACACACACTACATGTAGCATGCACTGATACACCAATGTAAGACACATGCATGTGCACACAAATGCACTCGCGCACATGCACACACGCGCCACACACACACACACACACACACACACACACACACACACACACACACACACATGCATGCATGCACATGTACATTCGTTTTTACCCTATCATACCGAGTGAAAGTATTCTACCTAATTACTACACACGCGCGCACACTCTCTCTCTCTCTCTCTCTCTCTCTCTCTCTCTCTCTCTCTCTCTCTCTCTCTCTCGCACACACACACACACACACACACACACACACACACATACAACACACACACACACACCACACACACACACACACACACACACCGTACACACACATGCACACACATTAGCATGTATTGTAACAGAATCTATATTTAAGATAACAAATAGAGATGGAACTTTTTAGAGAGAGATCATTATTACTATTATCATCATTGATTGTTTAAAGAAAAAGTTAGGTTTTCGTTTCGTCGTGTCTGCATTGTTAAAGGAGAACTTAGATCTTGATTATTTAGGAAATTGCATCTTGTTTATTTAGATGGACACAGACTGAAATTTGATGAGAGAGAGAGAGACGTGCAGAGAGACAGACAGACAGAGGCAGAGATAGAGAGAGATTGTAGCTAGATTTTTGATACAGAAATTGGATTTTGATTAACAATGCAGAGAGACAGACAGACAGAGGCAGAGATAGAGAGAGATTGTAGCTAGATTTTGATACAGAAATTGGATTTTGATTAACATGCAGAGAGACAGACAGACAGAGGCAGAGACAGAGAGAGATTGTAGCTAGATTTTTGATACAGAAATTGGATTTTGATTAACTGGAGAAAGGCTGGATTGTAGTTATTTAGAGACTGATAAATATTTCTTCTGTTAATGCTTTTCTGTAACTGTTTGTTTCCTGACTCTTGTCATCGTATGACAGTATATACTGTGTTCTCACAGATCCATGATGATGACGGCATCTGACGTGGCTGCAATTACCAAACCATGGGACGTGCAAAAAAAGGTAGAGAGTGTTTTTATCATCAGAGGTGCTTAAAGGCTGTGGTGCATCATCTCTACAAAAATTCATATAATTATATGAAACTGGTTGAGCGTTTCACTTGCACGTCATTCAAGAGGATGCACAGTTTATCACAACAAAGACAAATGACTACAGAAACAGTAGACGGCATGGCATAACTGTTTTGTAGATATTACTAGATTCCTAAAACTTAATTGATGTGAATTTGTATCAAGTCAGTATCAATCAGTCTTCTATGCCTTGGAAGACGGTGTTGAAATTTTGTTTCCCAAATTTCTATTTTCTGTGCTTTTGATGCTTTGATGGATAATGATTTTTTTTCTTCCTTTCGTCACATCATTGACATCACACCCAAACCACTCATTCTGGATCCTGCTCACACTCACACCCTGGTGTGTTCTGTCAGAAGCCAGCACCAACAATGCACAGAGAGCAGACATATTGAGTTGAAGAGACCACTCGCCAAAGGAGATGCTGCACTGCTGCTGAGTTACATTGGTGGTGGTGTTCAGAGGTGCCTGTTCAGATCCAACATATGCAGGACACCACTAATTAAGCCCCCTACTGATGACAATTACTGCCCAGTTAGGGAGCCAGCATGTGTGTAAGTTCCCCCTTCTGTGGGCACCACCATGTCCATTCAACAACAGTTCCCGTGAACTTGCCGAGTCAACATAAACTCACCAAGGACATGGATGTGGAAAGGAAATTGAAATTCAGGTCATGAATGGCTACAGAATTTGAGAATTTTTTTATACTTATCAATCAGGATGAAAATGACAGGACTGTATTCTTCACGTACTATCATATTATGTCCTAATATCAACCAGACTTGAGAGATACAGACAACTGCAGTGTGTGTCAGGATTTGTGCCACACTCTCAGAGACTTACCTCATTGTGGATAAAACTCGATTTGTGGATTCAGTCTTCCCAATAGCAAACTCAGCTCTGTGTAGTGGCGGGTCTTTGGCCTCACTTCAGGTTTCTTTGTTGAAAATGTGTGTTACTTTACCTCATGGAGAGGAAATTGTCAGAGTATGATCCCACCACCATCACCTCCGGAGATTTTACCTGAGACAATTTGTGTTGCTTGTATTCTTAGAGCATGCAGTGAAACCTCAGTTTTATTGTCTGATCTGTGAAAGACAAACATCCTGACTACTGTTTAAGGTTCTATACGCATGCATGCACGCACGCATGCATGTATGCATGCACACATGCATGCACGCACGCATGCACACCGCACACAAACACACACACACACACGCATGCACACATGCACTCATGCATGCACACACACACACACACGCATGCATGCATGCACATATACACACACACACAGGCATACACACACACACACACACACACACACACACACACACACACCAAACACACACATGCACACACACACACACACACACACACACACACACACACACACACACACACACACACACACACAGCCTGTCCTATGACACATCAGTTCACACTGAAGAAAGCAGGATCTCTCAGGAGCTATGTACCTTGCAGAGTGAGTGATACAGTTCATCCTAAAACCTGTGACTGTGCAGGTGGCAGAACTGGTGGCCAGTGAGTTCTTTGAGCAGGGAGACATAGAGAAGGAGACTCTCAAGATTCAGCCCATTGTGAGTTCTGAACAGAACTATGGGATAGTGGGATGCTGCTTGAATGTCTTTGGAAACATCACACATGCAACCACACACACACACACACACACACACACACACACACACACACACACACACATGCATGCACACACATGCACACACGCACGCACGCATGTACGCATGCACGCACGCACGCACACTACACCACACACCTCACACATGCACACGCACACACACACATGTACACACACACACGCACGCACCACGCACTCGATCACTCACTCACTTGCGCTAAAAAAAAACCCGATGGTTTCCAATTTTGTTAAATACAGAAAAAAATGGTTTGACGGAACTGCACTGTAATTAAAAGCATTTGAAAGAAACATGTAAATCGACACAAAGTCAGCATCACCAGACACAAACACTCTGGTTCCATTTACTTGCTTAGCTGACTGTGAAAGAGCAAGCTGACATTCACTTTCGCTAACTGAAAGATTTTGATTGATGATATGGAAGATCAAAGAGGAAATGCAAGTGCGAACAAGAACAGAATCACTACACAAGTTTGATTTTGTTGTTGCCTAACACAGTACACTTTTGGCAGGAAATGATGGACCGAGAGAAGAAGGACAAGCTTCCCACAATGCAGGTGGGCTTCATTGACAGCATCTGCCTGCCTGTCTACGAGGTAACACTTCCTTTGGCTTCATCCGACAACTGCCGCTTTTTGTTTTATGCACAATTTGAGAAAATAAGCGATTGCTCTTTCTTCATTTTCATCGCCCTGAATGTTCTTTATGTTGCCTGAAGATCACCAAAGAGGTCAAAATGTATCATGTTTTGTCTTGTAATTTGGTTTGTCCCTTTTGTCTGGCGGAATAATTATAATTTCTCTTCAAAATTTATTTTGTTAAAGTTAATGAAAGCAGTCTGAGCAGATATCTTGCCAGTTTGTCTAAATGTAAACTTGTGTAAATGTGAATGGAAAAGAAGCTAGTGGGTATATACAAAACAACATTTTTCTTCTGTATTTGATATCAGTAGACTCACAGATTACAAGACAAAACATGAGCTGTCATTTATCTTCTCAAACTGGGCACAGAATAAATGTGCATTTTGCACCCAATTTGAGAAGATAGTGATTGCTCATTCTTCGATTACCATGTCCAGAATGTTGTTTATCTTAACTGAACAAGACCAAAGAGATTGAAACACATTGTGTTTTTTTTTTTTTTTTTCCTTTTTTCTTTTTTGCTGTACAATCTTGTGTGCTACCTCAGGGGGCAGTGCACCCACGTCGCTCATTCTGAACCCCCGTACACAGCCACAGCCTAAACAGTCCTGCCGCAGCCCTGGCACCAACAATCCACAGGGAGCAGTCAATGTCAAGTCATCAAGAGACAACCCACTGGAGGAGACACTGCACTGCTGCCAGGTCACTTCAGTGGTGTTCAGTGGCACCTGTTCTGATCCAACATATGCAGGACACCACCTACTAAGCCCCCTTCTGACAACAAGAATCGCTTGGTTGCGGAGCCGGCGTGAATAAGCTCTCCCTCGGAGGGCGCCACCATGTCCATCCAATGACAGCCCCCTTGGACTTGCCAGTACCGGTGACCCCGACAGAATCAAACCAAGACCACAGACGTGGAGAGGACATTGAAACTGTGGTCACCATGAGAGCAGGGCATGAAGGGCCACAGAATTGGAGACTTTTTTTTTCAATGCTGATCGATGAGAGTGAGGATGATGAAGACGATGCAACAGATTTCCTTTCCGGTCTGATTCATTCTAAAAACTTTTCTGAGTAGTCGTCAAACGTGGAAGAAGATTCTAAAACTTTTTACAAGCAAAAAAGGCAATAAGAACAGTGGCAAAAGGAACTTTTCCAACATTTTTAGCTTTTACTGATTCAAAATTAAGGTCGGAATACAAATTCCTTGCACACTTTGTGAAACTCAGTCCCAGACAATAGCTCTCTTGACAGGTAGACCATAATGTGTGTTCTTTTTATTTTTAAGTAATCTTGAGTAGAGTAAATGTCACATGGGCAAAGGTCAGATATGAGTTCTTTTAGCAGTGCATCTGTTCGCCAGATTTTGTAGAAGTCGGCTAGATATATATTTGTTTGTTTGCATGGATGTTTGTCTTATTTTATTTTACAACAGATAACCTGACACGATTCATTACCCTCGCCAGCTTGAACATGAAAGATCAGCATCAAAATGATTTACTTTCCCCTGCCCCATGTGCATTGCCCCAGTGGCCATAATTCAGTATCACTGGACCATACTGGCCACCCTGCATACAGCTGCATCCAGGCTCACCCTATCACAACTTTACCTCAGTAGGTACTCAGCAGGTAACAGTCAGTATCACCTTGTCATGAGGCAACTCACCATTGCTGCTGAGTCTTTTCAGTGGTGTTCAGTGGTGCCTGTTCTGATCCAGCATAGCGGTAAACACCTTCTAAGCCCAATACTGACAACAAAAATGGCTTAATCATGGAGCTAGCATAACTAATTGTTCCCCAACAGAGGGTGGCATCACGTCCATCCTGTGACTGTCTCCATGAATTTCCAGAATCAATGACTGACACAATTTATGATTCTCAGTAGATGTCCTTACTGCTGTCATCCAAGCCATATGAAAATCAGTGCAGAAACCTTAAAGAAATAGCAGATAAAGGGAGACAAAGAGACAGACTGATTCTAGCAATGATCGGAATCTCATTTCCGCAGGCCATCGCTCGAGTCTTCCCCCGCCTGAACCCATTGATGAAGGGCTGCGAGCATAACCGCTCCCACTGGCTGGAGGAGGCCAAGCGGAAACAGGCAGAGCAGGAGCGCCACCTGGAGAAGCAGGCGGAAGAGGAGAGAGCAGAGAACCAGGACAAAGACAAAGAGGAGAGCACCACCTCTTGACACAAGGCCTGCTGCATCATCTAGAGACATGTATCCATGTGTAGTCTGATCTTGGTGAGCGTTGCTCATCCTCAGCCTCTCCCAAGTTTGGCCTGACCGACGTTTTGATTGGCGTAATCAACACACCTCCAAAAATTGTTGAGCTGTGGGCACATGCACAAATATTTTGTAACGGTGTCTTGCTTTCCAGCAATGTCTGTGACTGTGACACTCAAGAGACGCAAATGGGTTTTGTATTGGGTTTTTTTTTGAGGATGAATACAGGACAATGGGTTGATATTATCTGTGTGTGAGAACATCACTGTGTGATGCAGAGATTGATATACTGGTCTGTGCATTTTCTCTGCCTTGTCACGGTAATTTTTTTGTTTGTACTCCAAATGTGGATGGTTATTTTTTTTAAATGTGAAAACAGTCCATGTTAATATTTCAAACAATTTCAAATGAGCAAGAGATTCATACTGAGCATGATCATCAATGACAACTTTCTGGCACTAACAACAAGAATGTCGTGAGCATGATCATCAATGACAACTTTCTGGCACTAACAACAAGAATGTCGTGAGCATGATCATCAATGACAACTTTCTGGCACTAACAACAAGAATGTCGTGAGCATGATCATCAGTGACAACTTTCTGGCACTAACAACAAGAATGTCGTGAGCATGATCATCAATGACAACTTTCTGGCACTAACAACAAGAATGTCGTGAGCATGATCATCAGTGACAACTTTCTGGCACTAACAACAAGAATGTTGTGAGCATGATCATCAGTGACAACTTTCTGGCGCTAACAACAAGAATGTTGCTTGGGAGACAGCGCACCTCTGCCAAGTCAAATAGTTGTGTGAAAAAAGAATTGCATATTCACATCATCAGGATTTTATACAAATCTGCAAGTCTGACCGCAAAGCTGGCGCATATGTGACATTGACTTGCCAGTGTTCTTTTTTCAAATGATATTTACCATTTCATGTCATTTGTTATATGATGTCTTTAGATACTTTGTTATACCTGTCTTAGAAAGCAGGTGAAAAAAATACTGAATAATAAAAGATGATCTAAGATCCATCGTTGAAGTGGATCTGTTCCAGGGATCCACTCCAAAATTCATCATTGTGTCACATTCCTAATTTTAAGGAAATTGAATATAACAGATTAAGCTGCTCTGTGTAATCTGTCTAAGGGACAAGGGGAAAAGCCAGACACAGATGAAAATGTAACCTATTCAGTGGAGATAAAAATCATTCATACATTGCTATTGTCTTGAAGTGATGTTAAAAGGGATATAAAAAAAAAGAAGTGAATTGAGTGCAGTGAAATTAAACCAATTTCATACAAAATAGTACACAGACATGCACAAAAGAACAAGCAAGTGTGCACACATGCACACTCACACACACACGCACACACACACAGACACACACACGTGTGCATGAGCACACGTGCGTGTGCACACATGCATGTGCACACACACACACACACACACACACACACACACACACACACACACACACACATGCATTTGCATGCACACACACACACACACACACATGCACGCACGCACACACTCACACACACACACACACACACACACACACACACACACACACACACACACACACACACTACTTGTCAGTAGACAAAAACAACTGGGTGAGTTCATTTAGAAATGGTGAGACAGCAGATTATTGGCATATGTCACACTACTTGTCAGCAGACAAAAACAGTTCGGTGAATTCATTTAGAAATCTGAGACAGCAGATTACTGGCATTTGTTTTACTGGTATTTGTATTACTGGCATTTGTATTGCATTTCTTTTTATTGTAGAGACAGTGGAATTAAAATGTCCTGAAAATAGAAGTCTTGCATTGTTGCACAACCTAATGTTGTGTTCCATACACATTGGAAAAGGCAGCTTGATGTTTACCTGTGAACAATGTGTGATACATTGGCTAAGTGTTGTGACATGCTTCATATCTATTTATTGCATTAGTCTGTATCTTCCACTTGTTATTTTCTTTCTATGTTTTTACGACAAACGTTTGCATTTCTGTGGAAAACAATGAATGTATCATTTTTGTTTGTTTGTTTTTCACTGGTCTGCTTATAACATATATTATGGCAATTTTGTGTAAAAAGATATTTATCAGCATTTTTGGTTTGGTTTAAACTTGTTTGGGGTCTATGGATGATGAGTCATTTGTATGTATGTCTTTTGCTGTGTGTGGGGATATGCATACCTGTGTATGTGTGTGCACACGTGGTGGTTGTTGCATTTATACCTCCAAAACCAGTGATATCAAGAGACTCCAAAATGTTGTTGTGGGTGTGCTTGAGATGTCATTATCATAATACACTGTCTTTGACAGTACAGATTAGAATTCAGATTCTTCTGATATTGCTTGTTATGGAGAGGAAAATACAGGATAGCCGAAATTCCTTCATGGAAGATGAAAATTTTGATTTGATCTTTATGTTCAAGATTTCTCTCACACACACACACACACACACACACACACACACACACACACACACACACCACACACACACACACATGCGCACACATACACACACAGGTGCACACACCATGCACTTTATACTTTGGGGGATTATTTTGTATCTCTCTTGTGGATGGTGGTGTTGCAGAGGGAGAGGGACAGGGAGGGGAAGGGGCAGGGGTTGTCATGACTGCTTGAATAGAAAAGATTTGTTACATGTGTTTTAACGCTGGATAAACCATATACTTCCAAAGTAAAATAGGCAACAGAGGACCTGGGAGGATTTACTAGGATGTTTATAATGCTCAACATGATCCCAATCAAGTGCTTATATGCCACATAATTATGTTTTAGTTACTTTGTATATGTAGAGACAGTCACATAAACATTTTTGTTCTTTTGATTTTGGTGGCTGAATATAATCTTTTATTTACTTTGTATATTTAGAGACAGTCACATACACATTTTTGTTCTTTTTTTTTGGGGGGGGGGGGGGGGGGGGGGGGGGCTGAATATATTTAATACGTGCAAATCAAGAAGGGTTACAAGGCTTGCCTTTCTTTCAATAAAATCTTATGGTATATCTGTCTTTTGTCGCAGTTATACATCATCTTTAATTAAAATGGTTTTAGAGATAGGGATTACAAACAATTTTATAGTTGATTTAACTCACAATGTATCAAACTAGACTGTAAATTGAGTAATATGCAACTGTCTGCCTTATGCTGTGCTGACCATGGTAGAGGGACTGTATGTTACTTAACATTGTACAGTTTGCCACATCATGGCCTGAACTGCTTGCTCTTGTTTGGGTTAGGTCCAATGTGTTTAGAAGCCATGCTGCATTTATCATAGTGAGCAACATTAGACACAGAAAGATAGCACCAGTCTGTATCCTGTACTGATGAATCGGTGTATGTGTGTGTATACCCTATGATGTGTGTGTGTGTGTGTGTGTGTGTGTGTGCGAATGTGTATGCACGCACGCGTGCATGTGTGTATGATAATCTAGAACATCAAAAGAAGGTAAAAAGTATGAAGAATCTTGCAACAGGCACCCAAGTTGTTGTCTCACAGTAGTTATGCTGCGCTATTTCAAGTGATAGTAACCAGGGTTTTCGTTTTTTTTTGTTTGTTTCTAATCATGAGTTAAAAAATTAAGGCTGTGTCATGAATGATATACAAAGCCAGGTTTTTGTTGCTGTAATAAAACATGAATAAATTTGCTAGCTCCAATCAGCTGAGAACTCATCTTCAGTGCGTTTCAGTATGATAATTTGTGGAGAAAATAGGAATGGGGCTACTGAACTCGCCATACGATATGACAAGCAGATAACAAGATTCATCCTTTTCTCTTTTTTTTTCTCTTTGTTGTTGTTGTTGTTGATGAATCATAATGATAAATCTCTCAAACATTATACATCTCCTTTTCCTTCTGTCCCTCGCAAGGATGGATTTCAACTGTGTAAAATGTAAAGGATACTTTAGATTTCAGTGTCGGAAGATGTGATGTGAACTTTGGTGATCTGCACAGGTTTTAAGTCTCACTGATGATCTCATGTTGGGAGTACAGCCATTATGCATTAAGTTTGCTTGTCCCTTTTTACTGGTGAATGTATCTGAAAAATCGTACCTGTAGATAATGTGAAACTTTTAACTGATTTAAAATTCTACCAAGTTTTGGAAGTGGTTGCACATAAACAAGATAATTAATGTCAGTTTCACTTTGACTGACAAGTTCATGATCATTGGGAGGGAGGGGAAGGGAGAAGAGAGGAAGGGAAGGGGGGAATTCAATGCTTTTCAAAAGATGTTGAAGCGTAACAATATTTTGATCAACCACGACAGCTGTACAGTTAAGAGAAAGTTGACAAGTTATTTTCTGAAATCCTGTTTACTACCTGTGAGATGAAGATTGACTACATTACAGTGTTGTATCTGATCTGTTGAAAGTTATAGCACATGCACCCTTCACACCAACTCTTCCCTGTCTCACCTGCCTTCTGTGCTTCACCTGCGACACTTTCCATGTACATTACTCTCACCATCCCTGTCCTTTCTCTGTGTCAAGTTCTGGCTGCTCTCCAAGGGGCAGATGCTTTGCCATAATCCAATATGCATGCCACTCATTTTTTTTGTTCAGTGTATAGAAATTTCGGTTATCAGAATTTTGTTCTCAGGGTGCAGAATTTTACAAAGAATGATTCTTTTTTTTCTGCATACATGACATGGTATTATAGCTACATGCAAATGACTTGTACCCAGATCAACACAAATGTCTAGTGAGGGAGGGAGAAAACAACTTTGCCTCTGCATAATGTAAATAAATCATGGAAATAGGATCTTCTATCATTGCTGAGATTAGCATGTTACCATCTGTACATTCATTCGGCAGCAGTCAAAGGGAGCTAGCTGTCAGTATCAGGCCATTCTGAAGTAGATCTTTCTGACATCTTACTTACTTTGTCCTTGTCAGCTCAGTCCTGAGGGAAAGGTACAACAGAAGGGAGATCTGAAAACACAGGTTTATGTTCGTAACCCAGTCCTAATTCTCTGGGCCATGGGTTTCAGACCTCAACTCTCACCAATAAACACAGACAGAACAGAGCGGCTGTGTGTAGAGAATCCAGGGCAAGGTTGTTTGAACAATAGCCCAGTCTGATGAACAGATTGAATTCAATGCCTTTGCTTACATGATGATGAGAAATCCTGGGGACACCCTTCCCCATTGCTGGTTTAGTGTGAAAAAGGTAAAGGGCACAGTTTTAGATGAGTGCTGTGATGAATTACGCATAATACCGACATGTTTGAACTGTGGGTGTTTGCTGTATACTGTGTTAAATGGCTCTGGTGGCACACTTGAACATCAGAACAAGCGCTGATGAAAGAGCTTTTTTATTTATGTGATTTGTATGCTCACATCACAGACCATGATTGTTATTTCTGTAAATGAGCGTCTATGTATGTAGCCATATAAAATGTTTGTAAGCCTGTATCACGATCAGTCATCCTACCATTGTTCCAGGATTGTATTCTGTTAGATTTTGCAATGTCTTCATCACTACAGCTGTTGGAATTTCAGGATTCTGTCTCCCAAGAGAGTGCATTGCCGTAGCATGGGACCTTTTTTTTTTTTTAATTGTAGGCATGTGGTGATGGATTCTTGAGCAAACTGGAGTTATCTCCATAGCTCCATGTGATCAGTCATGTAGACCAGGACAGAGGTGTTATAAAAAGTCCAGTTCTTGATGTCCACCTGCTAGAACTCCTTCAGTCCACCCTTCGCTGCACTCCGAGTCATGGCGAGATACATGCCAGAGCCAGGCAAGGTAACAGCATAGGATGACAGCAAGGAGAGCATGTTCTATCAGTCAGCTTGGCTTGCTGGTTGACACTGTCGTTTGTCTTGTCTTTGTTCTCTTATGCATTTATGGTCCATCTTTCACTTGATAAGGCCAGCCATGGGGTCCATTTAAGACCTGACTACTCTAAAGAAGAGCAGACTGAAATGATATGAGCATGCCTCACGGTCATGAGGGTTTGCCAAAATGTTCATGCAGGACTCGGAATAAGATCGGAGAAGAAGAGACAAACAGACACAGAGACAAGAGGACATAATCCCAGCATGGAGAACTTGAGACTGAAGGACCCCAGAGAGTGGTGGAAGGCAGAGAAAAAGAGGCTGCTGCTTGTCAATCATCTGTGGTGCCCCCACGGTTGGCCAGACTATGGGACTGATGATGATGATGATGATGATGATGAATGTTTTTGCTTGGAGATATATAGTCAATGTCCAGCCTTCGCATCTTTTGCTCTGCCAGCGACTTCTTTTATTACCACCAATTAACTGATGGAACTGGCGCTCCGTTGAATCATACTGATGCATAAAGAAACATCATTCAATATAAATTTACCGTACGGTGGTTGCTATGGCAACAGTTGCCTTGAGATCTTAGATGAGGTGGGAGTTCTTTTCTTTATTTCCTGTTATTTCAAATTTTTTTTTTTAACTCTCATCACCCCTGATGCTTCTTGTGACAAATGCACCTACCTCAAGCATCAGTTTTTGTGTTATTTTGTTTTTGTTACTTTTTGGAAAATTTAAATATATCCATTAAAAATATGTACTACTTTATATGTTTCTGAAAATGTCAGTAGATGATAATTTGTATGAAAATGGTGACTATGTAAACTGTAATTTTAATGCAACACTTTAAAGAAAGAAAATCTGTGCTTCAGCAATATTTTTTCATAACAGAAAATGAGTTCTTACAAGTGCAGTATGTTTATTATAATTCAGTAGGAATACAATCCCAATGGGAATACTGGTGGAATGGTTGGGATGTGGGCATCGTTTTCCTGCTTTCTGGAGTTTCTGAATGCCGTAACTTCCCCTTTTTGTTTACTCTCCTTGATCTCCCTCTCTCTCTCTCATTTCATTTTTTTCATTTATCCAATGTTTTTGTTTCTTTACTATCATCCGTTGTTTATCTGCTTTTGTTTTTAAAAGGAAAAAAAACACTTTCAACTATGGTTTTTTTTTTCTTGTTACAATGTATAACATGCAAACTTTTTTGTCGTAATGTGGTGACTAGGGAGTGAAAATGTACACAGTTCAAAGTGGACACTAGTTGTTGTTTGCTTGTTAGGGGTTTTTTTGTTTGTTTTTTATGTTTTTGTTTTATTCATTTGTTTGTTTGTTTGTTTCAGATTGTGATTTTTTTTTTTTTTTTTTTACACAAGTGGGTAACAGCCCAGAAAGAGGCCTGTGTGGCCAGCTGGGCTGTAGTGAAAGTAAGAAAGAAATCAGAAAAACTGACACAACAGCATGGGTTCCCAAGACTTCTGTATGGCCGTGAACGATAGACACTCAGTGTCAGTAGAACTGTTCCACACACATTTTCACCTCCATGATATTGAATTAGGCTTGACCACTTCAACTTTTTCCACATGTACCACCCACATGTGGGTGGCAGCATTATGCAGTGTTCACCACCCGCCACCCAGTGCTAGGTAGCAGGGCCTGAGTGAAAATTGTCTGTTGTAATCTAAAACAAATTTCAGGTATTAGAATTGAATCCATCCAAGAAAAAATTGTCAGTTATCAAGCTAGATTCTAGATCACTCACAGAAATAAGAAAAATTTGCAGGTGTTAAATTTGCAGGTGTTCAGCTTAGTATGCTAGTAAGCAATTGTTGTGCAACCACAAACTTTGCACATACACATGGAAAGACTAGCTCTATCAGGAAACGTAGGGAAGAGTTAAGAGTATTGTTACATTGGTAATTTAGTTTGCGGGCAGCGCGAACAGTTACACAGGATGGCATTGAAAGGCTGTTGACATCACTCGTTCCACCACCAATAGCTGGTATGCATAGTACAAGAGTGATTCTGATTTGAAATAGCGGCAGGTTATCATTGTGAGTGTGTGTGTTTATGTGTGTACGTCTGTGTTTTCTTTGTGTGTGTGGTATACACAAGATGTCCCGTTCAAGATCAAGTGAAATGTACAGTTCACAGTTAAACAAAGGAAACACATGTGCTCCATGTGCTTTATCGAATGATCAGACTAGTTGTAGAACAACATTTGAAATCAAAAGATGATGTGTGTGTTGTGGAACAACTGGTGCCATGCCAGTGCAAACAGGTTGGAGAATTAACTGTTGAAAAATTGGGTCTTGTGAAACAACTTCAGAGATGTTAGTATCAGGTTTATATTTTTCAACTTCAGATTATATGATTATTTTTTTCTATTGCTTAAATTGTACGAACATTTTTTTTATCTGTTCATATAAACATTAGTTGTTTCATTTCTTCATTTTGTTTTTCTTTTTGATTTTCCCACTTGCAATGAAGGTTCTGTTTCCAATATTATACATTCAGTAAAACAATCAAAAGCCGATCCCACAGCATATCCATACACAGTATATCTCAGTCACAGAAAAAATCATTATATTTAAGGGGAAAAAAATGAAAAAAGAAAAGAAACAAACAATCAACGAGAACTACAGACAAACATGCAACAAACACCAAAACCAAGACAACAAAATTAGAAACCAGAAAAGCAGTATAACAATTTTCATTATTGATTTCACCATGGCATGTTTTAATATTGACAAATATAACATTTCGGAACAATTGTTTTGTTTTTCTTTTTATCTATATGAATATTGTTCTGTTTATCTAATCATATTTTTCTGTTTATTTTACAAGAAGCATGTTTATGATTTATTTATACTTTATCATTAATCTTCACCTGCTTGTTTCATTCCCTACCATCAGTGGTGTTTTGCCGTTTCAGACAGCAGACAAAATCACACACACACACACACACACACACACACACACAAATAGAGAGATGGGGGGGGGGGGGGGGGGGGGGGCTTTTTGACTGAAGTTGTGACTATAAACCCATATCAGTTGGAGAAACTGGAAAACAGGTTCAGGGTGGTGGAAAGTTACAAAAAAAAAAAAAAAAAAAAAGACAGAGCATGTGGGTCCACCTGTGTCCGAAAAACAGCAAGAGAGAGGACAGATGACTTGATAGAAAATAAGTTAAAGTAACATAAAAACAAAGGTAGTATGTGAAAAACAAAGTCGTAGAATTTGTGTTTTTTAATGCCAAAGAGATATACTGCTAGATTTGTACGAAGTTGCTATTGAAAAGACAAGAGAAGTGTATGAAATAAGAAAAGACAGAATATGTATGAAGTATCCTTCAGAACTGTGAATCAGTTTTGTTTTTTTGTTTTCTTTTCATAATGCATATTTCATTGTATGTTTGAAATAATGAAATGAACATATAAAACAAAAAGCTGACACATATGTAATTCAACAAGGACAAAACAACATGAAAGAACTGAACAGATTGTGTGTACATATATGGGCACAAAGCATACATTTTCAAATGGAAAAGTGGTACTGTGGGCAATTTGATATTCACAAACACTGTGCTTTGAGGCAAAAAAAAAAAAAAGATAATATAATCTATAAGCATTGCAAAACATCACTTTGTAATAACTCCAATCTGTGGTGAACTTGGACAGGCTATTGTTCACATTTGCATAAATACACTGTTCAATTCTGTATCTAGCATTCAACTGCTTGTGAAAGGCCAACTGTGATAAGTTAACCCCCCTCCCATTTTGTTGATTGGTAGATTTATTTATTTCCTGTCTATTGATGTAGATAATTTTAAAGTAAATGAAACTGATTATCATTGTCTTTATGATGATGTTTATCAATAAAAATTTGATTTAAAAAAAAAAAGGGGGGTGGGGGGTGGAAGTGGAGCAGAAGTAAAAATTACAAACGAGAAAGTAAAAATGAAAAATAAAAAGGAAGGGGGGGGGGGGGGGAGATTAGGAAGACTTGTGCTTGTTTCCATCTATTATATTTATGAAGCCAAAATGAGGGAGTTCAATTTCAAAAATTTTGGCAACGGTTAGTGCAGAGTTTGTTCCCCTGGCAGTCTGCACGGCGTTCTCCACGCACTCTTTCAGATTCACCATTCCATACTGCACCTGACACTGAATGAGGGCATGCAGGGTCACGTTGTCATTGTCAGCATAGGTTTGGCTCAGCATAAACTTTCTAATGGAGGTATGCTAGTTCTTGATCTACACATACTTTGCAAATTTAGTAAGAAAAAAAAAAAACTTGCATGAACTTGTAACTCCTGTAAAACACTGAGAAATGGGAGGGGAAGGGAAGGGAAGGAGGAATGTAA
Source organism: Conus canariensis (assembly GCA_033310375.1). Taxonomy (NCBI): domain Eukaryota; kingdom Metazoa; phylum Mollusca; class Gastropoda; order Neogastropoda; family Conidae; genus Conus; species Conus canariensis. The sequence continues at coordinate 82,278,479 of CM065714.1, forward strand.
GTTCGGCCCTGATTAAGATTTTCTAAAAAGAGCATTTCCTTGCCTTTTGTTGCTGCATGTTCTCTCCTAGACGGCCTTGATAGGAGGACCAGAAATGTAACTACAAGTCCCCGTGTGGACCCTGGGGCACATACAAATTGCTCCCTGCCTTTCAGAAGGTCTGTGGGAGTAAGTGCCTCGTTTCTTCACTAACTGATGCTGGTTTGGTTTTGTTATGTTTTATCTCTCTAATGTCAAAATGTACACATTGTTAAGGGTTGCCACTAGCTGTGCATAAATTGGCCCATATAACATTTTTTTAATGCTTTTTAAAAGATTTACAATCAATTGGAATGGTTTGCTTTCTCAGCACAGCCTTGTCTTATCCACCTCAAGGATGCCAGTGGTGTAGCTACCATGCCACTGTTTAAGTGTTTTGCTTGTTGGTGGCATTATCATTATGCCAATCATTCCAGCTCCCCATCCAGTCACACCCTGGTGTGTCCTGTCACACCACCAACAATCCAAAGAGAGCATCAAGTCATTATAAGGCAACCCACCAGAGGACATACTGCACTGGACTGTTCAGTAGTGCTTGCTCTAATGCAACATCTGCAAGAAACTACTCGCTAAGCCCCCTACTGACAACAATAGTTGCTTAGTCATGTCGCCAGAATAAGCCAGCCCCTCCTCCGGAGGGCTTCATGTCCATGCAGTCACTGTCCCCATGAGCTTGCCCATACTGGCAACCTCGATACAAACTCACCAATGTCATAGATGCGTGGAAAAAGATAACTGGAACTGAGGTCACTATGAGAGCGAGGCATAAGGGGCCACAGGATTTGAGACTTTCTTCAAGCTGATAGTGAGGACAAGGATGATGACGATGTTGCTATGGACTTTGCTTCTGGTTGAGACTACATTACAAGGCTGTACTTGACACTTACCTTCTTTAAAACATATCCTGGCATCAGCTAGGCATGAGGGATATACTCACCAGCAGTGTTTATCAGGAAATTTGAGCAACACTCTCAGAGACGCATATGCTAAGGGGATGAGATTGGATTTAGTGATTCCAGTCTTCCCAGTTGAGCGCATAGCAAACTGAACTTTGCTGGCCAAAAAGTCCCACAGCTAAGAATGGCACTGATGGAAATCAAATCCACAACCTCCTTGCCGTTAACTGCTCCGCCATGGTAGCTGGCATTTCTTTTTCTGACCATGATGTGGCTTTTTTTTCCCATACGAATTTGACAGCCCTGGAAAGGCTCCATGGTGGTTGGGTGAAAATAGTAAATACTGTGCACTAGTAACTGAAATAATTTCCATTTTAAAGAGGTATCTCCCCGCTTCCATCAGATCTTGAATTTGAATTCCATTATATCCCATGTCCACCTCCCAACTCTTTAAAGGGGTAGTATTTTAACAGGTCATTCCTGAAATATTTGATAGCTGGTTAAGTTTACATCTTTTCTTTTGTCTGGAGAGGTGTGCATTTTTACCTTCCTCCCTGTTGAAGTTCTGCTTAAGTTGGGGAATCTTTTGTTCACTGGAGACATGTGCATTTCTCTTCTGTTGGCGTTCTGGTTACGTTTGGATCCCTTTGGTTCGTCCATCTTTGCCATGTTAAAATTCAGGTTGAGGTCTTTTCTGTTCCGTGGAAAGGTGTCTGTGTTCCCCCTGTTGAATCTTGGTTAACTTTGGGTCTTCTCTTTCTCTTGAAAGGTGCATTTATTTCACCCTGGTGGTCAAGTTTAGTTCCATTATCTTCTCTTGAGGAGTGTGCATTTCTCTCCTGTTGAAATCCTGTTTAAGTCTGGATCGTCTGTTCTCTGGAGTGGTGTGCATTTATTCCATTTTGGAAGTTATGATTGAATTATGGTCCTTTCTGTTCAGTATGTGCATTTTCTTTCTGTTGAAGTTCTGTTGACTGGTATAACACATAACTTGTTTTCCAGGCATGGAGAGGCATGTTCCTTTTAGATATATATATATATATATATAGATATATATAGATATATATATATATATATAGGTTTGAATTTTCTTGAAAACCAGTTTTTTTTCTTTTTTTTTATGAAGTAATTGTATGATGCTGTTTTTGTTTTTTTTCTTTCTTTCTTTTTTAGTTAAGTAATTGTATGATGCTGTTGTATACACCTCAACCACTGCTTTCTGGCCAACACGTTTAAGCTTTAGTTGACACTGCTTGAGAGCGAACTGCCAACTGCTTGTCAAAGCAATTTCTTTAGGCCAAAAATTGCGTGTTCACATGCACTTTGTGTCGTTTGCACTCCAGGAACAAGACCTGATCATTTTTATGCTAGTTTAAATGTATCAAGTACATAGCACCCATCTAAATTACATTTGTTCCACATGATGCTTCTGTCACTGCAAGCGATCTCTTTTAGCAGGAAAAAAAAAACTATGAAAAATGAGTTAGTAATGTCAAATATGCAATTGAAAGGAAAATAACAGCCATTACCTCATGAATACAAATGAAGAAGCCCTTTTTTTACATAAACAACATGGACTGAGTTGTATTACCTTTGCCAAACTGTCAGTGAAGGACTGAAGAGCTTGGGGAGAGCTGTTGAAACTAATGAGAGGCAACAGTTACGGGTCTTAGACCATTGTCAGATGAGATGAGCGTTTGTCACCATTGAACCTTGTACAAATACGTCCGACTTCCAAGCAATGTCCAGGTTGACCTGCATGTTTCACCTTTGTCATATTGTCATCATGTAGTCAGCTTTAACTGTAAGCATAGGTGGTTTAGAAGTATAGGATTTCCATTTTGTCTCCATCTTCTTTTCTGCAGAAATAATCGTTGATAAAGATGTTAAGTCCCAGCACTTAATACAGAACAATCAAACTTGAAGCACTCAGTTCATGATTTATGTCTTTAATATCCTAATAGTATTTTGTCTCCATCTTCTTTTCTGCAGAAATAATCGTTGATAAAGATGTTAAGTCCCAGCACTTAATACAGAACAATCAAACTTGAAGCACTCAGTTCATGATTTATGTCTTTGATATCCTAATAGTACTTTTTTCTATAGAATGAATTTGTAATTGCCGTATTTGTCCCAAGAAGAATGTTCATGAAGTGTGTTGGAAGTTTGCCGTGCAGTCGAATGGGAACTTGCCTCTGTGCAAAATGTTTCAAATTCTCCATTGCCTTTACACCTCATGCCTTTCATTTCTATGACACACAATTCTGATCTCCCCAACCCTCCTTCACCTCTCCCTCTTCAGCACCTCACGCCTTTCACATCTGTGAAACGTAATTCTGATCAGTTATCAAATGTCACTGCTTGGAATTGCCATTGCTACCACAAGTCTGTTATGTGCAGCTCAGAATACAAGGCAGTGTGCTTCATGAACACCAGAGGAGTTAAATTTAAGTCTTTGGAAAGAGAGAAAAATATGTTGGCTTTTTTTTTTTTTTAGGTAAATGGTATCAAGTTCTTTACACTTTTTTTTTTTTAATTGAATTTGGAGGACCCAGAATGTGCACTTGCAAGATAAATGTCTTCTTGAATCTGTGTGTACCATGAACTCTTGCGTCAGTGACCGAGCTTGCCCTTTGGGTTGACAAAACTTCCCGTGCTGGGGAGGTTATGCACAGGTCTATGTTGACCTTTGCATTTTAGCCTGTAATTGTTTTTACTGTTTATTTGTTATCTATTATCAAAATGCAATTTAAAGACTGGGACAAAGGCTCCATCCTTTGCCAGATTCAAAGGACACAGCATGTAAAAACAGAGAATTCTTTAGCCTGGTCTGCAATTCAGCCTAAGGAAATCTCTTTCCTATTAGTATTAGATATTCGACCGTTAATGGATCCTTTCAAAATCCCTCTGCTCATTTTGCATCAACACATTCAGTGTGACGAAGGTAGCATTTTTCTGTTCTTTTAAGAGATTAGACAAAGACGAAGAATGGCAAATAGGCCTGTTGGCATTTTGTAAGTCACCAGCAAACGTAAGAAAAAATGTATCCCTTGGCACACCCAGCTGAACTAACAGGTCCTCATTGGTTGGAGAGAGAAAACAGCCCTAAGAAAATGGTTTCTCATTTCCATGTCAAAGCGCCCTTTGCCCATCCTCTCTTCTGCCCCGAAGCATGATCGTGAAACTTGTTCCTTGCATAAACGGTCGACTGTTAAAATATTTCAGCTTTGTGAATAAGGCATGGATGATGAGCACTTTCCACAACGACAACTTGAGTGTCATTCTTTGGGTAAGGTTTTTGTATCTAACTTGTATGTATTGCGGAAAATGCAACTTGGTTCAAAATCTGCACCTTTAATTTTGAACACATATTTTGACATTTCCTTTTTTATTCCATGAACACTGGAGTAACTTTTCAAAGCACACTGAATGCACCAGGCAACAAACATAAAGAACAAGCATTAACTTTATCATTCTTTAAATGTTTTCCTCAAAAATTGTTTTTATATGATCCACTTTATCACACTTAAATGTTTTACAGCTGGAAGTAAAATGCTGATCTCCACTCCCCTTCATCCTCCACCCTCATGTGGGACCCATGTTTTTAACAACAGGAGTTTAGGTTCAGAGTTTGCAATATCCAACTCGTGAATACAGAACACACTACATTCTTTCTTGAACTTTTTTTTTAATGCTCATTCATCAAACTGTTTACTCACTGTGAGGTCAAATGGGTCACACTACTTTGTTTTCAAAACCAAATGATTATGGTAAGTTAAATTCTTTGGACGACACCTACCATTTCGATGTGATACTCTCCACAGTTTGTGATACTGAAGACCAAAGTAATGATGCAAAATTACTGTGTAATTTATTTCAATAAATAATATGCACAATCAGGAGACGTGTGTGTGTGTGTGTGCATGCGTGCGTGTGTGCACACTAGCATGCTGCAATTCATTATGTCATCACATAATCTGCCATTCTGATTTCAACACTTGATCAGAATATGAAAGCTCCCCTCCACTATTGAAATCTGACTTACTGTCATAAAAATCATGATGGCTTGTAGCCTTATGTTATTATGTGCTTCAGTTTTAAAGCTCCATGAAACAAATCATCAGCCAGAGTAAACTGCCTATAACAGATCTAGTTGAATGATTCAACACCTATCTTGCACCGAATTGGAATGCTCGTTCATTTTCATTGTCCCGAGTGTTGTGCTTCTTTCCTGAAGAAGACCTAAGAGGTTGAAATGCATCATGTTTTGTCTTGTGATTCGTTTGTCTGCATGCTTTATCAATAACTTTTCAAATTTGCCTATAGTAGATTTTAAACAGATTCTGGACTCTTCACCCCGGGGATTCGGTTTGATTTGGTCCTGTATCGTAAAGTTGCTACCAGCTTGTTGGTGTACAAGTCACGTTTGCTGAACCTGTTCCAAATTTTCATCCTTCAGAATTTTTACCAACGGCTCCAAATTCAAAGAGGGGGTTGCCTGTGCTGCTTTTTGCACGTCTTCCTCTCAGAAATAGTCAAAACATTGACTACCAACATCTACACTGCAGAGTTTGACAGCCTTGGTCCTGGCATTTGAAGTGGTCTCTAAATCAAAATAAAGATTTCCTTATTCTGTCACACTTCCTTTCTGCTTTGGAGGCCTTTGCTGGCCGTAATTCAAGCACCCCCATAGACTGAAATAATTGTTCCAAATGTACACCTCTCTGAAATTGATGGGATATAACATCGGTTTCTTTTTTTTTTTTTTTTTGGTTCCTGGTCATGTGGGCATTTGAGGCAATGAGGTGGTTGGTCAACTTGCCACGTATGCCACAAACAATTTGAGCAGATTATCTATCTCTCGCACCAATCCAAAACCCAATGTTCAGGCTTATGTCAAAGACCTCTAGCAAGAGGAACGGAACTCGCGTAACTAACAAACTCTTCCAAATCTGTCCAAACCTGAAGAGTTTTACCATGTTCCACAGGCAGCTTTAAAGATGAAACAGCCTTGTGCCATTAGCACACAGGCCACTCATTTTACATCCATTCTTATCTCTCAAAAGGTGAAGCAGCTCTGTGGTGCATTCCATACGAGTACCACAATGAAATATGTTTTTATAACGCATTGAGACTTAAATGATGTCAACAGTTAATTTACTGCAAACTCCATGAAAACACTGTTCATAGATGTCCCATGAAATCACTTTTACCGACCTAAGATTTTATGGGTGAAAGATTTTAATGCAATTCTGCTGTTTTTGGAATATGTGTTTTAGCGAGTTGTGTGCATTTTAATCCCACTTTAGAGTTGACTCTGACAGGATAACAGCCCTGATAATCACCTTTTCTCCATCTAATATTTTACGGTTTAAAGATTTTAATGCAATTCTGGTGTTTTTGGAATATGAGTTTTAGCAAGTTGTGTGCATTTTAATCCCACTTTAGGGTTGACTTTGATGGGATAACAGCCCTGATATGGCCCTTTGCAATCAGCTGGGCTATAAGCAGCATTTTCTCTCCATTCATTCATAAGCAAGTGTTCAGTGTCCGTTGTTCACTGTGTTCAATATGACTCAAGTTGCATGGGTGCTTCTAGTAAATTTGTAAAAACCTAAAAGGCAGGAGGGCCTGCCCAGGCCCCAGCAGGGTACAGGGGCAGTTCCCCTGTTGGGGGGTCAGGTGGGCAACACCCCCCTGAAGCTGAAAGAAAAATGCATTTTAGAAGGCAAATGGAAGGCTCTTGTCGAATGTAAAGTGGAAAGTTAGGCCTGAAATTAAAGCTTAAAAATCATAAACACATACATATATATAACACACAACTAAAATGCAGTTTCCTGAGGTTTCATTATTTTCTTTCCTCTATTTTAAATCAAATTTTAAATTGGGTAACCATGTTCAAATTACAGAGTTACTTCTCTTGCCATAGGTTTTCGGCCTAAGTAAGTGCAGGCAAGTGCAAACAGAAGAGGGTTAAGAAGCCACAATACAACCACTCTACAGATGCGGTGCTGGCATTCAATTTGAAATCAACACAATGGAGGAAAAGCTGCTGTCACTGTGCTAGAATTCAGCAGCAAATATAGTCAAGCAAATCACAGAATGTAAGAGAAGCCTCGATTAGTTAGAGCTACCCATGTTTCAACAGATACAGTCTTGACTCAAAAATCAAGACAAGATATTGAAAAAATTAACATTCGGGACTTTTTGAAAAAATGCCTATGTCACCAGCTACTTTCATCTTCAAGGTAGCTCTTTTTTCACCCTTTGGCAGAGTACAGGTGGGTTTGGAAACTGACCCACTTAGCACAACAAATGACTTATTGAAACTGTAGAAAGTGACAACACACTTGCTGTGCTGGTGACTACACCACTTGTAGCAGTAGCTGAAATTGTTTTTGTTGAAATTGTTTCATATATATATATATATATATATATATATATATATATATATATCAGAGACTTCAGATGAATATAGCCCACTTGCTGGTCTATGGGGACGTGGGAGACATGGGATCACCGTTTTTTGGGTTTTTTTTACTTGTTTCTGGAAAGCTCCTAAACTGCTAGACATATTTTTTCTTCGATCTTCTTTCATCCTCTTTTTTGCCTTTAGATGTTCAGAGTATCTGTCTTTGTTCATTTTTATCATCCTAATAATCTCTTTGATCTTCGCAGCAGACGGCCACTTTGCCTTGATCACTGATCTCACTATTGTTGAGGCTTCATAATTTTCTGCAGTCATTTTTGTGCAGTCTAACCAGATACCATCAATGATGTTAAAGGACGACCCCACAAGTGGTCCACAAAAGATGGTAATAAGAGCCTTGACAAGCTTTGACAGCACAGGATTGCGTTTAACGGAACCTGATTTTAGATTTTAAAAAAAAACAAAAAAACTTTAACCCAGTCAGTGCGCATGCGTGGGGGTGATGGCGGCTTTTGTTAAAGGCTGTCAAAATTTTAAGAAAAGTGTCTAAACTTGGTCGTCGTCTGCCCATTGTTGAAGGAAGATTATTTTTCTTGTTTGAGACTTATATTGGTGCTTTCACATGAAAAGTTATCTCAATTAGTGTCGAGAGAGCAGTGTCATCAGTGTCCGGAGAGGAGTGTCGCATCACGACGTTCATTCTTGAGTTGTCACATCGTGAGTGTTTTTGCTTTTACGTGGTGATGCTATTGAAGAGTACTGTGTGAGGGGAAAAAAAACCATTTCAGTGATACAACTTGTGCATTAAAAAAAAAAAATTGTGGTGGGGACAGTAGGATTGTAGATGTTGAGAAATATGATGGTGTAAATCCTCCGACGAACTTTTCAGTCATCCTTGTTTTGAGTTGCCATAGCTGAGTGTTTCTGCTTTGGTGGTGGTGCTATTGAAGTGTACTGTGTGAAGAGAAGATTATTTCAGTGATACAACTTGTGCATAAAAAAAGGGGGGGGGGGGAGAAGAAGAAAAGGTATGAAATCATATATGAAGAGAATGTGTGAGTAAAATTTGAGTCTAATAACACCAATAGCATGTCAGGAGAAAAAGCTAGGAAAGGAAGTGGGAGCCGACCTCCCCAACAAGGGAGAAAGACAGCTCAGCAGCAAGAAGCACCGAAACCGAGAGAGAATCACACTCAGAATGAGGAAAAGTATGATGAACAAAGCGTTGAGAGTGTCGCAGAATGTGTAGCCTGCAAGAAAATGTTAAGTGATAATACAGATAAGCTTCTGTCTTGTGAGCGCTGTTTGGAGTGGTACTGTATCGGGTGTGTAAATGTGAGCGAGAGTGAATACTCTTTCATGGCAAGGCCAGATGTTCACTGGTTTTGCGAAAACTGTAACCAGCCAGCTTTGCAGGCTATATTCTCTGACAAAGCAGTTGAGGACAAATGTAAAGAGTTTCTCAGCCTGTTTGAGACAAGACTAGTGTCTGTGGAACAAACATTGGATCAGAAGGCTTCTAAGCAGGACGTTTCAAGACTGGAGAATCATGTCAGGGCATTGAAAGAGAAAGTAGACGAAGTGAAAACAACTCGAGATGATATGGAGTGTCAGCTGAAACAGACTGCCAGCCAGGCTGCCCTGCCCATCAAGGAACTGAAGAGATGGAGGACCAAGACAGGAGAAAAGTGAACGTTGTTGTTTTTGGTGTAGAGGAAAGTAAATCTGGCGACATAACAGAACGCAAGGAACATGACACTCGGTTCATGAAAGCTATGTGTGACAGAGGTCTTCAACCGTCTTGGCGTTTCTGTTAGTGTGAAGCAAGTGAGAAGGTTAGGGCGAAGAAGCGTCGATAGTAGTGGAAACAGTGGAAAACCTCGACCCATGCTAGCCACATTAGGTTCAAAGGAAGAAGTCACTGAAGTGCTCAAAGCATCAAGGAAATTGAATGAGCATAAGGATAGTACCTTCTGCTCACTTAACTTGAAACAGGACTTGACCCCTTTACAGCAAGACCGAATGACTCGGTGAGAAACCTGGTATCTATAAGAAATCAGAAGCAAGAGGAGGCAAACGCCAAGGGAGAAACAGCATATTGGGTGATCAGAGGAAACAGGGTAGTCAATGTGGCAAGGAAACAGGATGCTCGTACTATGGAGGTCGGGTTGGACAAAAAGTGATGGATGGTAGAACGTTGAAGTGTACATATTCAAATGTAGATAGCCTCTTAAATAAACGTACAGAGCTTTTGTTTGTAGTGGAAAATGAGAATCCAGATATTATTTGTATAACTGAAGTGGTGCCAAAGAACTTTCGTTTTGATGTGCAGACAGTAGAATTGAACATAGAAGGTTATGACTGTTTCTGCAATATCTGTGAAAAAAATGTTGAGAGGAATTCTGATTTATGTGAAGAAGTATCTGTTTGCGCAGGAAGTAAAAGTTCCTGACCAGCCAGGATCTAAAGACACTGTGTGGGTAGAGATCAATTTGTGTAAGGGAGACAAACTCCTTGTAGGATGTGTGTACAGATCTGACGGCAATTCTACAGAAGATAATACAGCTTTGTATAGTTTTATGAAAAACATGATTGTTGGCAGATCTCATGTGTTAATTACAGGAGATTTTAATTTCAAGGAAATTGACGGGAGCAATGAGACCTCCCCGCCTAGTCCAAACCATAAAGCTACTGTGTTTTTAGAGGCATTTGTGAGAGAGACATTTTTGACCCAACATGTCAAGCAGCCTACTCATACTCACCCAAACCACGCTCCTTCGTTGATTGACTTGATTTTTAGTAGTGAAGAAGGTATGGTCAGAAACGTCATTCACAATCCTCCACTTGGAGTGAGTCATCATCATATCCTTCACTTTGAGTTTTTAGCTTACACAGAGAACAGTTCTAAGGAGCAACAGACAAAGTGTGATTATGCTAAAGGAGACTACAAGAAACTAGGGGAGGGTTTAAGAGAGGTAAACCTGTCTGAGAAAATGAAGGGTCTTAGTGTTAGTGAGGCATGGGACTGTTTCAAAAAAGCGCTAGTGGAGGAAATGGACAAATGTATTCCTAAGATCAACATTGGGGGGAGAAATGGTGGAAATGTGAAAAAAAGAAAACCACTGTGGTGGGATGAGAAGGCATTCCGTAAGCTTAAGAAGAAAAGGGAATGCTTCAGGAGGTACATGGAGACTAGAGAAGGCAAGGATTACCAGGCTTATGCAAAAGCAAGGAATCAGGCCAAAGGGGCATGTAGAAAAGCTGTTCGGAACTTTGTAAGACATGTTGCCAAAGATGCAAAGCAAAATCCTAAGGCTTTCTATGCTTATGCTAACAGCAAATTGAAGACAAATCAAGGGGTTGCAGATCTGGTAGACGAAAGAGGTAGGACAGTAACCAATAATAAGGATAAGGCTGAATGCTTGAACAGGTTTTTCTGTAGCGTTTTTACACAGGAGAGACTAAATCAGATGCCATCATGTAAGGAAAAAGAGTGTTCAGAAAAGTTGGAAAGGATCAGCTTTTCCAAAGAGGAGGTACTGAAGAAACTTAAGCAATTGAACCCTGGGAAGTCTCCTGGCCCTGACGGTGTTCATTCACGTGTTCTGAAGGAACTTGCTGAGGAGTTGGCAGAGCCACTTTCTATTATTTTTACAAAGTCAGAAGAAGAAGGAAAGTTACCAGAAGAATGGAAGGAGGCGAATGTCACTCCCCTATTCAAAAAAGGAGATCGGAGCCAGCCCTGTAACTACAGACCAGTGAGCTTGACAAGTACAGTCTGCAAAGTTATGGAGTCCATCATTAGGGACAAAGTGATAACCCACATGTATGGAAGTCAACAACTTTCTCGTGCTATGTCAGCATGGGTTCATCAGCCAGAGGTCTTGTGTTACGAACTTTCTGAGCGTACTGGATGCATGGACTGAATCATTAGATGAGGGGAAACCTGTGGATGTAGTCTACTTAGATTTCGCTAAGGCGTTTGATTCTGTGCCCCACCAACGGTTAATCTCCAAGCTTGAGAGTTACGGAGTCACTTCACAGGTTTTGTCCTGGATTACAGACTTTTTGATAGGTAGAAGACAAAGGGTTGGGGTCGCTGGGAGTTTCTCCAGTTGGAAGCATGTGTTAAGTGGAGTCCCTCAAGGTAGCGTCTTGGGGCCAGTGCTGTTTGTGGTATTCATCAATGACATGCCAGAGGAGGTGAATTGCATATGTAAGATGTATGCTGATGATACGAAAGTGTTTGACACAGTAGAGGAACAAAACAAGAGGTACAGGATTCAACAGGATTTAGATAACCTCGTCAACTGGGCAGATTGTTGGCAGCTGCGGTTCAATGCGACAAAATGCAAGGTTTTACACCTGGGACGTAGTAACCCCAAGGCAGAGTATAGCATGAAACTACCTAACAGCGAAAAGAGAGTGATTCTGGAGTCCTCAGAGGGAGAGAAAGATCTAGGTGTATTAGTTGATCAGGAACTCAAATTTAGCCGGCATGTCGAGATACAAGTCAACAAAGCCAACAGAATTTTAGGACTAGTCAGGTGTTCATACCAGTACCTCGACATTGAGACTATGCGACAGCTCTTCATTGCACTGATACGCACTCATCGGGAGTTTGCCAACAGTGTGTGGTCACCACGTTAGCAGAAAGATAAGGACCTCATTGAGGGTGTTCTCAGGCGAGCAACAAAGATGGTTCCTGCTCTGGTTGACTGTCCCTATGAAGGGAGACTTGCCAGAATGAAGATCCCCAGCATGCAGTACAGGAGAGACAGGGGTGACATGATTGAAGCCTACAAGTTCACTCATGGGCTATACAATGCAAAGAGTCCTCTCATGATGGAAAATAGTGTTAAGCAGACCCGTGGACATAATCTGAAGCTTTGGAAAAGGATTTGTGATAGTTCACTGCGCCAGCACTATTTCGCCTATAGAGTGGTGAATCCTTGGAATGCGCTCCCAGAAAAAGTGGTTAATGCACCATCTCTCGACAGCTTTAAGGCCAGTCTGGATAATCATTGGGCAGACCATAGATACATGATTAGATACATTTTCAGATTTCGGCGCTATCATCCCCCACGCAAAAAAAGCTTATGGTGTAGGAATTACCAGTTTTGTTGAAGAAGATGAGACTAAAGGCTCATAGCCTAATCCAGTCTGTAGCAGTATGGTATGATATGGTAAAAATCCTTGTCAAAATTGCTGTCAGAAGTAAAAATTGAAGCCACAGCCTTAATATCTGCATCCACAGAATAGTCTGACTTCAAAGTCAAGAGTGCCCAACTTGTTCATAATATCTGGCAACAATGTAGCAAGATTCATGGCCGATCTTTGAAGTGTGTCGTCTGAAGCAGCAAGATCGGCTTGCTCCCTGAATTTTTTCTTCCCTCGTGTGCCATATTTCTGCGACTTTGAACAAATGGAACAGAAAGCCACCCCTGGCATGTCCATCTTCAGTAGTCACAGGCTAAATGTTTTCCCGTTTGTATCCTTTTCCATCAGCCATTCCCATCCCCACCGATTTTGCACACCTTTCTCCACCTCCTCTAAAGCTGCTGACACACAAGCCTTTTCGTCCGTACAGCTGAGACGAAACGTTTGAACCTGTGCGGTCCGACCAGTCAGTGTTGAACGGACGGAGTGCTTCACGATAGTTTTAAAACCTTCGAGTTTCAGGTATCAGGTATGGGCCCTAAGCCTCGCGGCTTATTATGGGCTCCCTCACTTGCTTCCAGTCGTTGGCAAATGTGGTCTATTTTGTGCACCAATGTGTGCTTGAAAAAAATTTGTCTATTTTGCCTTTGAAATCATCCAAGCTGGTGCTCAGGACTATATCATCACTAAGCCTATTCCAGTCTTGAAAGACTCTTCTAGAGAAATGATACTTTCTACAATTTTTTATTCCATTTAATTTTTTTAACTTAAAGGTGTGTCCACGTGTTCTGTTACCTTTATTAAAGGTAACTAATTCGTTTATGTCAATGTTGTCCTTTCCCTTGATAAGTCTGTACATCTGAATCAGGTCCCCTCTTCTTCTTCGGTAGCTTAGTGAAAACAAATTCAAATGTCTCAGTCTGTCTTCATATGTTAAGTCCTTTATGTATGACACTAGTCTTGTCGCTCTTCTCTGTACTGCCTCTAGGGTTGTTATATGTTTCTTTAACCATGGTGCCCATATTATTTGTGCATATTCCAGTATTGGTCTGACCAATGTTGCATATAATGTTCTAAACATATCCTCATCCATGTATGACAAAGATCTTATTAGTCCAATCATCATGTTTGCTTTTTGGGCAATGTTTTGTATATGGGTATCAAACTTTAAGTCTGAATTGAATGTCACACCGATGTCCTTTTCAGCATCAGTCTCTGTCACATCAACCAAGTCTCCTTTATTATCTCTCATATTATATATCACTTTTGGGTTTTTACTTCCCATATGTAATACCTTACATTTTTGTGCATTAAAACTCATTTGCCACTTTTTTGACCATTCCACAGCTTTTCCAAGATCCTCTTGTAGTTCAATACCTGGTTTACCAAATATCTTTGTGTCATCGGCAAAAATTTTACAGTAACTTTTAATACTGTCCGGCAGATCATTTATAAAAATGATAAACAGCAACGGACCTAAGATACTACCTTGAGGTATGCCGCTCCTCACCTTTGCCCAGTCCGAGTATGCCCCCTCAACCCTTACCCTTTGTTGTCTATCTGCTAAGAAATCCTTAATAAAATCAAGAAGTGGGCCACTGATTCCAGCTGCTTTTATTTTCATCATTAGCCTTTTATGTGGAACTTTATCAAAAGCCTTTTGAAAGTCAAGGTATAAAATATCTGTACTCTCTCCCATGTCCTCTCTACTGGATAAGATTTCTGTTACTTGTAGTAGTGTGATCCCACATGCTGCTTCAAAGGACTGTACAATTGAATACGAAGCTTTTTCTCGAATATTTAGATTCTTATAATTTTTTGAGTTGACATTCCAAAGCACATCATGGCCTTGGTACGATTCAATCAAATGTTTGGTCTCCGAATCGGACAGTCTGACCGCCTTGCTGGACGACGCCATTTTTCCTTGTGTCGTGGGTGTTGGCTCAATGCTGAGCGTTGATTGGTTGGAGGATGCTAACTGTCCGTTTCGAATAGATCACGGTATATCTCGAACGGTCGGGTTTAACTGGATGCTGAAGTCCGTTTAAGATGTACGTTTACTATGACAGACGTTACGTTTGGGATCCGGTTCGACCGGTACTTCTGAAGCGTACGGGCGGGGAGGCTCGTGTGTCAGCCGCTTAACCTTGAGGCATCGTCTTTTGTCAAAAACAGTATTGTACCGATTTTTCCGCTGTCGCGTTGATGTGTCAAACACCAACGTTCAAATGTGCGGTTTGTGGTATCCAGTTGACCTGAAGGAAGTGGAGCACTTCATACCTCTGGCATGGAAGAGCAAGAACAGAGCACACTGAAAACTTGGATCGAGATTAAAATGAACAGTCGAACTGTCGTCCAATTTAAGCATTCTTTGAAAATTTGTTGCTCCTAAGATTAAAAAAAAATGGCATTGCCGGCACCAGCCGTTATCAAAAACCGGCATTCCGGCACATAACCGGCGCAGAAGCACCTATGAAGTCGCAGACTAGGAACTATAGAAGAGGGGACAGCCAACCGTGACAAGCATGCTTTACTGTCTTTGTGAACTTGTGAACATGCCCATGAAGTTAGGCTATGAAGTTTGCAATATAGATTGTGTTGAGCATCTTGCTGTAATGAGTCTACTGGCAAACTAAGAATTCTAACAAGCTGTTTTAAATATAGCCCCTATGGAGAACTGTTGATAGTTGACATTCTCCCAAATGCAGCATCTTTCTTGTGTGATTATTAACAATGGCAAGTAAAATTAGGACAAGACGACTGAAACAAACTGCAGCATTGGTAAAAAGGGGCTGAAATTCTAATAAACAATTAAAACATTTGAACATGAATAAGTTTTTAAAAAATGCCAGCAAAATCACTCTGCCTGGGTTGAACAGGTCTTGATGCAATTGATCCAGTTACTAATCAAGTCTACATTTAGGGCTTTATGATTGTTGTCTGACAAGCAAGTCATCCTGCATTTACACCAAGCTGTTTTCAAATTGTCTATTCTGAATGGCCAATGATATTGATTCTAGACAACTGAGGCCTCATAAGCAGATGGCATAGAACAAATTTTCCGTTTCAGTGTGTGTGCCTAATCATCTTCCCTCCTGAGCTGTGCAACCAAGAGTGGCACAGCAAGTTCCCCTAGTCACAGCACTTTTTCATTGCATTTGCAGGAAGTCAACGTTCTTAAGACCAGCAATGACTTTCGCCTATACACGCCAACCCATAGCAGTCCTGAACATACTGTGTGTAGTGGAACTTGCATGTTCCCCCTACTATGGTCCTTGTCCAACACTCAAACATAAAAAGTACACATGCAAGACTACAGTTGCCAGTGCCTCAAATGCAGAAAGTGTAGCATTTTTAAATTTTCAGAGTAGCATTTCAAATTTAAGCATAGCACTCGGAAGCAGTATTACTGAAACTGTGGAGCCCCCCCCCCCACCCAATCCTCTTTCTTCTTGTAACTCTCTGTGGCGTCTTAAATGTCTTACAAGTCAGAGTTGATAGCACTTTCAGTCACACTTCGCTTTGCACATGACATGATGGCGGAATCTCGCTAGTTATTGCGTGGTTGCGACTTCACAAACAAAATCTAAATGGATGACAAAACCAATAAACATGGGGGCAAAATCACAATCAGAATTCTTCCAACATACCTGATTCACAAGCATACTTTGGTACAAATTTATGCTTTCTCAACGTCCTGTCCACACCACACCCCCTCCCCCAGAAAAAAAAATTCAGGGCTTATAGACCCCGCGGTTATTCCTATGTATCAACATGCTGTCAAAGCAGGAGCCACAGCCAGACATGATTTTGTATGCAACAGTAGCAAAAATTCACACCAATTGGTCAAAGCCCCATATTGGCACAAGTCAACAAAAGATGCACGCTGCAATAGTTACAACTTAAGAACTTTTATCTTCCTCCCTTGACATACTTTATTTAGTTTGTCAGATTTTCAGCAAATGTATTGAGTTATTAGATCCATCAGAACAGAGCATGGGAACAGATTGGAGGGGGAAAATCTGAAATTTAGTGAAAGCAACCATAAATCAGTTTCTGTGTATTGAATGCCGATTCCGAGTTTGACTCTGCTGAAAGTCTTGAAAATATTCGTCAGTAATCCATACAGTAAAAAGGTATCAGTGCATGTTTTCTGTGGTCATTCAAAGTACACAAAAACACTGCTGATTTTTATGCGTGTCTTTACATGGTTAAGGGATAAAAAAATGTTGTCACAATTACACTAGTCTTGTTCTGTCATCAAACACCAAGCCCAATCATCATATATGTTTAAGTAATTTGCTATGCCCTTTAGAGACTATTAAACATAAATCAGCAGTGTTTGTGTAGTTCAGCACTGTTCATTATCTACAGAAATCTAAACAGTGACATTATCTCAGTACCATATAAAATTAAACAAGTAAAAATTTGTCAAGTTTGATGTCCAACTTTCTAATCATAATGAAATTCTCCGTCTTAAACATGCAGAGAACTTGAAATTTTAAGAAATATTGCATTTTGAGATTCTTATATCCCTGTAAGCCCAAGATTGTTGCTGTACTCAAAAGCAATATTACGCTAGGTAAGATGTATTTGAGTTAGTATGTGAGGCAGCCATCATCACGAGGCAGGCTACTTTGGACACACTGTCAAACCCACTGTATTGCTTGAAAGTCTTGTCAGTCATTTTGAAACACTTGTTTAGTCAATTAGAGGACTGTGCTAGACCAAGATGTACATGAAAATATGAGTAGAGACAAACATCACAGGATTAGGCTTACAAGACTCCCGCCAGTATGTTATAGGAAACCTTGTCAAAGTTGTGAAAGGAATTAAACTTTGTAAAAACTGAAGCACAGTACAAAATACTCCGATTTTCTTAGATGCTCTCATTTTCTTACCTGTCACTAGTTTGACCTTTGACTGCCGACAAGTCAACAAAGATTTCTAAGTGTTCACAATCTGACAGTGGGTGAGAAATTGACCTGTGGCGTACAACCCAGTCAACAAAATTTTTTAATCAATTATCAGCTTGACAACAAACCTTCCAAAGTGTTCACAGACCGACAGTGGTAGATTTGTTAGACATGTGGCATCAATTCCCGGCTTGTCAACAAACCTTCTAAAGTGTTACCAGACTGACAGTAGAAGATTTGTTAGATATGTCGCATCCAACCCTGTCAAAAATTTCTTAAATATCTGAAGACTAAGGCTGTGTGCATAGTGGACCCATACCCAGCCGTGCAAAGCATGGCCGTGCGCCGTCCGTCCTGGAGAAAGAAACCTGCTCCGGTTCTTCTCCATTCCAGCTTACTGGCAACGGTAAAAGCTGTGCATAGAGCACCCGGCCCGACCGGTGTGATTAGAGCCGTGGTTTTGCCGGTCACGCAAACCGTACTTTCCCCAGCCGTCCAGGTGAAGGGACCGAACTCCTCCCCTGATGTTTTATTCTTGCTTTCTAACATTGACGAGAAACTGATTGCTGCAAAAAATGACCGTAATCATGCCAACAAAAATATTCTCTCTGCTGTTTGGGACAATATATCAAGAGAAGCGAGTGGAAATGGTAAGTAGTAAAAATGCTATCTCCTCTTTTTTCCCACCAAATGAATGAAGTTACAAACAAATCCAATACAATTGATATTAACAGAAAGTGCCAATCATAAATATACTTCCTACAAAAAACTCAGAAACAACCACATTGATTCATAAGTCCTTGGAGGTTTTTAATCACTGTAGTACTCTATCCATTTTGACATTTTCTTTTACGTTTTAGAAATAATGTTTTAAACAGATTGGTATATGTGCACAAAAAGATGGGAAGTGTGACACTGGTAAATAAATCTAACTGAACTGTATGAACGTTTTGTGAGAGTGAAGGCAATAAAGATTAATTATGCTGACTTGATCAAACGCGTGCGTGCGTGGATGTGGGGTGGAGGTGGTGGTACGAGAAAGTGTGTGTGTGCATCTACATGTAAAAGCAGCTGTATGTACATGTGTCTGGTTGTATAAGTGTATATGTACATGCACAGCATAAATTACAATATTCTCAGAGTAAAGATTGTTAATTTTTATATATTTCATATTTGTATAGTTCATTTCATTATTAATTTCTTAATTTAATCCACTTTCTTACAAAACTCCATCATAACCAAATTTGCAGATGTTTATCTGTGTGTGTGTGTGTGCGTGTGTGTGTGTGTGCGCGCCGCGCGCATCTGTCCGTCTCTTACATTTTCAGTAATGTCACTTCTATTCACGTTTTAACTGGTCACAATAAATAATTCAATGTTAATAATTTCAACACATATCACACAATACCTCAAAAATCATTCAATTCATTCTTTCGGTGCCTAGAATGAATGTTTAAAACCGAACTAATAATAAATGTGTGAAAATTATCTGGATGATGACAATTGGAAAGCAAAACACATCCATAACCTACTTTATACACATGTCACAGGTTGACAGGACCGTGGCATGTTTTGACTATTAATTTTTTTGTTTTCTCTTCCCTCCTTTTCTTGGTGGCGGCACAGCGAGTGTCCCGCATTCCAAGCGGAGCATGTGCTTCAGGGTCAGTTCAGCTCACTAGAACCCAGCCCACGTGGCGGTAGGCGACCAACCACTGCCCAGCGATTGGGGGCGTGTTTGTTGTTGGTGAGTGGTGCCTACGTCACGAAAGTGAAGAGGTGGAATGAAAGTGTTTACAAAGTTAGAAAGGGACAGCAGCCGAGGGAACAACAGGCAGCCATCCAGGAGGCTCGTCACCTCCGCCCTCGTTGAGCCGAGGGTCAAGCTTCGTTGCTGGAGGTACCAGCAACATCCTTCAACGGGTGGCGGGGACGGGGTCCCCGTTTTATGGATTTCCCTTCTTCGGTGAAGGCCGCTGCCCAAGGTACTGCACTACATGGAACATCAGGCCCACCCAGCAGTACCCAAGCTGTCTATGCCATCCTCTCCCTGGTTTGGACTGAGGAGAACTCCCCATCACCTCCAGCTCGTGCCGTCACTACCGCCGCCGTTCCCTGCAGTCTTGGCGACACTTCTGGTGGCCAGGTACCAGCATCAGCGACAACGCTACCCTGTTGACATCAGCCTTGGCCAGACCGCCTTCCAGCTAGAGGTGTCACCGTCCCCCCCCCCACCCCCCACCCCTCCCCGGACAGCCTGTGACGTCGAGGTTGCTGTGGCCACCAGAACCCCTTAGTTCACCAGCTGTTGACCCGTGTTTCCAGGGGCGAATTGTCGGCACCGAGGAGGGGCCACCGCCTTTTCCACTCCACCTTTCTTCAGACTCAGGCGTTTCAATGGACATCGTGAGACCATTTCCACCCGGACCCTCCACGACGGGACGTGGACATTGCTAAGATATCGATGTGTGGGTTGAGAGGCGAGCGCATGTTGTGTCTTGTCTTGACCTTTCTCTCCTGTCGTTTTGTTCACTTCATCGTTTGTCATGCTTCAGTTTGAAGGTTTTGGCCCCTTCCCTCTCCCCACTGTATCCCCCCTGCCCTTTGACTTATCGGGTTTAGGTGGTAAGGAGGGAGGGTGTAGTTCGGGAATCCTCTTTCATTCTAGATTAGTTAGCTTTCCCTACCCCTTCCCTTAGTAATTCTTCACCAACATCGACAACGACAACACACACATCCATCTATCCACACACACACAGAGAAAGCGACACGCACACATCTATCTATCCAGTATTTGTATGTGTATCTTATTCTCTCTCTCTATATATATGATCAGGTGCACAGAAAAACAGTATGTTGTGTGTACAGCGTTTCTTTTTTCCCTCTACCACCGCCAGAATATTAATTTTGCTTTCTCGTGAGCGTGCTTTTCACATCATGAGACAAAACATTCGTGCGAGGCAGCTGTCTTCATCCAGGTCTACTATGCACGCTTCCAGGGACCCGAACAACCAGATGGCACACAGCTGTGCAAAACATGGCCGGGTCCAGGTCCACTATGCACGCAGCCTAACAGAACATGTTTAGTTTTGCTAGTCGAGTATATGATAAAAAGAAAATTTAACGAAGTTTTCAGCATTCACTCTCAAAAAGGTCTTTCATTCACATGTAAACATCTGAACTCCGTATGACACAAAACACTTTTAATTCATTCCCAAACATCCACTCAAGAGCATTTATACTTTCCCTTGCCAATTCTTGGACACTCTTCAATGAATATAAAACTTTTTCATAAGTCCTGAAACCAGTAGGACTTCACTTGGGCCCCTAAACTATTCATCTGCCTTAGACCAGTGTCCAGCAACTGTGCAAACAGTACATTGCTATCTTGAATGATTGTAGAAAATGCAAGTAATATGTTGTTTTTAAGTACAGTTTCAAAAGAAAAAGTAGCAAAGTATAAACAGAAAAAAAATCTGCAACCTAACCTATGTCAAACTTCACATTCAAAATGGCGACCTAACACATCTGTAGGATTTAGATGAACAAGTTACAATCATGAATTATAGTTAGTCAAGGTTAAGACTGGGCACCCGCTGGTCCACTCCCTGCACATCGGATTACTCTTATTCCAATCCCTACTGCACCTATGTGCACAACACTGCATTCAAATATAGAAGCTAGCTGCTCTGACAGCACTGGAGATCAAGATCACCTAGTTAGACATTCATCAAACAAGGCTACTCAAACACTTTGGTCTCCTACAGCTATTCTGTGTCTTCAGCTGAACCAAATCTAGCTGACAAAGGGAAAGCATGTTCACGACATGCAACACTGAGACATTACAGACATCCGGCAACGAAACTATGGAAAGCTAACACATAATAAATCCTTTTTTTTTTTTAAATAACAACTCTGCTCCACTTTCTCAGCAGATGTTTTGTTAAACCTACATGTCAACCAGATGTTTTGTTAAACCTACGTTTCAACTGCAGTCAGAGATAAAACATAGGCAGTTTTTTTACAATGTTCACAAAGAAAAATTTCTATGAACTCAAAAAGATGACACATCAAATGCATGCCCTTTCCATGAAATGTGGAGGGAAATTTAATCATGCTAGAGATAATTAAATGATTCAGTCATAGAGAAAAACAGCAAAACAAAAAATAAAACAAAAAAAAAAAACACGCCCAAAATAAAGACACTTAGAACAGCCCCATCCCCCGTAAGAAAGTCTTCATGCACAAATAATGAGTATGAGGAACATGACAATTTCTAGATAACTGGGCTCAGAATGGACTACTGTAAAATCATACCATGTGCTTTACAAGGCCCATACTCTAGTGGGTAAAAGATAAAAATGTTTGGGGCAGGAGGTATTCAGGTATGATATGGCATTTATTAAAAGCAAAATATGAATGGAAATGAACTTCAAAGCAAATTAATTAAATTAAAATGACATCTACATCAGTCCATGACTATAATGTATATCTAATCAAACAATTTTAACCTTTCTATCCACCCATTTTTTCCCCTTGGGCATAACAAACATGTTCGAGTGACAAATTTTGAACTGCAAGTACAATTATACATAAAGAAAATGTGAAATTCAAAAGAAATACTAAGTCAGCTGAGCAGCTTCAAGTTTTATAGATTAGTTGTCCATTTCAAAACCAGGTCTTCATTAATTATAACACTGCTAAGAAATTTGACATGTTATGCCACGAACAAAACTTCAATATGATAAACGTAACTGGATCAAAAGAACACTACTTTGATTTAACCTTCAAATGGGAACAGAAAGCAACTTTCTGCCTTGAATAAGCATGACTATTTTGAATGGGGCACTTTATTGTTCCGACCCGCTGACACACTCGCCTTGCACAAAAGTTACTCATACAGCAGAAACAAGACTCGCATCAGGTTGCACACATACACCATGTGGGAGACACAAGAAAACACACCCACCCACATTAATAAAGACACCACAGCCACATCCTGATCATTTTTCACTCTCTACTCCAACATGGAAGGTAAGCAGCACGCACATGACAAGGGAAACAGATCTTTCTCTCTCTCTCTCTCTCCAATAACCCAGTACTCGCTTGATCAGGCACACAGTCACATCCATAGGGACTGAACACATTAAAAATAACATCAAGTTGAAAAATTAAAAAAAAAAAAAATGTAAACCCAGCAGAGACAAGTAAACACTGTCCTTCACCAGGATTCTTAAATGTATAATGAATCACACAGCTTTAATAACCCTCCCCCTATTACCTGCTTTGAACAGTTTGAGAAGGAAAGAGGACCAAATAAATCATGCTTATCATGCCTAAAATTCCACGACAGGAAAACCAGTCGACTAGCTTCCTGTAACTGTGTTAACTTCCAAAAAATGCAGCTAGTAATCTTAGCTGTCACAAACCTTCAAAAACATTGCTAAACTAATGAAATTTCAGGTTTCCATATAATTACTGTATGGAAAGTCTTTCTAATCCACCAAATAATAATTTGAAACACCTGACAGATAAAATGTCAACAGTTTTGTAAAAATAAAGACCCTGAATACTACTATCATTTATTAGGAAAAGACAAAAAAAAAAAACCCACTTTCAATATTATGATTCATAGTATCAACATATATATTCTTTAAAATTAAAAAAAAAGAGAGAGAGAGAGAGAGAGAGAGACCATAATGCCGATCTTCCAGCATTCTTTTTCTTTTCAATCATCATGTAAGCTTTATTCTTTCTAGAACTACCATGCCTAGATATTGTTCAAAATGAAATATGTTAAAACAAAAACCTGCCCCAAACTATTCAACTTTAAATGGAAGGAACCTGAAGTCCCTGCCACCATTATCTAAGGACACTGCAATTCAACCTGGCACCATCATGGCTCCTCCAAACCGACACTATTATGGAGGCGATTTGCAGTCTCCATGCCAGTACAATAACACTATGAAAATCTACAAGGATGGAATTGCATAGTATAAACTGTCAGATAATGATTTAAATTATACAGGAACAAATATGCAGAGGGAAGGGAAAAGGAGGGGAGTAAAATAAACCAAACAGAGAAAAAAAAAAACCCAACAATGCGCTTACCATTATAAAATTTGAGATATCGCGCAGCTTTTGCTTTCATTTAATCACTGCATGAAAACTATTTTCCTCTACCTCCATCCCCCACCCCTCTGTCCTTTTTCTTAAAAAAAAAAATTTTTTAAACAAAACCCCCTCTTCACCTGTGCATGAAGAGGCTGGAGTTGGGTAAAGAAAGGGTGTTAGAAAAATTTTTAGCTCTGCACAGAATATGCAATGCTGTCATGTAAGGACCAAACCTAGGGCAACCTGCATGAAACGAGTCATCACTCCATGTATTAACAGAACAGGGTAGGTCATAGTCAAGTCCTCACAAACAACCCACAGCCTGCTCTGTGGCCATACATACAGCAATGCACACACAGCCAATGCAAACCATTTGAGCCTGTTCTGCGCAACAGGTTAAGATGTTTGTGAGTGGATTACATTGGCGCGTTCATGTTATGTTGATCAGGATATCTGGAGGATCCAAGACAGGGAGGGGGGCATACATGGAAAGGGATCAGTATGTGGGGTGGCGGGTCATATTTCCATGTGGTTGCAGGATGAAAGAACAGATCAGTACTGATACTGTACAAAAGTGTCTGGTTCCCCACTATCAGCAGCCACCATGACTCTCATCTCATGCCAGATATGCCCTCACAACGAAAAATTCACCAAGCCTTCACGTCCAACACCATACAGACAGGCATTGCATATCATCTGCAGTCAAGTCAGCATCAGAACAGTTCTAATGAAGAACTGAATGGGTCAAAGGGGACAGGGCCAAATGATGTCAATCCTTGTTTGGGCGCCAATGTTTTGGCTATCTCCACTCTTAGCGGCGGGGAGCACCAGTCATGCCACCTCGGCTGCTGCCTCCCATGCCTCGTCGTTCTCCATCACTGGGACGTCCGTAACTGCCGTTCTTTATGCCACCACGACCACTGTAGCCACCACGTGGACCTCCACTTCCACCTCCACGAGGACCGCCGCGTCCAATCGGTCGTCCTTCACTGCCTCGAGGCTTCTTCTCTTCCACATTTAAACGGTGTTCTCCATTGAACTTGATGGGCTGCATTGACAAATCAAAAACAGGAAACGTGGAAAATTCCATGAGTTGAACCATACTGAAAAAAATATTCAAATTTTATTTCACATTTCCAGACCAAAGCTCACACTTGTCCAAGCCAAGAATCTTAGGCTAAAGTGACTATCCTGGACATCAACAACATTTTTCATCATCTCTAAAGGTTACCCCACTCCTCACTGAACCATATAACAAAACTGGAAGTGTGTGTGTGTGTGTGTGTGTGTGTGTGTGTGTGTGCATGCACACTTGCGCGTGCCCATGTATGCATGTGCATTTATGTTTTTGTGGAGACAAATGTGCATACATTATCTAATGGTAGAAAAAATCCTATGCTACGCATCATTTTGCAACCTACAATATTTCATTGTCAATGAAGGTTTTTTTTTTTTGTTTTTTTTTTTAAACAAGCTTCCCTGAACTCCAATAACCAACGCTGCTACCACTATTTTTTTTTTTTTTTTTTTTTAACAAGCTTCCCTGAACTCCAATAACCAACGCTGCTACCACTATTAACAAGCAAATGCTAAAAACTTTAACATGAGAGGAAACCTACCTTTTCCTGCAGCACCTCTTGAACAGGGATAGGACTGTCGAACACCACAAAGCCAAAATTCTGCACACAAAAGACAGACAGAGTTGACAGAGCAGTGGATATAGTTTGGTGAAGTTCCTGCCAAGAAAATAACCAAAAATATTTCTTGATCTGATTGATTTTGCAGTAACTGCAAAAGGACAAAATTATTCGAGGGTTGACTGCCAGAACCCAGAATCTCTCTTATATATGTATATGAGATACTGGGTTCTGGCAGTCAGCCCTTGAAATGGTCTTGCTAATGACAAAATTGGGTTCAGACCAATCCCAACAGGAATTGTTTTTTCTTTTTTGAGCATGCGAATTAACTAAATCTCCATTACGTGAGTAAACCTTTGCAACGCTAGGCCCTTGAAAGGATATTACTCTTAATCCTCTTCATTCCGTGTCCCAGGACACAAGGCGACAACAAGCTCCCTCCAGCCTTTTCTGTCCTGGGCAAGCCAGCTCAGTTCATTCCAGGTCTTGCCTGCCTCTCTCATCTCCTCCTCCACTGTCCTCTTCCAGGTGCCGAGTGGTCTGCCTCCCTTCCTCTTCCACGGTGGTACCCATCTCAGCACAGTATGAGGGAATCTGGTCTTGCCCATCCGAAGGATGTGTCCCAGCCACCTCCACCACCGCTGTTTCACCTCAGCCACAATGTTTATGCCGGTGCGCCTCGACACTTCCCTGTTGGTGACACGCTGCTGCCAGTGAAGTTTCAGGATTCGGCGAAGACACCTTCCTTCAAAGCTTCTGAGCCTACTCTCAATCTTCTTGTTGGTTCTCCATGTCTCCGAGGCGTATAGAAGTACTGAGCATATGTTGGACCTGTAGATCTTCAACTTGGTTTTGGTTTGCTTAACACAAATTGCCAACAAACAGTGACACCACGACAAAACAACAAAAAAAATGCTGAATTCTTTCAGGACCTCACTTCCTTGTAAAACAACAGATATGGCTACTACATAATGCTAGCATACACAACAAACCTCTTGTAAGTTCGATGTCACAACAGAAAGTCAGGCATGGTACTGGAAGAAAATCCTTTTTCCTTGAAAATTTTTGGGGGTCCAGGGGCAACGCCCCCTGGCAGGGTCAAGGGGCAGAGCCCCTTGTGGGGGTCAGTGGGCAACGCTCCCTGAAGCTGAAGGTTTTTCAGCAATTCTAGCCTGTAAAAAAGCCTCTCCTTGAACTAATTTCAGTTCTTCATACTAAGCAATTTCTGCCATAAAATAAGCTCTCCTAGAATCACTTCATCAGTCATTCCTTCAACCCCAAGGAGGTTTTAAACCCAAGTAATCACATACCAAAAATGAGTACATATCTACATTGCTTTAGGTGGCATACATTAAATCAAATTGTAAACGTTTTACTTACTATGCCAGTGAAGCACATGCACAGTGTACACACAGGAGACCCCTCACTTTGCACAACTTTGGTCATCATGTCCAGCACCACCACCACAGCACAGCACAGCAAAGTAGTGGTCTATTTCATGTCTTGAGTTCCAGTTTTGTTTACTATGTCTGTTCAATTCTTTTATGACCTGTCTCCTCTACATTAGTTACTCCTTTTACTTTTTACATCTATCTGAATACAAGTTTTGTGTCTCTTTTAATGTACAAATTTTAAGTTATGTGTCTCTTCCAATATACAATTTTCAGTCCAAGCAATGTGAATGAGATGAAGACTACTACTTTTTGCCTGATTTCTCAGCCATCTGCTTCACGAGCAGAGCCTGCTTTTTGTAATGTCCAAACCTCATTCTCTTTGCCTCCTATCTGTAATGTTCAATGGCTTTTCTCTTTGAAGCCAGCCGAATGTGTTCCTTCTGGAAAAGTTCAAACTTTTTCTTTCTTTCTTCTTTTTCTTTCTCCAAAATGTGGTGGTAAGTCTCTCAACTTTTCCAAGCACGACGAAAACGTTTCATTTTTCGTGGCTCCTGTTCAGCCAATCCCATCGCCATTTGTTTGCCACTCCAGCATCAATATCTTCTGTCGGAGAATTTCGCGGAACTATGTCTGTGCGCTTTGGCATTTTTATTTTTTCCTTCTTTTTCTTTAATCTTGTTCAAATTCGGTCACATCGACCCAGAGCGGAAAACAGTGGCGAATGTCACGAAAGCGCATGCGCGGAAGTAGTCCTGCTCAATGCTACTTACTCGCGAGACGAAGGCTTGAAGCGAACGACCTCAAACGAACTAAAAGGGCCGGTCTCGTCGGGCGCGGCTCTTTTTTTTTTTTCTTTCTTTTTTTTTTTTGCTTTTCGCGGATTTCCGCGAATTCGCGGACATGTATCATGCCTGGAAAGTGCAAGCAGTGCAGGAAAAGCCAGAGAAAATTCTCCCAAATCTAAATTGCGCTGTAAACAAAACTGTTGCCGTTTCACTTTTCGTAGGCCAAATTTCCAGCCTGAGCCTAGAAAGTGGCACCCCTATATGCAACAATAACAGCAATCCACAAAACTACTTTAGCACTGATTACTCACCGGCAGCTTTCCGCCACTACTCTTTGTGTTGATTCGCAACTCAATTACTTTTCCCCAGCCTAAAACAAACAAGCAGTAGCAAAGATTAGAATCTTTCTCATGCACATCACGTAATGGATCAGTAATCATTACAATTTCATACTATGCAATAAAATGTAAAAAGAATATTTAATCACTGAAGCACATTACAGAACAGTACAGAAATATCAGGCAAGCATAAACAGGAAAAAAACTGAGGTTGATCTCCAACCAACAATACAACTTACGAACAGTAACATTTAAAATCTCAACCCATTCTGATGACTGACATTACAGTTTCTTACCGATCTATTTTGACTTAATAATATACCTGTATTCAGCTAATCAAAAACTGAAGTAAAATTATCATGACACCACTACAAATTCTTCTGTTATTATGTCATGTTTCTTCGTTCTTTTCTTTTGTTATTTAAGTAAGGTTTTAATAAAAAAAATACATGCAATCTGGAAATTCTGGTATATGATTTTAACAGTTTTTGTCTGAAACACTGCCATCACAGATGTGTTCTCAACAAAAATCACATTCCTTGAAAACCACAACTTTCATACAATCTGTGATAGGATAGTAGGTCAAAACAGATGAATTGTGCACTCATATTCTGGATATGGAAACATGAGCCCAAAGGCTCCCTTTTGGTCCAAGAGGTGAGAAAACATGTTTTGATGCTCTGGGCCACACTAAGAATAAACCAGTGCAGGCGCAGTGGGAGAAAAAGTAGCTTGGAGTCTCACAAGAATGTACTTCAACAAATCTTCATCAAAAGATCTTTAAAGTATCAGGAGAACGTTACTTCAAGTCATCAAAAGGGCTTCATTCAGGGACAATGTGCCAATCTTGACCTCCACTATGACCGTCATTTTTGTCAGAATCACAACAAATTGCATTCAAAACAAAATACTGCTGAAATGAGTAGGAACACAACTGAAACTATCATTTTTAGCATTGCTTGTCTTGACTGCTATTTGCTTTCAGCAAAATAAACTTGACAAGCATAGCAAACTTTTGTTGTGGTAAATTTAAAAAAGAAACAGCACAAGTTCCACAAGAAAAAGAAACAGCACAAGTTCCACAAGAAAAAGAAACAGCACAAGTTCCACAAGAAAAAGAACAGCACAAGTTCCACCAGACGATACAGATTACTGGACAAACACAATGCATTTTGACCTCTTGACAAACACAATGCATTTTGACCTCTTCAAGCTTAAACAAACAACATTCATGACGATGAAAACGAAGAATGAGTAACCACTTTTCTTCTCACATTCAGCGCAAAATGGGTGTTGGATTAAAACGAGGCTGTTAAGAAGGGGATCATGGGAGTTGAAATAATGACAATAATAGTGGTAATAATAGTTATAGTAGCGATGATGAAACCGTGAACAATAAGGCGGAACAGTCTAAATCTTTTTTCTTCTTTTTTTTTGATGATATGATGATAACAGTTATAATGTTAGTGGCTAAACACTGAAGGTAAGAAAGAAAAAAGGGGATGGAGGGTAGTAAAACAGTAGGGTTTGTTTGTTTTTGTAATTATTGTTTAACTCTCTTGACAAGCATGCGCCCACTAGCGCCCGACCGGAAATCACACTGCCAAAAGGCTGAGCGCCTGCCAGCGCCCAGTAAAACACATGGCAACAATGGGCCCCGCCATGTTTCTCGTAGCAAAGGAAGTCTCACAAGAATGTAACTTTGTTTTTCCTGTAGCGATTCACTTCCGTTTGCAACAAACATGAGACGATACCTGCCGTAGTTCTCGAGTTATGAATTTTTACAGTTTTGTGATCGAAATGCTGTTTTTCACCATGGTTAACCTTGATTTCTGCCGTTCCATGATGGGATTTTGTGATGAAGATACTGTGATTTGTAGGATTTACAGCATAAGACTTAGTGAAAGTGCTGGGTGATGAAGCTTAGAGTGACCTAGATTTCGACTGGGATGAGGTTCCAGATATGATGAACAGCAATTCAGAAGAAAGTTCTGAAGATGCCCCCCCCCCCCGAGTAAATGGCTCATGTGACATTCTTCAGATTTATGATATAGCAACATAATATATATATATGTATTCGTAGGAATTTTAAAAATTATTTTCATTTCATTATTTCTTTTCCTCTCTTTTAAATTAATTTTTAAATTGGGTAACCATGTTCAAATTACGGAGTTACTTCTCTTGACGTAGGTTTTCGGCGTAACAGGTAAGTGCATACTGAAGAGGGTTAATGGTAAGATGAATCAGTGATGGTAGTGATCATGATAGACTGATAATAGTGCTCTGCCTAATGACGCTTGTCCAACAACTTCATTAAAGAATTGTATTAACTTGCCAACACATTGTACACAAACACAAAATTATTATCTTCACACAGATGCTATTGAAATTCAGCAATCTGAAACAGTTATAAATAGTTAGGTTAACCATAACAAAAAATTTGATAAGCACTGATGAAATGACATTACTTAAAACCAACTTTTGACCTTAACCCGAAGAGTGCCTATAAGCCGTCAGCTGACGCCGAAGTAAAAATGCTTTCCCAGTGCCTATGGGCCGTCCACTGACGTCATACATTTTTCTTGAATTTTCATTCGTTACTATTTCTATTAACGGACTTAAATAGAGTGTGCCTAGTAAGCCTTATATGTCTGTAGTATTAAAATGATATGCAAATGACCACACGTGAGGGGAAAGCTCATTTATTCTCATCACTGACTGGATGACCAGCCAGCACTTCGTCTTGCTTGCAACGATGGCGGCGCAACCTTCGACAAGCACAGCGACCAAATCAACATATTTACACAGCTGAGCAGGCTCTGCTAATCATTTTTGACAAAGACAATAATCTTTTATTCAACGACTTACTCGAGCATGAAGGTGAGATGATGATTGTGATGGAATTGCCGACCGTATTCGTCAGTTATTGTGTCGGGCTGTGTGACCTCAGTGTGTGTTCAGCTGACTGGTTTGCCAGCGTCGAACGAGCTCGCCTAGTGTGTACTCTGCACTGCGTGCCAGTGACCAGTGATGTGATAGTCAGCGTGAGAGGGAAGCGTGGCCTGCTCGCGGTGTGACACGGGGCAGAGGGAAAGGTAGGAGAAGAGGAGTGAAAGAGAGGGTTGAAGTCCAGCAAGGGGGCGTGGTGGGGGGAGGGGGGCGTGGTCGTGGACTGACCTGTCTGCATAGAGTGCGAGCGTCTTGATAGACTTCTAAACTGTTTTACTTTCATTTACATGTGTAGTGTGACAATACAAACTTTATTTTCAACTTTTTTGCTTTGAGTTCTTTTTTGGATGTGAAGCTGTAGTGGTAAATACATGTTTTTGATCGTGCAAAAAAATCTATCCAAATCTAAATGCCTAAATATTTTTTTATTATCAAAATTAAAACAAAAGCAGCCCAGATTCAAAATCTTCATTCAATTTCCTTCAAAAATCATATATATTTCATTGTTATATCTTTTGTAGTTTCTGAGCTAGAATTTTTTGTTAATTATTACCCCCAAATCATTAGATTTCCCTGGCACTGGGAAAGCCTTTGTTTGTAACATTTTCAAGCAGTGAACGGGTTAACTCTGACAGATTTGCTCTTTCCCATTTTGCCCAAGTATCATCTTATTTCATGATCTTCATTTTCTACATGCTAGGTTATATTGACATATTCTCTATTACCCACTGAGATACCATAATGAACACACAGACGGCCAAAAAAAACAACAACCAACAATGATGAAAAACCCACCACCATTGTCTTTTAAGTACGAGTCATGACATTCTTATGACCCAAATATCAAAATCAGATTTTTTTTTTAATGGATTTCACTTTCTAAAACAAAACCTGCTCTGATTACCTTCAACCATTTTTAGAACCAAACGCAAACATACATGTTATCATATTAACACTTACGTTCAAAGAAGACCTTCAATTCACTTTCAGAGATGTTGTGGGGCAGATTACCCACAAAGAGCTGGTGACTGTCTGGATACTTGGCACCAATGCCTCCACCACCACCACCACTTCGTCGACTGCTAAAACCGTCACCTTCTCCTTCATCCCCTCGACTTGTGTTACTGCGGTCACGTTCAAAACGCCCTTCTCTAGGTGCCCTAAAAACAATGAACAAAAACCTGCTAACACTGCGCTGCTTTCAAAGTGGGGATGGGGTTGAACACAAACTTGAAATGTTCTACGGAATACTTATAGTGCATAAAAAAAAAAAACTGGCAAGAAAGTTGATACATAAAGTTTAATACATCAACTATGCAGACCTGCCAACCCCCTAAGAGACCAATGAGTAAGAACTTAAGCTCAGTGAGGCAGAAACGTGTAATTTCAGAGAGCTAAGAGTAATCAAGCGCGACACTTACCTTTTTTCAAACAAACACGATGCGATGAAATTGTTCGCACAATTTTTGTGAGCTTTTACTTTTCTTCAAAAACAAGCTTTTCTTGCAAGTGTCACAAGAAATCTTTACACATTATGAAAATGTAGAATACACTGAAAACACACATACTGTTGAGTATGTATGCGTTTGTTTGCATGAGTATTCTCCCTCCCTCCCTCTCTGTTGTGTGAAGTCTACATGTTTTTCTCCCTTCCTGATTACTCCCCCCTCTCACTCTTCCTCAGTATATATATATACACACGTGTGTGTGTGTGTGTGTGTGTGTGTGTGTGTGTGTGTGTGTGTGTGTGTGTGTGTTATGTGTGTGTGTGTGTGTGTTAGTGTGTGTGTGTGTTAGTGTGCGTGTGTGTGTGTGTTAGTGTGTGTGTGTTAGTGTCAGAGTGTGTGTGTGTGTGTGTGTGTGTGTGTGTGTGTGTGTGTGTGTGTGTGTGTGTGTATTGCTGGAAGAATTCGGCACGTTAGAGGAATCAATGTGCTTGCATGACTCAAGGTGATGCTTCACATCCACCATCCCGCCATGGGAAATTGTGAAGTCCGACTCGCAATGGTACACCGTGCACAATTTACACCTTTAGCCGAAGGTCGTATGCAGGGGAACTTTTCTGAGTATTCTTTATGGAACTTCTGACCAAGTTTTTTCTTATTCGCATCTTGTCCAGAACTTTCTGCTCCACGTCTCGACATTTTCGCAGCTAAAACTTCGAAAGGACGCCGACTTCGCTGAATGGTAAAGATGGTGAAACGAACTGCGCATGACCGGAAACGCTTCTTGAAGATTACTGGTTATACGCACGGTGCTGTGCATGTCTGTACATAAGCCGATTTTTTCGTCCGGTTTTTGTTGTTGTTGTTGAAAACTTTCAATGCGTAATTTTTTGGCTATACGTAATGGTTGGCAGGTCTGCCTATGAGAAGTTTCGCCAGCCTCTACAGAATGCCATTTATCCCACAAATTAATGCACTCCTATCAGAAAAGTAAAAAATGATAGCATATGCCTCATGGCTTCACCCGTAGTAATACTCAGTTACACATATGCCATTTCTATGTGAAGTCAGTTTTACTTCCATTTTTGCCATCTGGTGAAATATACTGACCTGGGGCCGCGCTGAGGCTGAGGGTTGCCAGCTGGTGTTGTGACAACCCCAGCTCCTCCCTCAGCTGGCTTAGCCTCCACAGGACGACTGGGCTTCACCTGGTGGGTTGGCTGGGTAAAGGAAGGGGCAGACTGGCCAGCACCAACAGTACTGGTATTCTTGCTGGCCATTGCTGCCCATGAGCATGTTTTGGGTGCCTCCACTATGAACAAAACATACAGAGGTGAAATCATTCTAGTAACACTGACATCCATTTAGAGGAGCTTGTTGAAAAGCAGCTACCAGATGTTTCAAGACAGACTGATTCAGGATAAAACTGGTTTAATTCTGTTCTCAATAAAATTCACATAAGAAAAACAATGTTTTATACATTTCCAATATTTGTTCTTAAAAAATGAGTAATAATTTTTGCACTTTCAATTCAGTTTTAGTAGTCTGTAAAGAAAAGAATGCATATCATTAATCATGGTTCATGCCTAAACAAACATGGCATTTTTACGTTCAATTCTCTTAACAAAATCTACAACTATTTATACTTTCACTCCAATTAAAAAGAATATTTTCTTTCTAATACAAATGAAGTTGAAATCTGATGGTCTTAACTTACATATAACCCCTATTTTTCATTGTTGATTTATGCAAGAATGACCCTGGACTTTCCAAAACACCTGAATTCTGGCTGAAACCTGTAGTTTCATGCTTGAGAAATATGATCTCAGAAGAAAAATATTTTTTCTTTCGAATCATATATTCAGACCTGTGTATCCCTTCTGAAACTATTTAAGTATTCATGGGAAAAGTTGTTTTTTTGTTGTTTTTTTTTACTATTTTGTAACTAAACTCAGTATTTAAATACAACATAACATCCACTGCTCATTTTTTTTCTCCTGTGTGCAAAACGATGCCAGTTTAATTCTGAGAGGAAAATGGCTCTCACCTATTAATTTTTCAATCAGCTGCCTTCACATCTTCTTGTTAAGAGTCAGATACCTTAAATCTTTCTGTTTGTTTTCCGTTTCTATTTTCCCCTTTGTTTTGGACATGTTTCAAGCCCTTCACTTATTTAGGATTAAGTATATATACAAACAATCAATCATTTTCATCTTGCAAAGCACTTAACACTTTTGAATTACACTGATCATCATCATGAATAAAAACAGTTCAAATGTACAGAAGAGGGCAATTTTAGAAAGTTAAAGACCATCCGGTCTCTAAGTACTGTAATACTATATCTATCCACAGTCAGACCAATTTATCTAATGTTATCCCTCCTGGAATCAAACGTTTTCACTCTCTGTAAACTAACCAATTTTATCCCATCTGCATTGCTTTTGTTGTAAGAAAGAGCCTGCTTTTGGGGGGGTGTGTGTGTGTGTGTACGCGCACGCGTGTGAGAGAGAAAGAGAGACAGACAGACAGACAGACAGATATGGAGTGAGGAATGGAGGTGGGGTGGGTCATGAAACTTTCGTTTCACAAAATTTTAACATTTTTCTGGCTTCAATTTTACTTTCACATGCCCCTTATGTGACATTACTTTGAAAACAGTGCGATTCTTTTTTAAAATAAAAACAATGATGATGATGAAGATTATTATTATCTTTGCTGTTGATGCTTAGAACTGTTACTACTCAACATGTTTACAAGAGCTTCAGTTAAATTTTTCTTTAACAGTTGGTCTGAAGTTGTGAGGCTGATGACAGATAAGAAAAAAAGAAATATTTAATTAAACATTTATACGCTTTCACTCATATTAATAACAGTAATATTCACAAGGAGAACCAGACACAACATTCAAGCGTATGTATGAAACTGGGCTAGTCATCTGCTCCAACCAAATGCTGATCGCACTATGCAAGTAAGATGCACAAGGTGTGTTTACGTCACGCTTGTCAATGACGTCACTGATATCGGTCAGTTCCAATGGGGGATGCCAAGTTTTGTCAAGAAGCAAAAACAGCTAGTTCGGCATTAATCTGACGTAAAACTGCAGTTTCTTTTAGCTCTTCTCACGCCAAGTATTTTACTACTGTTTCTATACATGGAAACCACTTTTTTTTTTTTACTGACTCAGAATTTTATCACCTATGTTACAAAAAAAAAAAAAAAATTCCTGAAAACACAATTCTACTTGGATTGCCATGAGATTTGGTGAAATTATGCAGAAATGCATGTAAATCGTTCTGACATTAATTTCAAGTGTATAATGTTGCGTTTTTGGTGGTAATGTTGTTGCTGTTGTAGATGGTGGTGATTGTTGGGTAACATAAAACTTTCAGGTCGCCTATCACTTCATCATCCTCTTCTGCAGAACTGGAATCGGAATTGATCAGTTCTGCCACAAGTTTTTCTTTCAGCACTCTTCTCTTTGTCGCCTCATAACATTCCTCCACTGTAAATTCTTCAAAATACTCGTCATTACTCCCTAAGTCACCAAAGAGTTCAGCTAGAAATGCTTCGCTTACTTTCATCACAGAAACTGCTAAAAAAAACAAAAATCTAAAAATTTCCACTGAACTCATGTTTTGCTGCTTGAAATTGCAAAGAAAGGAAGTAGACATGTTTAGTTCTAGTGCGCATGTGCTAGGCTGTCCAGGGGAAATGACATCAGCTTCAAAATTAGCTTAGTGTGTGCCATGTGTTTCTAGGCGGTAGCTCTCGGGTATAGGAAACATCATCGGCGGTAGCTACTGCCGGTGGTATGAAGAGAGTCAAATACATAAGTTGGAAGGATGACACAGATGTGTTTCCTTATGATTTCGGTTCAGAAACCAATTCATTTTGTGCAAAAATTTTGCAGATCGACACCTACTAGCCTGACAATACTGAGTAGAAAAACTCCTGATTTGTGACCTCCTGACTTTCGAAGTTTGTGATGAAGCCTCATCGATTCAGATGTGAAAATACAGACCAACAAAGCTCTGAGTAAAGGAAGTCAAAGGTTGGACAGGTCAGCTTGGAATCAAATCAGGTAATTTTTTATTCTTGAGAATCATGTTCAAAGTGTCCACAATTCATATGGCAATAAACATGACTCTACAGTTTTGAATCTTCGTACCCAATAAGATAGTAGCTCTAAAGGACGAAACAATAACTGTATTAAGTTGTTTTTTTGCACTGAACTACTAACCTAATCGAGTGCTGAGATCATGGGTTGACGGGAGCATCCAAATTGAGATCAATTTACAAATAGACCGATTTTCCTCCATATCTCGACAAGGAAATGCATTTCTGTATTTACCAAATTCTTCCATACTAACCGTGGAAAAATTGTACTGGTAAACAGGTCTGAATTTTCAAACCCTTTATAACAGAAGCACCACCAGAAGACCATTTTTTAAAGGAACCTAAACGATGAAGGGCTCTCAAAATCCCCAAGTTCTCACAATGAAAATCTGACAGGCAGCCTTGGGGCCAACAGTAACAGACTTCAAACAGTGCTTAGATGGCAAAGGTTATAGAGTCCCATTGCCTTCGGGCCCTTGGAGCAGGAAACTGCCACAGATTAACTGTGCCCGAGGCACAGCATGAAGGCAGGCAGCGCCCCCTTAACTCTCTTGACAAGTGTGCGCCCACTAGCGCCTGACCGGGTATCACACTGCCAAAAGGCTGAGCGCCTGCCAGCGCCCGGTAAAACACGTGGCAACAATGGGCGCCGCCATGTTTCTCGTAGAAAAGAAGTCTCGCGAGAATGTGACTTCGTTTTTCCTGTAGCGATTCACTTTCGTTTGCAAAAAAACGGGAGTCGATATGTGCCGTAGTTCTCGAGTTTTGAATTTTTAAAGTTTTGTAGTCGAAATGCTGTTTTTCACCATGGTTAACCTTGATTTCTGCAGTTCTATGATGGGATTTAGTGATGAAGATACTGTGATTTGCAGAATTTACGGCATAAGACTTAGTGAAAATGCTGGGGTGATGAAGTTTAGAGTGACCTAGATTTCGAATGGGATGAGGTTCCAGATATGATGAACGATTCAGAAGAAAGTTCTGAAGAAGTTTTTTTTTTCCCTGAGTAAATGGCTCATGTGACATTCTTCAAACATGATATAGCAACATATATATTTGTAGGAATTTTTAAAATTATTTTCATTTCATTATTTCCGTTCCTCTCTTTTAAATTAACTTTCAAATTGGGTAACCATGTTCAAATTATGGAGTTACTTCTCTTGCCGTAGGTTTTCAGCGTAACTAAGCGCAGGTAAGCGCACACTATAGAGGGTTAACTTTCCTTCTATGCCCTTTGCATTCTTTCAACTCCCTTTTTGACCTTCTCCTAATTGAAAGAGGTAACCATTTACTACACAATGAACAGTTATAACACACACACAAACCGAAGTTCAAATTCACAACACTCAGCTTTGAAGGTAAACATTCAAACCAACTATCAGCACATCTAGTGTTCAAATAGTACCCTTCAAACACACACCAAGCTAGCTAACCGAGATGTAATTACCGACAACAGCACAACCGAGACCTAGAAATGCCATCTTGTCTTAATCTCTGTTACACAGAGTTCCTACAGACTCCCAAGAACAAAATTCAAGGAGTTTTCAAGAGTTTTCAAGGGGCGTTTATTTCAAGGCAAGGTGGCACGAAAATTAAACCATTATTCTTTTAAAACTTCTTTTCTTTTTATTGTTTATGTTTAAACACAAAAAAACATGGAAAAAACATATTTGAACGATTTCAAAGCTCATGTGATATGGGGACTACACATGGGGGCAAAATGATGAAAAATGAAAAAAAAGGTTCATGACAAAAACTGCATTTGTATCATAGCAGACACGTTAAGCACTTGAAACATGACTTTTCTTGTTATGCTGAGCTATAGTAATGCAGTTACAAAAGGATTTTTATATATTGTTTTGCTGAGCTATAGGAATGCAATTACAAAAGGATTTTTATATATCTAAACTGCTTTTTTTTTCAATTTTTTTTTCCCATACGTGGTCATCCAGCTTCGCATTTCATTGCTTTTGAATTATTCCAATAGAAATAGCAAATAATACATGCTGTTTTGACTTATAAATATAATTGCATGCAGAAATCATTTCTGATCAAAAGAAAAAAAAATTACCAAGCTAGCTAGTCTGGATCCAGAGATATTGTACTCCTTGCACATCAACCATTGATGAAAAAAGTGATTTTGAGAAAACAGCGTTTGAAAATATAGTAGTTAAGCAATTTTCACACACACACTCACACCTCCTTCAAATAATGCCCTTTTCTACTAAGAAAAATGTGAAAATAGACAAAATGAACACCACAGATGGTTTCAACAGACTTTCTTGAGCACAAAAACACATAAAACCCAAAACACAATTTTTGAAAGAAACTGGTCGAATTTTCGTGCCACCTCTCCCCTTAAGGCTACACTACTTGCGTAAAAATTTAAAAAAAAGAAATGGCAGTTTGATTTTTCTGCATTCAGGTTGATGAAAAAAATTATCTTAAAACAAATTTTTACAAACATTGTCGCGATCCTGGATTGTCGTCGGCGATTTGACCAAGGGAGATAATTTGCAACTTCATCAATTTTGCTGAAGTTACAAATTATCTCCCTTGGTAAAATCGCAGACGATCATTATCTCCCTTGGTAAAATCGCAGACGATCCAGGATCGCGACAATGTTTGTAAAAATTTGTTTTTAAATAGTTTTTCATTAACCTAAACGCAGAAAAATCAAGCTGCCATTTCTTTTTGCCACATTAAAGATTTTTTGAGCTGATGGCTTGATTTTCAAAGGTTTTCAAGGAGGTTTGGTCAACAGAACATTTTATTGATTTTCGAAGGTTTTCAAGGTCTTGAAATTCCCTGTCGGAATTCAAGGAGTTTCAAGGAGCATACGAACCCTATCTGCAATTACTTTCTGCCGAATTTACTAAAATGGATAGTAGTAAAATTTTCACAAGACTTTCATACTCCAAAAAAAAAAGGAGAACATTTTCAAGGCCGTCATTTTTAACCCTCTTGCACTTGTTTCACCCATATCCAGCCGCTCTGTTTGTCTCCCCTGGTGTTTGTAACGGGCGCACATGCTGTGTCACTTTCCCTCACACACTGTGTGTGTAACCTTGAGAGGTGTCCAATGAAATCTTAGCATTAGTATGGGGTATGGGAAATGATTCATTCACACAGACTAGGGTCGTGAACTGACTGTATTTCATTGATTTATCACAAAAGGGTTAAAAGGGGATGCTGAACCTTGATAACTTTTAAGGACTGTATGAATCCCGAGCAATACTGGGATATTCAAATAAAATTGTAAAAAAAAAAAATTGTTAAAAGAGTTAAAAAGAGAGAGAGAGAGAGAGAGAGAGAGAGAGAGAGAGAGAGAGAACTCAGCAACTCGCACCTATCTCTGGTTCCGGCTTGGGTTCAGGAGACGGCTCAGGCTCCACAGGCTCCTTCTCCAAGGGGCTAGTTTCTCCATCAATATCCAAAGAATTCATGTCAGTTTCCAAAGCAGCATCATCCGCCACTTTTGGCGGTTCCATAACCACCACTGGGGAAACTTCAGGTTCTTCTTCTTGCACAGTGCCATTGCTGTGATAGCATGCACAGACAAACACACACAGAGAATAACATCAAAGATGATCAACAGCTTTACAAAAACCTGTGATTTGTTTCTTACACACAAAGAAGATAGAAAAATGCATTTAAAAACTTATTTGTGCAAGTCTTTGTGTGTGTGTGTGTGTGTGTGTGTGTGTGTGTGTGTGTGTGTGTGTGTGTGTGTGTGTGTGTGCGCTGCTAAATTTAGAAACTGAACTTGACTTTACAAGCACAAACAAAAGAAAATATGCAAGTTGTTGCTTACTAGTCTCAAAAACAGCAACCTCAAAAGAGAATTACTGTTTCTTGCCCAGTTTTCTTTTAACTCATTGTTCATGTCCAATGATATGCACAGTGTGACAACTCCAGAGTTTTGGGTGAAAAAACATTCCCAATCCTGAAAAAACAAATTATGGCCATCCTGGCAGTCCTGCAGAGAATCTAACTCTAGCCCAAATGTCTAGGAAAAGTAAAGAATACCAACAAAAGTTTGCCCAACATACCTAACTCTGAAAATACCTTATCACAATATCCCAATCCAGACACAAGGAACATACTATTTTTTTGTTTCAGATTTCTGGCCCAGTAGTGAAGGAATATTTGGTTTTGACTATCAAACAAAAATGACCCTTGCAGAACACCAGCCTTCTTGAATTCAACTCACCTCATGGGTTCCCCTTCTTGCTCAAAATACATTGGTGGCTTGCTCTCCTGAATAGTCTGGGGGGCTTCAGGTGGCCCACCACTGCTACCCACAATCTCCTCACCCCCTTCAGCATCTACACAAAGTAACAAAAAAGAAAACTAATCTGTTAAACACACATGGCTGACCAAGGTTTTCTTTCTTTTCTTTTTTTTTTTTTTTGTTAATCACAAAAGGTCTCTGTGGAAGACGCTTGAGAAACTATGGCTTTTGTGGGAAGTACAGGGTCCGAGCTACCAAAAGCCAGCCAAAAACTGAATTTCATAAGATTTGTTGCAGCCACATGAGAAAATGAACTTATTTAGGGCCATTTCCAAGACTCATTTATAAACTGACGCAACAGAGTTGAGTAAAACACACACTCAAAATCCAAATCAAACTGAAGATCTAAAAGTGCTAGTTTTACTTCAAGTACTTTCATCTCTGTTGTTTCACAGCAACACTGACAAGACTCATTTATTCAATTTCAAACAATTCCCCCATGGATTGGTCAACTGAACATTTAACACTTCCCTTCCCCCCTTTCCCCATAAAAGTATTTTCAATCCCAATTTGAAGCAGTCTCACTGGCAGTTTTTCTTCTTCGAACTTCAGTTAAACCTCTAAATCCAGTCTGTGAAGCCCCAGATCCCTTGCTTGTACCTTCCTTTATTCCATTCTACACAAACCAAGTTTTGCAAGATGTTATGCACACTTGCAGGATTATGAGCACAAGCGCACAAACTCATGTTTTAGAATGATCACCTTGTATTTCCAGAAAGAAAATGCTGAGTGGAGTTGTCCAAAACTACACAGTTTTACAAATCATTATGATCATTAAGGTTTTAATGTTCTACAGATCCAAATCAACCGTTGCCCACTATATGTTTTGTTTTGTTTTTTCTCAACAGTTGTTTACTGTTAAATAGCAGTAATCCAATGTTCACCACACAGTCAACATTTTTGTTGTCTGGGGACATTTTTTGACAGCATCTGTAAACATTCCAATTTTTCATTCAATTTGCATGATTATCTTAAAATTTATTTTTCATAGAAGCTCCAGTAGCTAATGAAATAAAACAGGCTACTGGAGCAAGGCCATTTCATGCATTTTATGTCCAGTATTCATCCTTCAAAGATATACTTACAAAAAGAGAGACCTCATCCAAGGAAAAAAAAATCTTTCGAACACCACTTCCATTTCCCATTCCTTGTACTCTGTCAGCCTAAAATTTGCCCAAATCTGGTTATCATAGCCAAGCCAACCATCCATGCCATATATCTAGACTAAAAACAAGTTTAAACAGAACAAAATAGCAAGTGACATCCTGGAACTAAAAAAAAACACAACACACAAAAAACAAAAAAAAAAAACAAAAAAAAACTACATCAGAAGAAAAATTTTCAATTTCCTTTCTCTCTTTCTCACACACACACACACACATATTCACTCACTCAGGTAGAACACCCAGAACAAGGTTTTCACAGAACCGCCTTTAAGGTGTCTTAATCTATTGCTGTACACATCATAATGCTTACACGTGACAGTAAGATTAATGCACAGTGGTGTAAATTTCCCATCATACTTACCCTCAACTTCTGCTTCCTCTTCATCTGGGAATACCTCATCCTGATAACGGAAAATGTCGTTCAGAACAAAGTATCTCTTGGCACACTTCGGAGCAAGCACGAAAGTTTGCATGAAGCGTCTCATAGCCTCTCCATTGTTGGAGAGCTCGCCACTCACCTAAAACAAGACACAGACTTGAACCCGTTAGTTCCATCTACATGAAGCTAACATAATGCAAAAGTAATGAAGTTATGTCCATTGTCTCCAAAACCTAAATAACTTGATACTGAATGCTGCAAACTCACTGTTTAATTAAGAAATGATTACAACACATAAATAAGAGCTGTATTTCAGACTTTTATTCACCCGTTAATAGTGTTCACTAGACAGACCTGCCAGCCCCGTAAGAGACCAACATAAGACTGAAGTCAGTGACAGAATGTGTAAATTCTGAAGCTAAGTATCAAGCGCGACATTACCTTTTCAACAACACGATGTATGAAATGTCACACAATCTTTGGAACTTACTTTTCTTCAAAAACAAGCTTTTCTTTTAAGTGTCACAAGAAATCTTTACAAGTTATGAAAATGTAGAATACACTGGAAACACACACAAATCCCCTAAACCATCATGGCATGGCACACCAAGGTTTGATAGTGTGCCAGAAACCACCTAAAAAATTGGAAACAAAATGAGGCAGGGAACAGTAAACAATAAACAGTAAACAAGTGGGGTAACGTTTGCTCCCATAAGGAAACCTAACACAGAGTAACTTTTATTCAAGACTGGCAGAGCCTTTTAAACTTGAATAAGGTCAGACAAATACATAAACGAACAATCTAATAGTGGGGGGAAAAAACAAGCGCAGGCCAACAACTCAACTGTCTTGATAGTAATGACTTGGCAAAGATTTGGACTTTGGGGGGGGGGGGGGGGGGGGAGTTCGAAGATGGAGAAACTGGGAACATGAAATTAAGAAAATATATAACCTAAAAAAATGTTCTCCCCTGTTGCCCCTCCCCCCCCCCCCCCCCCTCTTCCTGACTTCCATCCGTCCCCAACACAAACAGTCCATTCTGCAGTCGAGATGCAGCAGCAGTTTAGGCTTCCATGACGAGGGTCCTTACAATGTGTGTTGTCTTTGTTCGACCGCTCTTGAACATAGGCTTCCATGACAAGGGTCCTTACAATGTGTGTTGTCTTTGTTCGACCGCTCTTGAACTGTTTGGCGATCTCCGAATCTGAGAACGCTTCTTTAAAAAGCTGGGATGAATGGTCGGCTGCGCCAAGAGCGATGTTGTGCTCGACGAAAAATCCAGCCACCAATGCTTCAGCCCGAATTACCCTTTTCCTCATTTCATCCTCTTTTGAGGTGTCTACAGTATGAAAAAACTGTGTGATGCTGGAAAAATTTGGCGCATTAGAGGAATCGATATGCTTGCGTGACTCAAGGTGACGCTTCACATCCACCATCCGGTCATGGGAAATTGTGAAGTCCGACTCACAAGTGGTACACCGAGCACAATTTACACCTTTAGCCGAAGGTCGTATGCAGGGGAACTTTTCCGAGTATTCTTTTCGGAACTTTTGACCAAGTTTTTTTCTTTTTCGCATCTTGTCCAAAACTTTCTACTCCATGTTTCGACATTTTTGTT
Organism: Conus canariensis; assembly: GCA_033310375.1. Classification (NCBI taxonomy): domain Eukaryota; kingdom Metazoa; phylum Mollusca; class Gastropoda; order Neogastropoda; family Conidae; genus Conus; species Conus canariensis. The sequence continues at coordinate 82,322,155 of CM065714.1, forward strand.
GCTAAAACTTCGAAAGGACGCCAACTTCGCTGAATGGTAAAGATGGTGAAACAAACTGCGCATGACCGGAAACGCTTCTTGAAGATTACAGATTATGCGCACGGCACCGTGCGTGTCTGTACATAAGCCGATTTTTTCGTCCGTTTTTTTTTTTTTTTTTGAACACTTTCAATGCGTAATTATTCGGCTAAATGCGTAAGGGCGTAAGAATTATCACTTGGGCGTAAAAAATTACGCGAAATGCGTAATGGTTGGCAGGTCTGACTAGATAATGATTTATTGCTATCCTGAATTCAGTTCAGTCAAACCTCTATTATAAAACCTTCAAAATGTCCAGAAAATTCTGTCTTAAATTGGAGGGGTCTTGTAATGGAGGCAGACACCGACAGTTGTAAAAATCTAAACACCGACAGTTGTAAAAATCTAAACACTTTCTCACAGATGAATTCTCCAAGCACAAAAGTCTAAAGAACACTGAATGCATACTGAAAACATGTATAATTTTCATTTATCTGTGAAAATTATACATGTTTTCAGTATGCATTCACTCTCTCTTCTAAGTTCAGTGGCTTTCTCTTTCGCGTTCCACATGTTTTGCCTATGATCTCCGCCATCTTTCTTTTAACAAGGGAAGCGACTCTTGATTGGGGCAGGTCTGCAGTTGTTTCCCTTCACTCATGGTCATACACGAATGCTGCGATGGTCGTAAATTTCAACAAAACGGAGGTCGCAAGTCACGTTTTAGAGTAAGTCGCTTAAGAGGGGTCGTTTTAATAGTAAAATGCATCCGTGCAAAATAATTCAGTCTTGAATGAGAGGAGGTCTCTTAACAGAGGGTCTTATAATAGAGGTTTGACTGTATTCAAACAGTCCAAGTACCCACTCCTGCAGATTAGACCATCTTTTTGATGGTTGAAAATCCTGATCAATATGCTGCAAATTTTCTGAGTGAATACAAACAAGCAAAATTAAACTCAACAGTTCAGTGTGTGTGTGCGCGCATGCGCGACACCCCACCCTGACTTAACCCCTTGAACGCCATCTTCTGTGTAAAAAGAGTGCTCTCCCCTTGCCAAGGGTTTTTGGGCGTTTTTGCATAAAATAAACAAAAATTCATAGCTCCTCATCCACCTAAGAAAACCCCATAAAACTGTACATTTTAGCAATCTGCGTTATTCTCTATGTGTTGACATCAAAATGAAACAGAAATCTTTATCCGGGTATGAGCACCATGCTGTTACAGGGTTCCCACTTCCTCACAGGAAAAAAATTCAAGGGTTTTTCGAGGGTTCCTAAAGGGGATATTTTAAATTTTAAAGGGGCAAATTTAGCCGTACAATTGAAAAAAAAAAAAAGAGTGAATAATTACCTTACACATGTAATCCAGCCATGATGATAAGGTGATTACACTTCTGTAGTCTTTTCCACGCTCAATATCATACACAAAAAATTAAAAAATGAAGTCTTTATACAGAAATTGAGAAATTAGAAAAAGAAAACTTTCAATCTGCTTTCCGGACCATTATCTGACTTGGGATGTCCAGCCGCTTCTGTTTCAAGTCATTCAATGATTCATCAAAAAGCATGACATATTCATTAATTCTCTACCGGCAGCTGCAGCTGAGGCCCCCTCTCTGGCACATTTCAGGAGGGAGCTCAGCAAACTTTACTTTTAAAATACAGCCACTGTATGTGTTGTCGTGTGGAAGTGTGTGTGAATGGTTGGCGGGCCTGGACTAGTCTAATGCTTGTTCTGGGGCAGGATAGGGAGCGGGGTAACCCCTCTTGAAAAGGTGAACCTGGGTAGCCTTCCTGCAGCTCCACACTTAACTGGTTTTGTGTGTGTGGTGTGTGTGTGTGTGTGTGTGTGTGTGTGTGTGTGTTAGGCTACATGGTAGGTAAGTTCGGGGGGGGGGGGGGGGGGGGGGGGGGGGGGGGGTATGAATGCTGTCTTTTAAACAAGAAAGTAGGATTTTTTTTTTTTCTTTTTAACAAATGCGCACACAAGAGTCACTTAAAGTCTAAGGAGACGACGTGACAATTGATTTGAAGATTTAAGATTCAGTCTGTGATTTCACTCTTTTTTCAGTTCTGACAGATAAAAAGAAGTAATGCCAAAAGTTGCAAGATACCTACTTTTGGTTTCCCCACACCGATAGTTCGTTGCAATCGAGGAATATGGAAACATTGCTGCAAACAGTTTCGCGTTGTCTTCAGCAGATTGGAAACTGTGATGATTGTTGCTGGCATAAATCGTCTACAACACTTCAGCTTTCAACACATCTGTCCCACTTGCTGTTATTGTGGATTGGCTGACGATTCTTACAGAGGAAAGGGTCTGACCCGATTTGATGAATTTGATGATTGCCGAACGAAGTCCGTAAGACTAACTACCGGCCTACTCGCCTTTTCCAATTCCACGCATTTTTTTCCTCTTTCCATGACTTGCAACCGCCAATTCGCCCATTGCCTGAACATCAACGGTCTTTTTGCACACTTTACAGAAGAACACATGTTTGTTGTCTCTGCATTCAGTGATCCAGCTTTGATCTTCTTCCCTCTGTAACCACAACAGATTAAATGCGCAATTTCCCTTAGGCATGATGACAGACGCAACAGTATTGGACTTCACCGAAGATGAGGGAGCATGGTGCTCTTTGTCGGAAGTCGAACTGTGCATGCGCAAACGATAACAGACTATTGAATTGCTTCCCTTTGCTTGAAAAGCAGACGACACACAAAACGATTCAAGAGGCGAAAATCAATGTCCGAAGTCTAGTTCGCGCTTGTTCTCCAATTCGTCTTCAAATGTTACGGTCAGTTTTGGTCCAAAAACGATTAAGGGGATTTCAAGGGATAGTTGGGATATCTGCAGTTTTCAAGGGCCTTTTTGACCCAGTTGAAATTTAAAGGGTCTTCAAGGGGGGTACGAACCCTGTGTTATATAAACAAATGTGGAAAAAAGGACAAAAATTTGTTAGAAAAATATTTGTAAAATATAAACATGCAGCTGGAAGTTTTCGCCAGTTGGAACTTTAATCCCCAGGTTTCCACTAAATGCAGTGTTGCTGGGCAATAAAAATTTGGTAGTGAAAAATTCGCTTGAAACCTAGCTGTCCTAGTTCGAGTTGCAGCTGCTGATTGTCTGCCACGCTCCCTTGACACACCCCTCTCCCTCTGCCGTGAACCCCCTCCTCACTTCATAGGTCCGTCTTCTCTTTTGCCCCGCAGACTGAAAGCAAATCTTCGCCGTGTGTGTCAGTTTCAAGCCACCAAGATTCACACACGCTGGCTGGCTCACTTGGCGTACCGACGCTTGTGTCAACTTGACCCATCAACGATGCATGCACAAAATCGTCATCACTTTCCCGTATGTCGAGCGAATCGACTGAATCAAGATTTGAATCGCGCTCTTGTAGAGTAATATTCGCTGTTTCGAGAGCAGAAAAGGTTTTTCGAGTCGATTGTAGGCCGCTAAGTCCGGGTGTTGCGTCGTCTGCTACTGTTGGTGAGTGAAAACTACTCAGAGCCTGTGGGGTCTTCACTTTCAATGGGCTGGGCAGACAGTATGTGTACACGTCATGAAATATGATTTGATTGGCCACTGGAGGGGATATTACTAATCTGGGCTCTCACACAAAGCAAAAATCTGCGAGTGTTCATTAACAAACAAAAAAAAACAGGGGAAAAAAAAGAGAAGGGCGTGGGGGTGGGGGTGCAAAACATTAATCGTATGAAGTATTCAGTCTGCTCTGATTGCAGTCCAGGCATCAAAATATTTCTTGTAGTGCACGTATTCAAGGAGTGCCGTTAAAACCACAATCAATGTGGTTCAGCTCTTCAACAAAGCAAACAAGTAACAATGCGCCACTGCAGCTTGTTTATTTTCCGAGAACAAGTAAAAAACCACCGATTAAAATTAGCTCACTTTTGTAGTCTTTTCAGTGCAGCCCCATCTCTTACAGTTGATAACTACGCCTTCTGTGCTATCATTAACAATTCATGATATGCAAGACATTGTATTTCCCCCCAGAAGACAAAGCCTGTGTATCATACACAACCAGAAAAATGGCTGAATAATCATGTTCACCTACATATTTGCACACCACTGAACTGGTCTGCTTAATGCATACAGAAGCACCTTGATACACCATAACTATGGGTGGCAACTCTTGAAGTGATTAAGCAGGTCTCAATTTTTTTCAGCAGACATTACTTTTTTTAGAATGTTTGTTTTTCCTGGCTCTGAAAGTCAGATGGTTTTCTCAGAAATCGGATCCGAGGAGAGTTCTCCAACCTGATGAAAGTATAATAGATTTCATAAAGGAAGTCCATCAGCAACAATGAACAGAGAAAAGAAAACTAAGTTTGTTGACATGCAAGCCATGGACTGCAAATTTCAGCTTCACAAACTATAGGACTGAAGTTAAACTGCAATAAATAAAGAAAAATATCAAAAAGCAATACAAATATGAATACTATATTATCCAACACAAACAAGACTGATGAAGGGCAACATTCTCATTCTCACAGCACTAAAATCTATCCCTCAATGACACAGCCACTTACACTGACTTTTTTCATTCCAAAATATAACACCACAATTAAATACAGTCTTTTGAATCTCTTGAATAAAACAATATTTACAGCTGAAACAGACTTTCATAGTTCACTTGCCTTTTTCTTTTTTTCCCACTTACAATATCAACCAATATGTCAAATTCTGTGAACTGATCTAGTTTCAGCACCTTCAACATCGCCTCATGATTCAAATCTTGACCAAGTCATCACGGTTTACTGCCCCACATAACTTTAAAAAAAAAAAAAATTCTCAGGCTTCCAAGCTTCCATCTGAAATGACCAGTCATCTTTTTCTGTGTATTCAGTGCCAGTTCTACAATTTCACTTTCAAATCGATAATCATATGTCTTTGTCCCAAATTTCAGGTTAGCAACTGGCCCCAGTTTCAACTTGACCAAACCGACATCACTGACATTATCTCCTAAGTTGTTCTGCACAAAGTCATCATGGAACAATGCCCCTCGTCGCTAGTTATATTAATGAACAAACATACCTTTGTTAAAGATCATACCACGCCTATTGCTGTCACTGCTCCACAAAGCTTCAGCATCCACAATTTGCAAGAACCAGTCCGTTTCTTTATAAAACTTGTCCAATCAGAATTCATTTAATGTGAAAGTCTGGGCAACTTCCTGTCAGAATATCTCAAAATCATTGTTTGTTCCACTGATGCTGCTGGCGATTTGTGTAACAGGTACACAACTTATGCTTCTAATTTGGATAATGACACCATCATGTATACATACATACAATGCTGGTGCATTTTCCAATGCCTATGGTAGACAACACACAGATGTGACCTAAGTTTACTTGGTTTATATGTCTGACTCACCTGGACCACTACACCAGATCCAAGTGTGGGATGGCTGTCCACCTGGCGTATCTTGGCATGACAATCACGAAAATTCAAAGCCAAGATTTTCTGATGAATATCCTGCCATTGAACAGAATTCAATGCAAATATCAAATCAATGATTAGGAGGAAGTTCTGTTTAATGTCTATAAATAACACATTTAGGTAATTGCTGACGTAATGTTCATTATATCAGAACAGTATCTAAAAAAAAAATTTAAAAAAAAAAAAAAATTTTTTTTAAAAGGAAGGGGATGGAGAGAGAGAGACAACGCTGGGTAAGGAACTGGGTGAGAATGTGAGAGGAAGGGGCTGGAAGAGTGGGAGGGAGAGAGGGAGGTGAGTGATCAGGTGGATAGTTGGATAGCATGAAGAAGGAAAAATGATATTTGAAGGATCAAAGATTAACATCTTAAGTGGTCCAAAGAATGTTAAAAAAAAATGTGGCTTACTGGACTTCATAAAAGATTCGACCTTCATTATTATGTAAGAGGAACAAGTGACAATGAATCAAAAAATGCTAAAACATCAACATTACCGATGTCTATTGACAGCACAATTTCATGCAAGAAAGACTTCATTAACAAGTTTAAATTTAAATATGCTATACAGTGACATCATAAGAGATATTTAGGCCATATTTGGTCGTGCTGATTTACATCAAAATCAGTCAGGCTTGAAATAAGTCTGCTAATCAAAACAATGTCACCACAATGTGCTTTCACAAGATTTGAAAATGAACTAAAGCATCATAAAAAAATCTCTTTTTTTTTAATGTCAACGGGCAACTGACGCTCACACTACCAATATTAAAGTTGAAATCTTTGCCTGTTTGTCAAAAACATATAGGAAATACACAAAAAAAGATGAAAGAATAATATGTGCATATAATGATACAGATGGAAACAGATGAAGATCTAATTCAGCTCAATGAATTTACTCATAGGTTGCATGTGTTTATTCGACACAATTCAGGCTTTCAACTAAGCATGAGATCTCAACTTCCTCCGCTTTTTTTTTTTTCCCTCCCCTCAATTCTGTGATCTCTCCATTGCAATCAAGTTCAATCCAGACAATTATGTAAAAACGATAAAAAGATATGCAAAAGGACAGACAAAGCACACAGAAGAGTTTTAACATCTTTTGTAGTAATATGCAAGGTTTTTTTTCCCATTTAATTCATTTCACTCCACATTTTGGACATTCTGACCTATTGGAATCCAGCAGGTATGTATAGATGGTACGACACTGACAAAAACTAGTGAATCAAAAGAAATTAAGTGAATGGCAGGTTCATAAGAATAAAAATTCAGGGACTTTTCCCTGATACTAAATTTCAAGACAAACTAATGTCCAAGGGCACTTTCACCAATGTTCATGATGTTTCAATTCTTTCATAGCTACAAATGTTCAGAAATCAAAATTCAGGAAGCAGGGGATGAAAGAGTTGGGTTGGCTGAAGAAGGGGCAGTTCAGCTTTAGACTGAAAGCATTTCTATCCCTCTTATGTTTCAGATAAATGAAGGGTTTAAAATTAAAAAAAAAAACATTTTCCATACAAATAATACCCAACATCCACATACCTTTTAGATTTCATTCTGCAATACTTTATCATCCCCATTCAAAAATGACCAAACCACCTCAAACACTTCTAAACCAAATTTTGGAATTCTGGATTTTATTTCACTAAATTCGGGATTTCGGAAATAACTTCTAAATCAAGTAAATTCTAGGAACATTCAGAAGGGTTGGCAACTATGTTCTTTTAACACACTGTGTAGCTTGCTGAGCATTTTGCGCCACCTATGGAATAAGCAAAGCAAAATCGGTAGTCTTTTGGGTAGCCAAGCACTGGTGATAATACAACTTTCTTTCCCAACCTTTGCTGACCACAAAGTGGTTCCCAACATTAAGCAGAAAACAGAACATATGTAACATGAGGGAAAAGTTACAAGGAATCAGCTAGCATTGTGATATCATATCGCACTTTTATGAGTGATCAACAGATTTTAGCACTTTGTGATTTTACCCTTTAACTCTCTCAGTCTTTTTGGAGAACACCATTTAAATTTTAGCTCCCTTGAAAGTGAGATGACTTACTGCTTTTGAAAAATCCAGGCCTCTTCCTTTAGTCTTTTCCTGTGGCTTTTTCTTTTTTTTTCTTTTTTTCAAGTCCTCCCACCTTCCAAGGAAATGTCATGGTTTTCTGGACATGTACAAACCCCGGTATTCGACTGATAGATCTAAACTTTTGGAAATGGAGCACGTTACCATGCCTGTAACTTCCAAATCTGTACACTGATTCCAAGTGTGTGCATTACAGTCAAGCTGTTATATGGAATTCTGTTATGACTGTACATAATTGTGAATGGCACTCACCTGCTGACCACACACAGGCAAATTCTCTTCACCAGGCTTCTCGACACCTCCATGTACGAAACAGGATTTTTGAGAATAGAATCTGTAAACAGAAAATTAAAGCAAGATGACCTACATTCCTTCAAGTTATCTTCATGCTAAAATCTGCTAGAACAATTTCTCTAAAAATAAAACTGGATGAGATTTTATGCATATATATTTTGTATTCCTTTACTAGCACTTGTTGAAGACATGCAGACGCATCTATTTGGGCTCTCATTGAGGATAAACAAAAATGGTTTTTAGGGCTTACAAAAAAGGTTCAACATAGACAAATCTGAACACAAAGTGGAATCTTGTTCCCTTTTTTTGATTAAACACAACCAGGGCCATTTGTACAGCTGCTGTCAATCTTTCATTTTTGTAACTCTTGCTGGCACAGGATGGGTAGACACAAAGTACGGCATTCTCCTGCTCTTATAGACTTTACATCAGCTTTGTTGACATCGACACATCTCCAAGCATAACAATTGGAAAAAAAAAAAAAAACCAACAGCACTCCGCAGATTCCACAGCTACGATATTCTTCTCCATTAAAAAAAATATATATATATTATTACATTTCGATTTTATCTGCAAATTTACACAGAAGTGGAAGCCCTGGTTGAGATACACCTAAAAATTCCTGCAAAATAATCTGAGCTGATTAGACAAAAAAAGATGTTTACACACACTGCTAATAATTTCTTATCAAGTTTACTTACTGTTAATAATTTCTTATGACAGTATCAACTTTACACACTCTGTTAATTTCTTATCACGTTTTAGAAGTTTTCCATCTCTTTGGTCAGTTAGGATGATGTATCAATTTCACAACAAAATTTTTTTTGAAAATGAAAAAGAATAAAAACAAAGATCCCTACACATTTCTTAATTTTCATTTCTGCATCTTGCACAGAATAACAAAGAATAACAAATTCTTAACACTGTGACATGTTGATACCTGTGGTTCATTCTGCTGTAGATGCTAATTCAAGCTGCCCCACCTTAACAGGAAAGTTAAAATAGCTATAAATGCATTATCCCCCCCCCCCCCCCCCCCCCCCCCCCCCCCGGCTGAATGTTTTTTTAAATAATTCGAATCACATTCTTTTCATGTCAGATTTCAAGGAGATTAAACAAAAATTATTGTTGTTGTTTTTTCAACATAATGTCTGCAACAGTCGATGTATTTGGTTCAAGTCGTATCAGCCATCTAGTCCTGCGAAGACTAAAATCTTCAAATACTCACTTAACCAGACACAGAAAATGCTAAAATGCTCTAATACAACAGTATCCTCTTCCCCTGCCACAAATTCAAAAGCAAAAAATTTTTAAAAAAACAACAAACCTGTGTAAATGCTGAGGCGCTTCATGCATCAGCGTATAATACTGTCGGACAAACTCGCGGCCGACATGCTTGGCTTCACATGGCTGCAACTCATCAGCTTCAGGAGGTGGGTTCGCCTGGGGAGAAGGGTTGGCTTGTGGTGGAGGGTTAGCCATGACCATATTTATTGTGTTACCACTGCAACAAACATAATAAAATCCTTGAACATTCTTGTGTCCAAAGGTTGACCACAATTATACTGATCGTAGTACCGGATTGATTTTTTAGTAAATTCCTACAATAAGAGGTTTTCTGGGCTGGGCTGTGCATCTCCATCGCAGAACCACTGGATGAACCACAAAGTAAGAAACAGAAGAGTCAACAAAGTTTTCTTCTCAGGCTCTTCATGCTCAGCTTACTTCCCAACCATAACTTCACATGGTAAGAATAAGTTGTCTTTCTTGTCTTAGTTTCAAAGAGAGTGACTGCAGGCAGAAACTGAAACAAACTTTGAAAAATTACGATACCGCCAAACTTATTACTTAACATCAAACTTACAGTGCACACCCACATGGGAACATTATTGTCTGAAGTGCTGGATAGAAAAGATGGGAGATCATTATGTGTTTTTAAAGAAAAGTTCGGCAGGTTCTATAACATGGGCAATAACTAAGTTCTAAAGAGGTGGACCAGCTATGTTGAGTATGTGGGAATATTACCATCTCAGGTATATAGAGTATGTGGGAATATTATTGTCTAAAGTGCTGGACATTATTCAAGCTGGAGAACAGCCAAATAAAAAAAAAACTCTGAAAAAGAACAAGGTCCAGAGGTCGACTTGGTCCTGGTGCGCTCCAGTAGGGGCATTGATGGGGGGCCCAGGTGAGCAAAGCCCCTCCAGCTACAATGGAACGTAAGAAGTTTTGAAGACTTTTTCATGATCTCTCATGATAAGTATATCACTATGCAGCACAAATCGAAACCAAAAGAAAATAACTACACACACACACAATATATGAATTTAATACATTTCTACAAAAAGAGAAGAAAAAAAACCAAACACACAATGAATTTAATACATTCCTACAAAAAGAACAAAAAATCAGTACTTTTCTCAACAGTTATGCATACAACTTGGTAATGAAAGAACAATATCTTCTGTTGTGGATACAATTAAAGTGCATCTTATATCTCTTTGTTTACAACCAAGCCATGCCAACCTTATTACATATCACTTATCTGGGCCATCACACCATCAAGATAAAAGCCCCATTATGTTCGTTACTTAAAAAAAAAAAAAAAAAAAAAAGGTGTGAGGTGGTGGTGGTGGTAAAACAGTAGTATCATTCAGAAATCTAGTCTGCTCTGATTGCAGTGTAGTGCTCTTGAAGAAGCAACATGCTTCTTGTAGTGCACATGTTCAAAGAGTGCTGTTAAAACCAGATTGGCTTATTCAGCTCTTTGGAACAAAGCGAACAAATAAAAAGGTGCCTTTCATGTCTTGTCCACTTTCCGAACACTGCTGACTGAAGTTGACTTTTCAGTCCATTTCCATCTCCAACAATTGACCACTGTGCCTTACTCAATTCCTCACTCCGCTTTATAATTCATGACATGCAATACATGGTACTTCCCACCTTCCTCCCCGCAAAAAACAAAGCCTATGCATGATGGTCAATCATATAATGGTTGTGTTCACCTACATATTTTGCCTGCCACTGAACTGGCCTGATCAATAGATGCAAGGGGCCGGAATAGCTCAGTGGTAGAGCGCCGGACTCGTAATCTTGGGGTTGCGGACTCGAATTTCCGCTGGGCCATTTCGGTACAGGGGGACTTTTCCCTCAGAGATAACATTGGTTCTGACTCCATTTCCCACACAGTTCTTTAAATGAGACTATAAACCGAGGCTCCGTGTGTGAACGCACGCATATCTTGCACACATGTAAAATCCCATCACCAACTTTTGGAAGAGAAGGCCAGTTTGGCCGTTGGTATGGTCGACACGTTACATATAGCACGCACCTTCCCTGAAGTTGGAGTATGGCTGCCTTAATGGCGGGATAAAAAAATGGTCATACACACAAAACTCCACTCCCTTCATTGGGTAGATGGGATTCATCCTTGCCTTTCTATGCAAGGGGTGTCCGCAGGAGTATCAGCCTGCGTACGCAGAAGAAGAATCGATGCAAGAATCATTGAGACATACCATAACAGCCACAGGCAGCACTGCCTTGAGCACATAATCATGAAAATCTGGTTTAGAATAATTCAAATCAAGGTGATTAAATTTTTTGTGATTTTTTACTTTCCTGCAGACTTTTTTCCCCCATCTGTGAAAGTTAGGTGGCTTTCTTGGAAATCCTTGGATCCGATGAGTTCTCCAGCCGGATTATTGTCTAAAGGGCTTGAATGAAAAGGCAAGTTTTCAAATGTATTTTGAAAAAAGAAAAGTCTGGCATGTTTCTTGAAGTGGGGGGCAACGAGTTCTGAACCGGGATTGTTTAAGTGACATCAGATCATGCTATGGGATTTCAAAAAAATTTCTGATCAAAAGAACAGAGAGTATGTGCTGAGTTGTATGTGCAGAGAACAAATGACAGGTACAGTCGAAGACAGCCATAAAAGAAATGGGATGGAAGAAAGCCAGTTTGTGTAATTGTAAATGTAAAAAAAAATTCATATGCAGCCTGTGAATCTCCTTCAATGAAGGTGTAATTACATCTCACTTTTTGTCTTTGACAAAACATGCTGCACCATTCTGAAATCACTGGAGCCAGAAGATTTGTTCTATGACTATGAGCAAACCATACAATACTTAATTACGGTAACTGAGAAACAAAGTCATACGGTGAACTGACAAGTGTTGTTTTTGCATCAATTGAAAGATGAATAAAGGCAATATAGCAGTTCCAAGAATGACATGCCACATACACAGCTGGACTGGTCCTGCATCAAGTGTGGTCAAGTGTAATTCATAGATATTTGATTGTCAGCGCATATCAATGATATAACTGTTCCCTACATCTACTGACTCCTAACTTGCCTGCCTGGTTCATGAGAGAACACAAGCTAGCAATATTTCTATTCTTATAAGCCTTTAGCATGAGCTTGTTGCTGTCTATCCAGAACATCCTCAATGCACAGTCTGACACCAGACCACACACACACACAAATTCATCAGGTGGTGCACTTTTGACAATTCACTGTTTATTCAGTGTCACCTGTATACTTCTGGTGGTAACAACCATGTCCTGAAATAATGTCCAATTAGGGCTGAGAATACAGTACAAACAAGACAGGTCCAAACACAGAGCCCCGGGAAACAACACGTGATTGATTGCTGCTTGATGAATAGATTCCCAAATGCGCAAGAAGCTAGACCAACTGTACCAATTATCAGAATGTCCATAACACTTTGATCACTGGTCTGGGAACTTTCAACATTCAGAAACATGAAATTTGGGGTAATCTTTATTGCATCTAAAAAGATATTGCAGACTGTATAAATACCCCTAAACAACAACAATTTAAAAACATTCAGGTCACTATTCCTGGGAAATAAAATGTGGGAAGCTCCGGTAGTCTCACACCAGCTTGTAACATCAGATTCAAAGCACCATCAACACTTCATTTCCTGATTTCAATTTCAAATTTCCTTTCCATATGAACAACTCGCGACATGATGAATTTGTAAGTCTTTAGGTACAGCTGCAGTATGGACATTAAAGCAAACTCTGCAGAAGACACTCCAGAGAATAAATGCTTGTCATCAAGTAACCAATAGATATCTTTAGTCGTGTCCTGCATGTCCCATCAAATCAGGCATCTCAATACAAGAATGCATTATTTCATTAGGTGAGTTATCTAATGTGAACTGCTGATGCTGAGAATGCATCAGGACAATCTAGTGGGTGTCTACAACGGGGCAACTGAAAGAAGACTTAAGGAATAATTGCTCACAGATGGCAAAAAGATGAGATCTCAAAAGGCAGAGCAATACTATAGTTTCAAAGAATGAAATGAGACTGCAATGTTACAGAAAAATGAAAACAAGCCAACTACAAATAAACACAAAAAAGAATGGAAAGAATTGCTTATTTACATCAATATGCAGCTACAAAAAGATTCTAGTTATACACCCAACTCTGGCTCTTGGATGATGAATATGCTACCACCAACTTGATCCTACCAGCAAATTTTCTACCCATCAGCAGTACTTTCACAGCTGAAAGTTTCAGCTCATGGTGTTTTACATCCACTTCAATGTTGTTCTGACAAAATGCATGACAGCTTTTGAAAGTCCCACTTTCCCTACTCCCACCAAAACAGCTGAAAAATATAGTATTCTGTTTCGTTACAATGTTCAGTGTTCCTGATCACAAGAAACTGGGGGTATTTTATGCTCAGATTTTGCAGTTTGAAGCAGACATTTTTTTAATAGAGGGTTGCCGGGACACAGTTTTTACTGTCTCGAATGCAAGCTTTTTTCTGCAGCGTTAATCTAAGTGGAATTTATAAAACTCATCAAGAGATGCCACGACTCTTGTTTTGTTGATGAATGCGGTCAATGCTTCAACTTCAGAGTTGTGGAACCAAGTGTCCATGTCTTTACATCGGCTGCGGGAAAAAAAGAAATCACAGTTCTGATTCACTGACTTTTGCCTATTAAAAATTAACTGGATGCAAACAAGAGTCTGTCTCCAATTTCATTGAAAAGATCAACCTATTCATCATCTTCAGCTTTCCCAATGAAGAAATCAACAAAGGAGCCAATATGGCCCGTGGACGCTGCTACATTTGTCTATTTCATTTCAAATGTTTTTGAGAAGATAACTGACATAAAATGCAGCAGTGTTCAAACTTCAAAAGAGAGTCTTCATCAAAAACATCTTGTACACACATCAACCCCAATTCCATCTTTGGGAAGAGTTGGCCATTGTGATGATTCTTCAAAGTAATGTTGGCTGCCTTTAGCAAATAAAATCAGAACGCCAGTGACTGTCAGCCATTACATTTAAAAAGTAGTCATTCCAAGTGTGACACGAGGCCAGTGCACAAGTGTTGTATACATCAGAAACAAGATTTGGCAAAATTCCAGACTGGCAACAAAATTTGGGGAAAAAGTCCTTTTTTTTTTGTGTGTAAGCCCGCTCCTCACCTTTTTGAGTTTTCCATTTCCTTTTATTCATACCATGGAGAAGAGTCCCTGTTCAAATTGAAATTTTGTTTTTTCACTTATCCCTTTTCATTTTAAAGCAGTTAATTTTTCCCCCAATACAGGTCTGTGTATATGCTGTGTAACGTAGTGTTCCTTACTGCTGTTTAGCAGAATGGGTAAGCTGTGCTGGTTTGGCATAATTGTATAATTAAGAATATAATCAAGAATTTTTCAACATCTTTATTGCAATACTATGGACCCTCAGATTTCACTGTAGGATCTTCAGATTTTTCAACGGTGGGTCCAAACGACCCCTGTTTTAAATGCAATAAGGAACACTGACTTTGGATTCGAATGTTGCCGACAAAATCAAATTGGCTTCTTTAGTTCTTAGCCTTCTGTTTGTCAAAGCAGTAAGTAACATTAAACAAACCAACAAGATCTACATAAAGTGAGGCATCTAACTTAAACTGAGCTGGAAAGGTAAACTGCAATGACAAGCTTCTTCATCGCTTATTCTTCACATGTGCATGGCAATCGTCATACCTTAATTTCTCATCTATTGCCTTGCACAAAAAAAATACAAACGTGTGCATGTGATCATACTGAAACCCATCTAAAGTCGAACTACAGGTACTGATTTTAAAGTACCTACTGACGTATGTTTACCCTTAGTGCATTTAAATATTAAACTTACATCAGATGCTACACTGAGATCTGCATTTTGTTTAGGTCCAGATGTGAAACAGTTGCCAAGTTTTTCACAACTCGACTAGTTGCAGGAAACTGCTTCATTGCACTGCAGGCCAGAAATTCAATATGGCAGTGATTAATTATATCATTTGAGTAGTCAGTCATGAGATCTTGTTGTGTGAATGGATGAGTGGAAGGGTGTTGCAGGCCTGAGTTGCCTACTCCAACCTTGGGCAGCTAGTCCATAGTAATGGACGAAAAGCGACCGTGGTAGCCTGCTGGCAGCTCCGCACTTAGCTTTTACCTTTTTTTTTTTTTGCTTTTTATGTGTAGGCAAGTGAGTAGGCAAGATAGGGGTGGGGGGTGTCACTTTGTAGTATGAATTTGAGTAATTTCATGTTAATGAAACAGGAATCAATTTTTTTTTTTTTTTTTTTTTTTCTTAACAGCAGATCGTCCATTTCACAGTCTCAAAATAACCACCCAGTTGATTGTGGAGACTCTACGGAAGAAGAATGACTTGGTCTCTTTTTAGTGGCATATTTTATTTTCGTGGCATATTTTACTTCACAACTACACTAAGTCAAAAGAAAATTTCGTCAGTCTTCTTTTTTTAAAGCAAAAAAACAAACCACAAAACTATTTTCATAGAGCTGTTGGCAAGATTCTCTTCATCTGTGGGCTGACCCCGATTACTTTTTTTTTTTTTTTTTTTTTTTTAACTGCATACACGGCCACAATCATCCAACTGATTTTTAGGCCGTTGACTGAAAATTCTTGTTCGTATGATAAATTCCAAGAAAGTAAGCTTTCCCCCTTAGTGAAAGGAATGATGTGAGAGTGACCAAGATAATCAGAAAAGCAAAGTGAGTAACAAAGAAGCGTGATTAAGCAAAATTAAATCTAATCAGGAACCGTCAAGCAAACATGTTGAACAACTAACGACTATTAAAGCACATGTTTCGATTGCTTACTTGCAAACTTGCTCGTTCATTGTCCAAAAATAGAACATACGTCTTCAGGATCGTCAAGGCAGGCAAATGGGCAAATGAACGCCAAAACGTTTCAATGAAAGTTATACCGATGCATAAATCACTTTGATCAATGACAAAAAATGACTGAAAATTCGAGTACTGAATAATTCCAAATAAATTTTAAGTGCAAGAAACATGGCACACAATGAATGGTCTGAAGCACGCCGGATACGGTGTTCCCAACACTGACATGTAACGACAAGTTAAAACTATCAAGTAAAAGCAATAAAAAGAAATACAAACCAATCAATAGATGATGTCTGCACCTTAGGTAATGATTTATCTACACATGAGAAAGTTACTGAACGACTAAAATGACCAAATTGAGAGAAAATACACTTTTATAGAAATTTCTAACTCCAATTGGAACATGTGCAGTGCGCAGAACTTGCTCAAATGAGCCTGTGCGCATGTTGGAGGAAGTTCAGTGTTGGCTGGGAAAGAAAAATCAGTGGAAAAAGAACCAGCATTCCCTAAAACGTAAATTGATAACAATGTGATATCTATCGTGTCATAATCTATGAGTTAAAGCTATAATATATTAGAACTGGAAATATATTGACACTTTCAACAGTATTCATAAGTTCTCGTGTATTGGCGACTTCCTCTGTTGCTAAGGGTAACTTGACAAGGTTGTAAGCCTGACACCACGCTCCAGTGGCCTTGCACCTCTTCCATCTGGCCATCCTACTCAGTCCAGTGTAACATCCCCAGAAACTGTGTCAAGATGGCAATGAGTTATCACATGGAAGCTCGTATCAAGCAAGACAGGATCAATAAGTGGAATGAACAACGAATCCGTGCTGAAGCTGGACCGTCTAATCAGGTTAACACTTCTGTAACACTATATCATTGAATATATAAACAGTATCAACTTCATGAACTTTTGTTCTGTCTCTTCTCTCTCTCTCTCTCTCTCTCTCTCTCTCTCTCTGTTGTCTCTCTCTCTCTCTCTCTCACTAAATAAAGAATTTTGTCTTGTCTCTCTCTCTCTCTCTCTCTCTCTCTCTCTCTCTCTCTCTCTCTCTCTCTCTCAGGGTTCTGTGTTAATGTCCTTAGTCCCTGAACTGGGACAAGGGCCAGTTGGAAAAGCAATTTCTTACCAATACTGTTGGGCATAAGAAGATATTATTAAATACACAGATGGTGTAGTCACCATAGGTAAGTCAGGACTGGGATACGCAGTGAAGCAAAATGACCAAACTATCCAGTAAGACAATGATGCATAAAGTAGTAGTAGTAGTAAGGGGACAGGCTGATATACGTAGCCTAGGCCTCGCGGCCTTTCTTGAATCCCCATCCATGTATTGTTTAGTATTCTGAATTGGTTTGTTGCATATGCGCATATTGGTTTGTTAATCAAATTCAAATAACAATTTAGTGAATTTATGGTCCGCATCAAGGAGATTTTTAAATGAGTTAGTAGATTGTGCAAACTTGATGTTAGTGGGTAGATCATTCCAAAGATGTGTTATTCTTTTTCCAAAAAACATTTTACGTTTATTAGTCTGACAGTGTTCAATGAAGATTTTCCCATCTGGCTTCCTTGTAATACTATCAGTATATAATTTGAAAAAATGCTCTATTTGTACATCCACCATATCGTTGAATATTTTATAGACTTCGATTAGATCACCGCGGATACATCTACCTTTTAAGGAGTGTAAGTTTAAGTATCTTAGTCGTTGTTCATAATTCATATTTTTGCATTCCCGTAGTAGCTTTGTAGCCCTTCTTTGTACTTTCTCCACTGCCTTTGACTGCCTTTTGAGCAAGGGATACCATATGATATTTCCATATTCTAAGTGCGCCGTACTAGACTTGTGTACAATTTCAATAATATATCTTTATTCAAGTATGTGAAAGTTCTCTTTATTAGTCCTATCATTTGGTTTGCTTTATTGATGATTTTATTGATATGAACATCGAAAGAAAGTAGTGGGTCAAAAATAACACCAAGATCTTTTTCTTCTTCACACTCATTTATTTCATTTTCTTGTCCATTTACCTTCATATAATATTTATGATTTGGGTTTGATTTACCATAGTGCATAACACTACATTTGGATACGTTGAAATGTAAGTTCCATTCATTTGACCATTCTTGTAATGAGTATACATCCCTTTGTATTTTTGTATGATTGGTAGAATTTCCATACAGTTTCGTGTCATCAGCAAAAATCTTACAATTGCTTTGGACAGATTCCGGAAGATGTTTATGAATATAGTGAAAAGTAAGGGTCCTAGGATACTGCCTTGAGGCAACTTCAAGTCGAACGATGGCGATAGAAGCAGTGACACAAGCACTCCACTGGCTCCCATTCTACAGACTAGTTTAAAACTTCACAAACCATTATACTGACTGACTCCTTGAACCTACTGAAAAAAGTGGACAGTGGAATGGGAAGCCCTGCTTGGCATGAAGTAATGCACAACCTTTCATTGAAGAGACTGCCCAGAACATGCAGATGTTGAAGGAAAGGAGAGAGCAGATAACACAGGCAGGTAAGGCAACAGTAGGAATTGGCTGATGGATGTGATAAAAAAAAAATCTAAAGGATCACCTCAACAAACAAGAATGACGCCACTATAACAAAGACCATCTTTCAGAGCTGAACGTCAAGAGAGGAAGTGGCCGCACCTCCATGAACAAGAAACATCACCAATAACCAAATATTTTAATAATCCTAAAAACCAGGGCTGCAAAGACTTATAACGGTGCATACTCATTCAGGGCCTTTCCAAAAACAGGAACAAATGATCAAACACATGTCAACTGAGATAAGACTTTGAGTCTACACATACATACGCACACATACGCACATAGGTACAAACACACACACACACACACACACACACACACACACACACACACACACACACACAACATGTGCGCGCGCACATGCACAGCACACGTGCACCGCGTACACTGGCACACAGACATGAGCCCATCCACACACACCCCTGCACACGCATATATCTACACACACACATGTACGCTCACCATATACACATACAATGATAATAATGGCACAGCCAATGTTAGGTGGGTACCCAAGGTCTGATAACCCCATTGGGCTTGTGCTTAGGTCAGACATCTGCTAAACCATAGTCATGAGACCCTCTTCTTGAATTCTGTTAACTTGGTCATTAATTCATTTATCCACCAGCTTTAAATCATGCACAGTGTGATCTTGAAACTCAGCAGATGTGGTGTAGTGTACATGGACTAGTCTGCACGCAGTGACACCTTCTAAAAGAAACTAGAACCGTTGAGAATATAGATTAACAATCAATTAGTCTCTCTCTCTCTCTCTCTCTCTCTCTCTCTCTCTCTCCTCTCTCTCTCTCTCTCTCTCTCTTGTAATCCTAAATCAGTGCAATAGAACAGTGCAAGTTCAGTTTTTCAGCATTGGTTGGGCTTCGCTGTTACTTTTAGCATTAAAGATGCACACTGACAGAGCCACTGAAATATTCAAAATCAGTTTGACCACAAAGACCAGCCACAAAGTATACAAGCACTATCCAGAGAAGCAATTCATAGAGGCAAGATGGCAAGAATTCTTGCTTGATTGGCGAGTGTCAGTATTTCATAGCACACTCTAGTGGCAAGCAGTTAGGAAGAGGCAAGAGTTCCTCAGACTGTCTTGAGGCTCTTATATGTAAGGAAAATGTTATATCCTGTGATTGGTGCACAAAAGGTAGTATGTTCTCTGATTGGTACAAAAAATGATCAGAACACTGACTGTTCAACAGCGAGAAAAATCTAAAGGAGTCACATTGTTAATTTGAATTTTCATTTAGCATACCTTTTTTTACTTGCCTCGCCTCTCACATCCCTTGCAACAAGGATAAGCTAATCACCTTTCATGTTCTTCCATCTGTGAATCTTCCTTCTGGTCCAGCATCAGAAGCAGGCCTAGATGTTTGAAAACCACAGAATTTTAAAAGAATTTTGGCAGCTTGATTTCAGGGATTGTTTCTCTGTGTGTTTTTTTTAACTGAGTTTTTATTTTCTTGCAATATCTGTGTTTTAACACAGGTTAAAGTTGATTCACAATTTACTGCAGATCCCAGGTCAGAAATTTCACTCATGTTGTGTACAGTCAGAAAGAGTACTGGGGTCCACTTATCAGGGTTGAAAAAATCGAAGACCTAATGTTCTGTCAGAAGATTTTCACAAACAAGTTTTAACATTAAGTCACTTCACCTTACACCTGATGTTTAGGCACCTATGAACAGCACCACCAGCATGTGCCTGAACAATGCTTGGTTGGCAGAACAGATGTACTCAATCTTGTTTAACTCCAGAACTATGCAAGTAACAACTGAAAAATCTGACATAACTGAAAATGACAGATTTGTTCATTGCATTTTAAAGATTTAAGGTCTTTGAAAGTAAAATGAGTCTGCCGTTTACATTCAATCACAGAGTTATGTAAAAGAATAAATTAATGTTTGAGTTTGTCAAAACGTCAGAAGTCAAAAGATGTAAAAATCATATGGAGTTTTTAAAATGTTACAAAACAGTTAAACTTATTGTTACTGTATGAAGTTTTTCACATCTTGGTAGAGAAATTTTACTGATATTAGAGTTGAAATGAACTTCTCATTTTACTCATGTAAATAATAAAATAATGTTTAAGTTTGTTAAAGCATTAAAAGTCTGAAAATACAACATATTACATAAAATGATGATAATTTGGTGCATAATCATTTGACAATAAATATGTAAATTGGTGTGTCTGTTGCCAAAACAGCTGACAACATATCAACGTATAAGTGAAACATATCTTTTCTACATATGGTTTGCCTGTTGCCAAAACAGCTGTTGACGCATCAATGTTTCAGTCAAATGTGCCTCTTTTGCACATGGAGATAGCCTAAACTAGCCAGGCAGGAGAAACCAGTGATCCCACTGAACATGAAATTCTTAAGGATATCATGACCCTTTGATTACAATTTATGACCCAGTTTCTGATTTGAAAGAATCAGGGTTCACAGATCTTTTTGTAAAGCCAGGGATGGAGGTTGGAAGCGGGGGGGGGGGGGGGGGGGGGGGGGATGAATTCCATTATCACTGTTCCAGCAATGTTAACAATAGGTTTATGATTGCTGACTGGAGCAGATGCATTTGAGGGTACAGGCACATTCACCTTAACAATTGTTTTGTGTACTGGAGGCTCATTCTACCATGTTCTTGCATTTTAGACCCAGTGTTGAAGTGACATTTTGACAAGAGATGGAGAGTTAGCATGCCCATTGGCAGAGCAAGAAAATAACTGGCTTTTTGTCATCTGCTGTGCTTATTGCAATGAGATATGACTAACAGGCCACCACGTTCAATTTGAAAAATAATGTGTGTCACAATGACACACAGTAATATGTTTATGCATCAGAGGTGCTCTTCTATGCTTCATTGACACATGTAGATGCATCTGTGGGAACATTGAGAGGCTGCCCAGGCTTTAGATTCAGAAGGGTTGAAAGAGTTAATATCTGATGATTGGCTAATTGTTATTGAAGAGAAACAAAATAGCCTAACACTGCTTATCAGCTTTTTGGTTTATTGTAATTACACAGTAAGTAGCGGTTGCTTACCATATAATTTTGCAAGTTAAATGTGTGGTTTGTTCTTTTGTGCCCGTAGGTGACATTACACCTGTGCCGCACTTTGCAACAATTAAATTTATAAACTGCAGCTGATCAGAGGTGACAGTGCACTGCTGCTAAATCACTCTTGGTGTTCACTGGTGCCTGATCTGACCCAGCTTTACAGAGGACAATAATTGCTAAGTCACAAAGTCAGCATGAGTGATCAGCATCGTCTGGAGGGAGATGATCACAACATTCATTCAAAGACAGTGCCTGTGAACTTTCTCATTCTGACAATGAAGATTTTAAAACAAACTTCAGATAATTCTTTGCACAGCCAGTAGAATCAGTAAAACCTGGTTAGAGATCTGTATCAACTGAGTTTAAAAAAAAAACATATCCCATCATCATAGGATAATCAGAAAGTCAATAAACCAAGATTAACAATTAACTGTAGTTCAGCTTTATTCCAGAGAAATCAAACAGTCAGTGTTTGCATCATACTTTGGTTTACAGTGGTGCAGACAGATTGAAGAATGGTTTCCTTTTACCTAAATATTTGGTGTTATGTTTACTGTTTGTTTTATTCACCATCCACGCAGTTTATTAAAAGTCTAATACATCAAGTTGAGCTGAAGTGAAATGATTTTATACACTTAAAGTATTGATGCAATATATTGCAGTGCCACCACAAACAATGCATGTTTTGACACCAGAGGCTTTAGCAACAACGTTCATCATGGTAGAAGACCTTAAATCATAACCTGGAACAGCCATAACATCAGAAGCATGGAAGAGGGCTTTAGTGGATGGAGCGGATGACTGACAGTGCACAGAAGAGCGGAAAACTAATCAGAGATCAGCAAAGACCAGACATTGTACTTTATTCTGTTTCATCAACACAAAGAATCAAACTCATTGTATCATATGAAAGCGGAATGGAGGAAGCTCATGAGGCAATGGAATGGAAGAGGCAGCTGAAAAGAGTTCCACCTGGATCTGACTGAGTGGAACAAAAGTGAACTTCATAAGCCTTAAATTTCCCAACTGAGAACAAGAGTTGATCGCCATGTGGGTATTTTGACAGAGGTCAAAAAGGCAAGGCATTGAGATACCCAACCATCCTGCAGGTAGGGATTCACACACCAGCAGCAGTGAGGGGTGTTCTCTGAAGTCGTTCTACTGTCAAGTTCTCCTTAAAAGACTTTTTCCCCACTGACGCATGGCTGGACCATAGGCTTCTGGGAGAACATTCCAGAAAAGACCAGATTCACAGGCTATTGGCTGGCTCCTCACTTTGCGTTTCTCCAACTTGCCACTAGTACTCAAACAAAAATACTCTAGGATCCACTGAAAGGGGGAGAGAATGATGAATCCATAGGTGTAAACCCAATCATGACTAAAAATTCACATAAACTATGAAGAATTCACATTTGTCTGTGGAAGGAAATTTTCCACTGAGCACAGCATGAAGATACACAGGACAAAGGACATGAAGATTCTGATAAATGAACAGCACACACTGCACTAGCAGATCAGACATTGGAAAACCAAGGTTAGGATTCAAACCACAGTGCTAAGGACCTTGATTATTTAAATGAAAAGTTTATGAAGTCTCAGTGCCAAAGACCATTGACTCATGTTGCCACTTACTAGTGCAAAATAGGAATAGGAGAAATCAGGTGGAAAATAGTCCACAAACTGGTTGCACTGACAGGAGGGAGTACAGTGGAGCACAAACTATCCACATTTAGAGATATTGTGTATAGAACCCGTAGAAATGCCTTTGGAGTGAAACAACAAAAGATAAAGACAACATCTCAAAAATCAAAATGGCAGTGAGAAAAGGATAACATCTGGAAGAGAAAGAGTAATGTCAAGAGACAGATGAAGGCAGCCTCAGAAATTGAGAAGAAAGGGTTAGACAGGTTCTGGGAAGACCAGTAAGCACAACAAAGTGCTCTCAGCAAAGCAGATTCAGCAAGAAAGAAAAGAAATAAGAATAAAATCCAAGAGACTCGATCTTCCAGTTCACCAGGAAACTATTCAAGCAGCCTGAACCAGGGACACTCACTGCGAACAAAGAAACTCTTGAGTAGCATCTCACCTCATATTCCAACCCTCTGAGTGAAGCGCCACTTGAAATTCAGGGCTTTGTATGGCCAACAGCACCATCAGAGAGAATGTTCCATGACAAGCCACCAAAACTGGATGAGGTTAAAAAATAAAAAGTGGTGAAGAAAGCAAAAGCCAGATCTTTGCTTTGACTTAATGGAATACCTTATATGCTATGTAAGGAATGCCCCAGTATGCTTGAGTAGCTCCACAAACTGGTAACATAAGCAGCTCAGCCCATCATGACTTTTGAGCATTGAAGGGGAAACCTGCTCAATCATGGAAGCAAGGCTGACTAAATAACTCGCAAAGAATGAGTACCTGGATTTGTCAAACCAGAAAAGAGGCATCCCTGGTGTGTCTGGCTGTAGTTAAATCAATGAAAGAATCGTGTGTACTGTCAGTCCAAGCAGTTACTTATCAGTTTCCAAGTAAAATGAATGAATGAGTGTGCAAAAATCTGAATTTGATCTGTATGAGTGTGGATTACAGAAACCATCAAGGAGCATGCATTGTGAGACAGACAGACAAACATTGCCATGTAGATATGGCAGTGTATGATAGGCTCATTATTTATTTGAAAGTTTTGTACCTCTTTGTTTTAAAGTGGTGTGTGTGCATATGTGTGTGTGTGTGTGTGTGTGTGTGTGTGTGTGTGTGTGTGTGTGTGTGACTTACTTTCTTTCCTTTTTTTTCTTTTCAGCAGAGCGTGGAACACAGGCTGGATGACATGGTCTACAAAGAGAAGATGGATAAAGTTCTGACCACAGATCCTGGGCAGTTCAATCAGATCAGGTTGGTAATCCAAACAGGGGATTTTTTAAAGCTTGACCAGTGCCTGTGTGTGTGTTTACAGCATTGGTGCTAGAGCTTGACTGAGCTGAATGAGTGACCTTTTTTTTTAGCACCTCTGTTTCCCATTATAGTTCTGATTTATATGTATTACTGTAATTTCTTGCATGAGAAAAAAAAAAAAACAACTAAATGTTCATTACAAGTAGATTTTCTTCAGTTTATGCAGAGTTAAATGTATCTGTGATTGTTCCACTATGAAGCAAAACATACTTTCCTCTTGATGATTTTCCAAAGAAGTTTAAAAAGCATAACTGGGGTTGTGTGTGTGTGTGTGTGTGTGTGTGTGTGTGTGTGTGTGTGTGTGTGTGTGTGTGTGTGATGTTTGAAACTTGAATTATGAAGTCTTTGAAATTAAAAATCTGACAACAAAAAATCCAAAGAGGCTTATTGTGCCCTCTCATACTCTCTCTCTCTCTCTCTCTCTCTCTCTCTCTCTCTCTCTCCCCCCCCCTCCCCCCTCTCATACACACACACACACACACACACACACACACACACACACACACACACACACACACACACACACACACACACAGGTATGGAGGTGCAGAAACTCATCACATTGATGATACTGAATCATGATTTAAAGAATATACATTCAAAATAATGTAGTAATGGTGCTTTGAAGAGAAGTTTTGCAAACATTTCAAAATAGATAAATAAATGGTAGGATAAAACAAGGGTATATACAGGAAAACAAACACAGATCACAGTGTCAATGGTTGAACAGAACAGCAAAGTTTTATATAAAATGTAAAAACAGCAAAAAGAAAAAACGTTCTAAGTGACCACCAGAATTAAAACGTTTAGGGAAACAGTTGTGCATGCTGTGAAAACACATATAGATGTGCCAAATGTGTGTTTCTTTTTGCATGTTTTTTCTTGTTTGGTCCAGTGTGTTTTGCAGTGTCAGAGTGGTACAAATTATTATATTTGCATTGAAAGTTTACAAACTATTTTTGATCAAGTAAAGACTTCTCATAATAGTTCTGACAGATAGAAAAAAATCTTTACTCCAAGACAGGTGAATTAGCACCGAAAAAGTGTACAGGAAAGCATATGATTCTTGATCTCATTGTATATGTGTGTTTGTGTGCGTGTGTGTGTGTGTGTGTGTGTGTGTGTGTATGTGTGTGTGTGCGCGCACATGCAGAAAGAAAGAAAATATGTAGGCTGATATAAACATGTAATACCTTTTTTGTTGTATTTTCACCCTCTTTATAAAGTATGTCACTGTTCACTTCCACTCTGTCCCGTCGTTTTCTTGTAATAAGAGTGAGTTCGTATCTTAGCCTTAATTGAAACAGATTTGGGTGGTTTCCAGTTTCCACCTACAGATGCAAGGAAGATCTCTACTTTATTGTTATATAAATCTCTTGGTCTGACTTTATGACACAGAGAGTATTGTTATGCAATTGTGGGTGGCGAAGCAATATGAATAATGTAATGTATGTATGCATTTTTTAAAAATATTTTTTATAGGGGAATAGTAGATAATACTTTTGTCTGGGAAGTGTGAAGATTATAGGTCCAAAGTTTGTTTTGAGTCTAGCTTTCTCTCACCCTGTCCACTACACCATAGGTGATATTCTTAGTCAAGCTCGTTAACTGTTTCGTGAAGATAGTAAACTAAGGATTTTCAAGTGATGCAGAATATACTTAGCATACATCCACCACACACCACACACACACACACACACACACACACACTACACACCACACACACACAACACACACACACACACACACACACACACACACACACACATGTGCGCGCACACACGCACACACATAAATCTATTGCGACAAGAAAGTTGCACAAAACATTACAGTTTTAACCAGAATATATTCAAAGCAGAATCTTTCTGAGTGATGATCAGATTTGCTTGTTCAGTGAAATTCCTCATAATCAAATGACAGTGATGGCTTTGTTTCCTTGTGGAGCTCCATTAAGGGTTCTCTGATTAATAATGTGACAGGAAGATTTGAAATCTGCAGAAAAGGCGAGTAACCTACTGAACAGGTTTTGCAGAGTTTTATATGTCTGTCTGTCAGTTGTTACACTGAGGAATCACAGCTGTTCATTCTCCTTCTTTCATTAAGTTCTTCTCATGACATAAGATCTTCATGCCTCCTGAGACTGATGTTTGATTAGTCACGAATATTTGCAGCCATCATAGGCTGCTGTGCTGCAGTTACTTGTGTAGCTAGTTTGTGGCTGGCTATCATGAGTTCAAGTCCCAATAGAGGGTTTTGTTGTAGTTGGGATTTTTCAGACCCAGCCAGATCCTACCTAGAGTCAAGTGTGCTTTGAGCTCAAATGGGGAGGATTGGAGCTGTATGGTTGGTTTTATCCATTTAACGAAATTCAGATCTGCAAATGATGCTCAAATATCCTGACCAGCACTGTGGGTGTCTGTATCTGTCAGGCATGGTGGATGCCAAGGTAATAACAGGAAGTACAGATGACACCTGTGTCATATAGTCTCAGACTAGAACAGAACTTCATAGCATGATCTTCATTATCATTATCCTCTTTGATCATGATCAACAACAAAAAAGTTTAACAAATTCCAAGGCCCTGCTCATGTAATGAACTCATTTTTAATTCCCTCTTGATGTCCGTTCCCTCAATGAGTTTGTGTCAAAGCCATCAGTATCAGCAAGTTTATGGGGACGGTTATTGGATGCATGTGATGGTGCCTTCAAGAGGGAGATGCTCAAGCTTGCTGCACAACTAGGCAGTTATTGTTGTCAGTAAGGGGCTCAGTAGGTAGAGTCCTGCATATGATGGATCAGAGTAGGCACCGCTGAACACCAGCAAAGTAACTAGACGGCAGTGCAGTATTTCGGCTGAGAGGTTACCTCATGGTGACTTGATTTTGACTGTTCCCTGTGGACTGCTGCAGCATAGGCTCTGATGGGAGCCCACAGGTGTGAATGAGAGGAATTAATGCTGCTGAGGGGTCATGGAACATGAGACAGAAAAGAAAGAAAAAAAGAAAGAAAAAGAAAAGTTAATTAACCTGCTCAGCTCCCTGTACCCACTCACAAACAGTAGAATAAAGGTATTGTAACTAGTCCAGCCCTTGATCATGTATTCATCCAGGACTTTGTCTTCCTCTGGGACGTCCCCCTCCACAGTGCCATTCTTTGCTAGCTTTAGAATGTAATTCGTTGTGTGTGTGTGTGTGTGTGTGTGTGTGTGTGTGTGTGTGTGTGTGTGTGTGTGGCGTGCGTGCATGTGTGCGTGCGTGCATGCGTGTGTGTGTTTATATGTGTGCGTGAGTGTGTGTGCATTTTAGATGAAGTAAATGATGAGACAACTTAAAACATACTGGGTAAAACTCAGTTTCCATCTTAACCAGTATCATGCATGGTTGAAGAGAATAATCGAAGCAATATCATGTAGCTTCCAGAACAGAAAGGGTGTCTTTTTTTTCAAAAGCACAGATGAAAAAGAAAGAAGGAATGAAAGTTTTGTGAAGGTAGGTGGAGGTGATTTTGCGGCTGGGAGGTTACAGTTCAAATCCCATCAAATTAACATTGTGAGACTTTTCTGCAGCAGTTGGCTACCACCCAGAACTATGGATATGATATGGAATGTGTATATAGCTAGCTCTATTTCCTAAAAAAAAATGTTCAAGAGTCTCTGTAGGTTTATGAAATACAGGTAAAGTTGATCCTTACTTAGCAGCAGGTGGAAAGTGGTTTTCAAGTAAGGGGTGAGTGGTGGGGTGACCATGGGAGAAGAGAAACTATGTTCAGTTGTTTTTCTTTATCAGCCTTTATTTGTATTTCATTGTGATTTAAACACTGAATGGAACTGTCTGAAAATAGATGTATGACCACACACTTTTTCTCTGTCTCTCCTTCCGTGCCATGTCAGTAATGTTACACCCACGCCACTTATTTGGCCAGTCCATACACAACAGCACCCGAGTATGTTCCATCATAGTACCAGAGCTGGCAGACCATAAAACACTGAAGACACTGCATGGCCGCAGTCACGTCAGTTATGTTCAGTGCTGCCTGTTCTGGCAACATGGAAGACACCATTTGCTAATCCCCCTGCTAACAACAGTAATTGCTTCGCTGCAGAGCCAGCATGAGTCAGCATTGCCCTCCAGAGGATGGCTTGTTATGTTAACAATGGTGGTACCACTGCAAATTTATTTGGGAACAGAGGAGTGTTTTCTCTGATAATTCACATTTCCTTGCTGACTCAAAATGAGGCTCTTAAGTTTTCCAGTTGCTGGGGTTTTCTTTCCATCTGACAGATCTGTGTCCAGCCTGAATTGTTTGGACTGTCATATTACAGTTGCTGATGCCATTCAAAATTAATTTGTGTGAAATCACCTTTTGCTTTGATGATCTTTTTCCAAATCCAGTGACGACTGAACACGAGTAAACTATCAAGTTTTAGAAGTTGCATCTCTCTGTCTCCCACTTTCCATTCTTCCTATCCTATTTCTGTTCCATTGCTGTGTTTCTCTGTTTGACCCCCCTTTCCTTCTCCCCTTCATGATTCCTGCTTTCTCCTAGCAAGCCACCTCCTCTTCCTCTTTTCTGTCTCTGTCTTAACTGTTCTAAAATGTTCAGCTACACAGCTTATTAAGTTAGAAACAGAATGTAATCTCTAGTAAACTAGACTTGCTATTTTTCCCTTGCCAGATCACAATCGGCCAGGCCAGGAAAGGAGGTTCTCTATGACACTGGGGTGGTTTTCAAGAAAGTGGTGCACGATCCCAATTTTAATTATCGCCTGGAGAAGGCCATGGGGGGAAGAATACTGCATGTCAATCCAATTTATGAGGTCATGTACCCAGCCTCCTTCACGTATCGACGTGTATAATGTTCTCATGGTCACCAAAGGATGGTCAGAATCGCTGACAAAAAAAAAGAAGAAAAAAAAAGAAAAAGAAAAAAACTTTAAAAAAAAGAAATGCTATGTGGTTTTGTGTTAATACTGTGTGAGGCATGTATATGGTGTGATAACATTTATATTAAGTGTTATCTGATTATTTGAGGCATTAAAACACTTTCTTATTAGTCGGAACTTTCAGTGCTTTATGTAAACATGTTGTGTGAAATGAAAGGCATGTTTCTGGCATGCCCACTGTCTGTGATGATTGTATATTTACCTGCATGTGAAACTGGCCTTCTTGTTTAAGCACTCTACTAATATGACCATGACACATGCTTTTGTTGAATCATAATATAACAAGAAAAAACCTGTTTTACTCTTTTTTTGTTCAGCATGTTCTGTACAAAGTGATTTAGTTGACTGATGTATCAGTTTCAGTGATATTTTACTGTCGCTTACATTTTCATAACATGTATATATATTTATATTCACTTTTTTTTTAATTGCATACTCCTCCACTTCCCCGAACTGTATCTGGTACTCCTTGTAAGCTGTTCAGTAAGAGATAAGATGTAAATCAGAATCAGTTTTGCATTTGTTGCATATTATTACATATCATTCAGTGAATGATCTATATACCTGTGTTGGTTTCAGCGTGTGTGTGTGTGTTTTTTTTCAAAATGTTTGGGTAGTATTAAAAGAGAAAAAAAATTGAAATTCTGAATGTAAGTCTTGTCATTCAAAAAAGACAAATACATATTTGGGATATATTCCAGATTTCCTGTTATATATTTTTAAAAGCAAAGAACTTTATTTTTCATCACAGTGATGTTTTCATAAAAAAATATCTGATTTCTGTCTTAAATGCACATTTTAAGACTGTGATGACCAAAGATTCTCTTTGATATACTTCTTCATATATTTGTTTTCTTTTCTAAAGATTGTTATGACCGATGATTCTTAACTTTTTTTTGTGTGACACCCATTGTGTGCCTAAGTGTGGTCATATTCACTTGAAAATAAAAGTATCACCGTCAAGCAGCCAGGAAAATGGTTTTCTTTAGTTAGAGTCTTTTTTTTTTTATTAAGTTTTATTACTGTTTACATTTTCCTTGACTTATTTTGTAGAGTGGCCAGGAAATATATTCATTTCATTTTGTATTTCAGTGATTTTTTTTACTTTAGTGTGAAGGTTAAATATTACAAAATGCATTAAAATCTGTAATTTACAGTACTGTTTTTCATTACTCTCTCACTCTTTCTCTTTCTGGATGTATATAATCTTTAATTACATATTTCAGAAATTTACTTCAAGTGTGAATAAAGAGTATTGTGGGGAAAAAATACAGCACATATATGGTGTCTAAATAGCTGCATGCAGGTGGTTTGCATGAAATGTTCATCTATGTGCAGTAAGGTTCATGACTGAAATACTTATCCCTGTCCTTGTAAAAGAATGAGGTTACATTGTTATTTTTTTCTGCTGAAAATGGCTGCTCTTTCAGTTATCTTTATGACCAATTAAGGTCTACTTTATAACATGGCATTGCTTAATCATGAAATATGGTGGTAATCAGGTTTACAAAAAGTAGTTGCTCTCCATCAGTAGGAGTGACATTATAGTAAACACATTTTGTTTCTTATTTCCCACTGTCAACCTCTCACCACC
The DNA here is from genome assembly GCA_033310375.1 of Conus canariensis. Taxonomy (NCBI): domain Eukaryota; kingdom Metazoa; phylum Mollusca; class Gastropoda; order Neogastropoda; family Conidae; genus Conus; species Conus canariensis. Next base: position 82,353,305 of record CM065714.1, read on the forward strand.
CTTTCTCCCTCAGCCCTCTCGCTTTCCCCTCCCTTCTCTTTTCTTTTAATGGTTTTTTTTTTTTTTTTTTTTTTTTTTAACTGACTAAAGCAACAGAGGCATCTACATGACATAATGTAGAACTATTTCCTTCTTTTGTTTCACAGTGTCTGGAGGATTTGAAAATACAACTTTAACGACCCTTCCATCTCACTCGTACAACAGATGTTCAAGTCATTTATGTCAGTTAAGATCAGTCAAGATTCTCTAACACGAATCAAACAGTACTGCAGTTCTTTGCAGCTTGCTTCATCTGTGTGCCATAACTCACTTTGGTTGACTATCAGAATGAGAATCGTGTGACTGGTGTTTATTTTCAGTGAGACAGGGGAGAAAAGATTTAAAAATTGGAACCCCCCAAAGAAGGAGAAGCCGGTGGATTCCATCCCTAAACCTCCTCCTGCATCTGTGATCAATTTGAAACGAGATCGTGTCTATGAAATCCTACACCCTTATGAGTTTTACTAGGATGTGCATTTATTCCATATGCCTCATACAAAAGTGTAAATGTATCAGTTCAGCTGAGGAAGCAGTTCAAGTCTCTTTTTCCAGGTTTTATACTTCAATATTATTATCATGTTTCTTGAACATAATATTCTGTTGTTTGGTGAGCTGTAAAGATTTCAGCCATTTTTTCTGATAGATTTTGCTTTTCAGATGCCATGCATCAAGAACAAAATGACAAGGTTTTTTATTTGTTTTGTTTTGTTTGTTTGTTTGTTTGTTTGTTTTTTTTGTTGTTTTTTTTGGGGGGGGCGCATTATTGAAAGAGAAATTTGATACAGTTTTTGAAACATTATCAATTACATAGCACTTTTCTCTCAATGAATAACATCTATTATTCACCCAGCCAGGTATTAGTAATGAAACATTTGTTCAAAACTATGATGAGAATTGTTCTTGTGTTGTCTGTTACATGGTATGAATGCTTTCTTAGAATTGTTTTCAAGGAGGGGGTGTGTTTTTTGTTCTCTTTTGGTATTGTTATCAATGCAGTTGCTAACCTTTGTCGGTGGACCTAAAATATTGTTGATTAAATCCACCTTTTAATTCTTTCCGGCTGTATTTCAGATCACAGTGAAAGTCAGTCTCTGACATTGTAGTGAAAGGATAACTTACACTCATGAATTCTCAAGCACCATGCAATCCAACTGAAAGATACACCCCTAAGTTAATTGTACCAATCCATCCCACATTTACAGCCTTTTTAACTTCCAGTTTTGTAAGGAATGTATGAATGCTTAGTTGTGGTCAGTCTGTTTTCATTTTGGGATTGTTTGAAACAGGAAAACTTGTTCCATGAATAAAGAAACTGAGGTTTTATAAGCAGATGAACAGTAATCAGGATCGAGGGAGGTGGTGTTGAGGTTGAACGGTTATAATTCCAGTTTCTGTTTTTTTGTATACTTCCAGCACGGGTCATACCGTCTTTTCTAAGCATCACAACGCCCTGAATGTGCCTGCTGATAACGTCTATCCACTCATCCATCCCCCTGTGAAAAATTTCAGACTATCTGACAGACGGCAGCAAAAGAGAAAGCCTCACTTGAAAGTGTAGAAATCCACTTTTTTTGCCCTTGGGCATATTTTTATTTGCTTTTAGAAGTGTAGAAGCTACATAGAGTCATACAAAAGAAAGTGAACAAACAAATAATCTTACATCTAAGTAGTGCTTATGTAAGATTATGAAATGTAGCACAACATTTTTTGTAGCATTCATTCCACATTTCAGTGGGTTTCTGTCTGCAATGTTCTCACATTGTTATTCAGTTATTGATAGTAGTTATTGAAAATAATTTAGAATATTTTGAATTGGGATGTTTGTTATGAATACAAGAGCACCATAGGTGAAGACAAGAGACATGATTTCCATTTAATTGATTTGTTGGTAAGAATAATGTGCTTTAAATATTTTTTAATGGGTTTCATGGTTATGGTGGAAGTTTACTAAATGTGTTATGAAAAAGACTGTTTTTCTTTGCACTTATTTTTTAAAACACATAAACCACAGCTAATTCAAGACCTGCATTTGCAAAAGATACTAAAAGACAGTTAGAAGAAAAACTGATTTTCTGAACCACAAAAGATAGTCTGCTGATTTTATAATTGTAACAGAAGAATGTCCTCATCATTCTAGCATTACTTATTCTTTATAATTGACCCTATAGATTCTTTCTTCGTTTGTTGGTTGAATGTCATATGGTCATAAGTACTTTGGAGATCTTTACTTTGCCTCTATGCTTTCACCTACCTTTCAACCCCTTAATTTATTGAACATTTGAAGGGTGTAAGTGTTTACAATTTTTTTTTCAAATCTACAGGCAGACGGGATTTATTTGGCATTATATGACTCTAGCATGAATCAGGATTTACCAGCATAATCTTCGTGCTGTACTGATTGGTAAAATTTGATCAGTTAACAAAGATAAAGAGATGAATGAGTGGAAGGGTCTGACTGACTGGTGACCTTTGCTTTGTCAGGAGCGTCCACGCATGGACAGGAACGGAGCGCAACAGACGTTTCTACGACTACAGTTGTGAAGGACCTATAAATGGCAGCTCCTGGCGAGAGCTTCGTCGAGAATTGAACTTCCGCGAGAAAAGCTTACCCACGGCAATGTTTGAAAATCAAGGTCGTGTGGTGCCTCGCCATGAATTTGTGCCAGCAGATCCCTGTTTCATGAGCAAATAGTTCCTTGGAACTCTTTTCTTGTTTACATCTTGTTACTCCAAATTAGAGACCACAAAAAAGTGTGTGAGCGTTCCTGACCAAAGCAAAAGCTGTCACCAGTGTGTTTTTTTACAATGCATTTTGCAACCAGTGTCATAGTATCTGCGTGCATATTACCAGCATGAATGCAACAGACAAGTCTACTTTTATTGTTAAATAATTTTATTTCAAAAGTGTACTGTTTTAATAGAAAATTAACCATTGTAGACCACAAGCAAAATCCAGCAAGGCTTGAAAAGTAAAAAGATAAAGCATGCTTGAACATTATCTTCTTGTTTCTCATATCATTGTGATGATACAAGAACCTCTTATGTCAAGCAGTGCTTGCTCTTTTATAGTAGCATTTCTTATTGGAGAAACGTGGACATGAACAGTGTGTTTTCTGTGTAAAAGTTTCAGTGTATATGATTCTATATTTCTATCTATAACTGGAATATAAAACATTTAATTTGAATGAACTGCTGAGCAATTTCAAATGTGCACTGCTATTATCAAAGTTTTAAGGTGTGTGGACATGCGTTTTGTTCAATATCTACTATTGTAAAATAGAAAGAGATATATTTAAAAGTAATCAAACAAACAAGTGCCTATACATGGATATATGTACACACACACACACACACACACACACACACACACACACACACAAACACACACACACACACACACACACACACACACATCATATGCTATTACTTTCAAGCCTGCTGTGACATTGATTAAATGCTGAATTATCATGCATTTGTTTTGTAAATGTTGTTCAGATAGTCTTTGATTCCTCCTGATTTTGCTGGAATAAAAGGAAATATATCCGCTGATGAAATTCTTCTCCTAAAATTTCAAATGCACCCACTTCCAGCATATTTACTACTCCCCTGTTCCCTCCCCCTTTCATCTTACCACTGTCTTCCTTTGTCTCTGTTATATGTCAGTTGAGTTTTTAAATATCGATATACATTTGTGATATTTGTGTTTGGCAACATTTCTTTGCTGGCAAACTACTGTGGATCAATTTTGTTGTTTTGCTGGTGACTTTTTGTTTGTCTGATTGTTTGTTTGTTAGTGTATTCGTTATTATTACCAGTGTTGTGCAACAATTATGACACTGTGTTTTGCCTTCCTGCAATATTTAACTATCATCAGAGGTAGTCAGTCACCCGAAAAGTGTGTTAAGCTACATAGATGCTTCTTATGAAAAGTATACTGAAAAATAATTTATTTTGTATGCATAAGCCTGTGATATTTAATGGTGATACATTCACAGCATTGCTGAGAAAATGTTCACTAGAACACATGGATACAGACACGGACATGCAAAAATTGAAATATATTGACATATGTGCATGCACATATTCAAACACACATATACATATATGCGCACAGGCATGCACGCGCACACACACACACACACACACACACACACACACCACACACCACCACCACCACCACCACCAAAACATGCACGCACATGCAGTTCTCATGCACATACAAATACACACAACACATGTTTGAAGCACACATGTAAGTGTGCAGTGTAAGACGTTCCAGTTACCTATTACCTACCAACAGTATTACATACATTTTATTTCAAATGAATTCCATTTTTTCATTTGTGTTAGTATCTTGTCCTTTTGCCATGAACATGTTGTCTCCATAAAACATTTTGTTTTTGTCCTTTCAGGTTTACAAGCGCAATAATAAAATATTTTCTGAAATCTGGTTGTCATCAGGTCTCTCTTTATCTCTCTGCGAAACAAGATCTTTGTGTGTGCGTGTTTCTGTGGTCTTCATGTGTATGGTTGCATGTTGAAAGTGCTTGCATTCTTTCTGGGTTACTACTGCATTTCATAACAAGGGATCATGTGATGCACAAAAATGATTTCATTGCATGACTCTCCTGTAAAGTGACTCAAAAGAAAAGAGAGCTTCACCTTTACCATGAGTTGCTCTCAAACACAAAACAAAACTGAAAGGAAGCCCAAATTTCAAGAAAACAGAGCATAACTGTTTACAGAAGAAAACAGTATGGTTGGGCGAGCTTTACATATGTTTTGAATGTTGTTGTGAATGTGAAAGGCATATACGTCACTGTGGATCGGCATGTGATTAGAGAAGATTCAAAACATGAATTTTACTCTTTTTAGGGAAACAGCAGGCCAGCCGCTATTCATCATTATGGAGGAACATGTGAAAGGCAGTATTGATCTTAATATTTGATCTGTCACAAAGTGACTGAGAAAAACAGTCCAAAAAAAATTCCTATGTGTGTTCGCTGAACCAAACTGCATGGGTGTCCATTGTCACAGGATAGACAGCCATTCTTTATCAAGGTCCTGGTAGAGTGGCATATAACAATCTTCTGGGTATGTGCTGCTGTTTCCAGTGGACTGCCACAATATGCTAAAATAAGGACATTTAGACAGTTAGATATCATCACTCCTCAACAGAAAGTTTGCATAATGAAAACAGGATGTGGATAACATGTCCTTGCACACATCCACCTAATGTTAGCCGAACTTTAGGGGCTGAATGCTGATCACTGAACTAGAAAAGGATTCAGCTCAGCATATTGCATAAGTTGTTCTGAGAGATAAGAAAAATTCAGTTTGACACTGTGCACACCATATATTGCTGGGTCATGAACTAGTGATCCTCAGAGCATTTTATGTTTTTAAATGATAAATAATGTTGACAATTAACAGTGGCTGTCTATTCATGGTTTTCTAACTTCTCAAAATTTCGCTTGTAGCAGGGGATGCATGATACTATTGATTGTAAGCCCATTTGTGAAAGAGAGACAGAGGGGAGGGGGAGGGGGCTATCAACCACTCTAAAACAGACCTTTGTAACACGGACACAAATATTTCAAGGGAGACAACTATACTAGAAATCCATTTTGCATCGTAGTTATTCCCCCTAGAGCAACACCTTTGAACATCCCTTGCCATCTGAGTACTATAACATTCAGTCATAGATTGCGAGAACTTGTGAGACTAAACGAACGCGCGCGCGCACACACACACACGCACACGCGCGCACCCACACACACGCGTGCGCGTGTACCAGAAACTTTAGTTGCCAAGCTTCTACCGTGTGCTCATTTGCATTATAAGCTTTGACTTGTTGGAACTCGCCGTACATTTCATTGCTATAGCCACGTTTTGTGTCTAAGTGTTTGTTTCAACCAAGAGAGAAAGAAAGGAATGAGTCGGACACGCAAGCCAGCACTCTCTCTCTCTCTCTCTCTCTCTCTCTCTCTCTCTCTCTACACACACACACACACACACACACACACACACACACACACACACACACACACACTCGGAAAGACACAACAGCGAGTCGACATCAGTCAAGTTTTCTTTGCAATCAGTTTATTTCGTGAAATCTGGTTCTGAGTATTTCATTATACATAGGTGCACACATGCGAGTGCAGGTGTGCATGCATGTGCTCGCTCGCGCGCACACTCACACACACACACACACACACACACACACACACACACACACACACACACACACACACACACACACACAGAAACTCGCAAGGATTTTCCAAACTTGCCAAGTTAAAGATGATAATTCCAGATTTATTCGACTTTAAAAGTAAAACGTCAAGGAATGGGGTTTACTATTGATAGGGATCCTCCCCACATTATTTAAAGCTTTAGCCAAGGCTAATCAAACAAACACACCAAGAAACGAAAATAGTAATGCAAATTCCACAATGCTGGTCAGAGACTGATCAAGTCCTCCCTGGACTTGCAGACTGTCGATCTATGTATACAAGTCGATGTGAACAACATGTCTGATCTGGCTAAATCCGACGGCTCATAAAGTTCCTACTACTCACACAAATTTTAGGCATCGACACATGATCTCTGACGACCAGTGTGCATATGGAAAGGTAAAGCAAAAGTCTAGCCCTGCCTTCACCGATTTTGTTTACAACAGTTCATCACACCTCACAAAGTGGGCTGTTATCATGTTGACAAGTCTTGTCCTGATAGAGAAAACTCGCAATCTCAACAGAGATCTACAAAATATTGACCCAAAAAATATTGTCCTCAAAAAGAAAAGTCACACACTCAACAAAGGTATCTACAAAATATTTGAAAAAAAAAGTTTTGCCCTGGAGCAGAAAACCCCACAAATTCAACAAAAAAAATAATGTTGGCAAAAACGTTTTGTCCTAGAAGACAAACCCCGCAAACTCGACAGTTATCTTCAAAATATTGACAAAACGTCTTATTCAGAAAAAGAAAACCCACAAAGTTAACAGTTATCTTCAAAATATCGACAAAACATCTTATCCAGAAAAAGAAAACCTACAAAGTCAACAGAGTTTTCTTCAAAATATCGACAAAACCTCTTGCCCAGAAAAAGAAAACCCACAAAATTAACAGTTTTCTTTAAGATATTGACAAAAAAAGTCTTGTCCCGAAAAAGAAAATCCATAGACTCAACAAAGTTACCTACAAAATATTCACAAAAGAAGCTTTGTCCCGAAAAAGAAAATCCATAGACTCAACAAAGTTACCTACAAAATATTCACAAAAGAAGCTTTGTCCCGACAAAAAAAAAAATCCATAGAGTCAACAAAGTTACCTACAAAATATTGACAAAAGAAGCTTTGTCCCGAAAAAGAAAATCCACAAACTCAACAGAGATATACAAAATACCGACCAAAAAAAGTTCAGTCCCGAAAGAGAAAACCCACACACTCGACAAAGCTATCTACAAAATACTGACCCAAAAAAATTTCGGTCATGAAAGAGAAAACCCACACACACTCAACAAGTTATCTACAAACTATTGACAAAAAAGTTCAGCCCTGAAAAAGAACACCTACAAACCAAATAGAGTTATCTACAAATTATTGACAAAAGGTCTTGTCCTGAAAAAGGAAGTCCATAAACACAAATCAATTATCTACAAAGTACTGACAAAAAAATTCTTTTCCTGAACACACACACACACACACACACACACACACACCACACACACACACACACACACACACACACACACACACACACACAATTTCTTTCGATGAACAGTACCGGAAAGTTGCTCTTTCCACCACCAGTAAAAGCTAGAGAGGGTGGAGGTGATTTTTTATATAAAACCTGCTCTATAAATTTACTAGAGAACACATCCAGAGTCCACCCCTACAGGACCTTCCCTTCCACCCCGACACATCACAGTTACCCACCCTACAAGACCTTTCCTTCCACCCGACACATCACAGTGACCTACCCCACAAGACCTTTGCTTCCACCACGACACATCACAGTTACCCTTCAAGACCTTTCTTCCACCACGACACAGCACAGTTACCCTCAAGACCTTTCTCTCCACCACGACACATCACAGTTACCCTTCAAGACCTTTCTCTTCCACCACGACAGCACAGTTACCCTACAAGACCTTTCCTTCCACCACGACTCATCACAGTTACCCTACAAGACCTTTCTCATCCACCATGACACATCACAGTTACCCTACAAGACCTTTCTCATCCACCACGACACAGCACAGTTACCCACCCTACAAGACCTTTCCTTCCACCACGACACATCACAGTTACCCTACAAGACCTTTCTCATCCACCACGACACATCACAGTTACCCTGACAAGACCTTTCTCATCCACCACGACACATCACAGTTACCCACCCTACAAGACCTTTCCTTCCACCCCGACACATCACAGTCACCCCAACAGGACCTTTCTCATCCACCACGACACATCACAGTTACCCTACAGGACCTTTCTCATCCACCACGACACATCACAGTTACCCCCACAGGACCTTTCTCATCCACCACGACACATCACAGTTACCCTACAGGACCTTTCTCATCCACCACGACACATCACAGTTACCCTACAAGACCTTTCTCATCCACCACGATACATCACAGTTACCCCCACAGGACCTTTCTCATCCACCACGACACATCACAGTTACCCTACAGGACCTTTCTCATCCACCCCGACACATCACAGTTACCCCCACAGGACCTTCCCATCCACCACGACACATCACAGTTACCCTACAGGACCTTTCTCATCCACCACGACACATCACAGTTACCCTACAGGACCTTTCTCATCCACCACGACACATCACAGTTACCCCCACAGGACCTTTCTCATCCACCACGACACATCACAGTTACCCTACAGCCTCTCATCCACCACGACACTCACAGTTACCACTACAAGACCTTTCCTTCCACCACGACACATCACAGTTACCCTACAGGACCTTTCTCATCCACCACGACACATCACAGTTACCCTACAGGACCTTTCTCATCCACCACGACATCACAGTTACCCACCCTACAAGTCCTTTCCTTCTACCACGACACATCACAGTTACCCTACAAGACCTTTCTCATCCACCACGACACAGCACAGTTACCCACCCTACAAGACCTTTCCTTCCACCCCGACACATCACAGTTACCCTACAAGACCTTTCTCATCCACCCCAACACATCTCAGTTACCCTACAGGACCTTTCTCATCCACCACGACACAGCACAGTTACCCACCCTACAAGACCTTTCCTATCCACCCGACACATCACAGTTACCCACCCTACAAGACCTTTGCTTCCACCCCGACACATCACAGTACCCCAACAGGACCTTTCTCATCCACCACGACACATCACAGTTACCCTACAGGACCTTTCTCATCCACCACGACACATCACAGTTACCCTACAGGACCTTTCTCATCCACCACGACACATCACAGTTACCCCACAGGACCTTTCTCATCCACCACGACACATCACAGTTACCCCCACAGGACCTTTCTCATCCACCACGACACAGCACAGTTACCCTACAGGACCTTTCTCATCCACCACGACACATCACAGTTACCCTACAAGACCTTTCTCATCCACCACGACACATCACAGTTACCCTACAGGACCTTTCTCATCCACCACGACACATCACAGTTACCCACCTACAAGACCTTTCCTTCCACCACGACACATCACAGTTACCCTACAGGACCTTTCTCATCCACCACGACACATCACAGTTACCCTACAGGACCTTTCTCATCCACCACGACACATCACAGTTACCCCACAGGACCTTTCTCATCCACCACGACACATCACAGTTACCCCCACAGGACCTTTCTCATCCACACGACACAGCACAGTTACCTACAGACCTTTCTCATCCACCACACACATCACAGTACCTACAAGACTTTCTCATCCACCACGACACATCACAGTTACCCTACAGGACCTTTCTCATCCACCACGACACATCACAGTTACCCACCTACAAGACCTTTCCTTCCACCACGACACATCACAGTTACCCTACAGGACCTTTCTCATCCACCACGACACATCACAGTTACCCCACAGGACCTTTCCTTCCACCTCGACACATCACAGTCACCCTACAAGACCTTTCTCATCCACCACGACACATCACAGTTAACCCTACAAGACCTTTCCATCCACCACGACACAGCACAGTTACCCTACAAGACCTTTCCTTCCACCCCAACACACCACAGTTACCCTACAAGACCTTTCTCATCCACCACGACACATCTCAGTTACCCTACAGGACCTTTCTCATCCACCCGGACACAACACAGTTACCCTACAAGACCTTTCTCATCCACCACGACACAGCACAGTTACCCACCTACAAGACCTTTCCTTCCACCACGACACATCACAGTTACCCTACAAGACCTTTCCTCCACCACGACACATCACAGTTACCCTACAAGACCTTTCTCATCCACCACGACACATCACAGTTACCCTACAAGACCTTTCCTTCCACCCCACACACACAGTTACCCTACAAGACCTTTCTCATCCACCACGACACATCTCAGTTACCCTACAGGACCTTTCTCATCCACCCCGACACAACACAGTTACCCTACAAGACCTTTCTCATCCACCACGACACATCACAGTTACCCCCACAGGACCTTTCTCATCCACCACGACACATCACAGTTACCCTACAAGACCTTTCTCATCCACCACGATACATCACAGTTACCCCACAGGACCTTTCTCATCCACCACGACACATCACAGTTACCCTACAGGACCTTTCTCATCCACCACGACACATCACAGTTACCCCCACAGGACCTTTCCCATCCACCACGACACATCACAGTTACCCTACAGGACCTTTCTCATCCACCACGACACATCACAGTTACCCCCACAGGACCTTTCTCATCCACCACGACACATCACAGTTACCCTACAGGATCTTTCTCTTCACCACGACACATCACAGTTACCCTACAAGACCTTTCCTTCCACCACGACACATCACAGTTACCCTACAAGACCTTTCTTATCCACCACGATACATCACAGTTACCCCACAAGACCTTTCTCATCCACCACGACACATCACAGTTACCCCTACAAGACCTTTCATCCACCCGACACATCACAGTTACCCTACAAGACCTTTCTCATCCACCACGACACAGCACAGTTACCCTACAAGACCTTTCCTTCCACCCGACACATCACAGTTACCCTCACAAGACCTTTCTCATCCACCACGACACAGCACAGTTACCCTACAAGACCTTTCTCATCCACCACGACACAGTCACAGTTACATAATATTAAGGTTTATTGTCCTCATGGTCCTGGGCTCATTGGAGACCATAACCATCCACGGAGGAATTGTGGCTGGCCCGGTAGCGAGGCGGGGAGGGGAAAGGAGGAGGGGAGGCGGGGGAGACAGAGGATGAACAACCTACGTATTTGAAGCCTTTGGTCATCTAACCGGGTTGAGTTGTCCACAGAAATAAGGTCCACCACAGGAGATCACTAGATTCCAAAAAATATTCATGGTAACGTTTTTCGAAGAAAAAAAAAGGAAAAATAAGAAACGAAGTTGATTTAGCCATGGCTCCAATTGTCAAGTGAGATAAATAATTCTGCTTTTCACTCATATATCACGCCAAAAATATAACTGGGCATGCAGAGAGTTATCACGACCCTTATGCGAGCACTTCAGTGAGGCACTGTAGAAGGAAGGCACTGATGATCGCGCATGGGGAGATTTTAAAAAAAAAGGGGATGTCGGTAATTCTTTTCTCTGCGGATGCTGCAGTTCAGGAGACATCAAAAGCAGTCATAATTACGATGTGACTTCAAGATTCATTACTGATAACAACGACTAATTATTACCATGTGAAACAATGAACAATCAAACTCGTTTTCTGACTAAAACACTGATTGGGATGTGTGACAAAAGCAGGATGGGTTCTCTCGTTGATTCATGCCGGGTAGAGGAAAGGTACACACAGGTGTAACAAATTTTAGATTTTCACACTGCCAGCGAAATATCCGCAAATTCAATTTTAATAGCTTGTGACCGCCGTTTGGTTACAACGGTCCCCAAAAAGTCTCGTGTCCTTCAACTCAGACTTGACCGCTCTCCTTCAAACATCCAACTCTGATTACTTATACTTCACTTAATCGAAAATTCGATACTTATGGCGTACCACAGTCACTGAATCAAGTGCATGGGGTATTCTATAAAGGTATAGAACTATGACATAGCATAGCCAAGCAAAACGCACGAACCATTTCAGAAAAAAAAAACCTTTTCTGGATACTTCTGCCAGCTTTTTGTACCTGCCGGAGTGTTTTGAGGCTCCGAACAAGAAACTTACGATATTACATTTTTGTGTTGCCTGTATATAGGCAATCCAGAAAATTAATATCACATGGAACAAACAAATCAACTCACAAATCAAAGCGAAACTCAAGTGACTTATAACAATCTGAAACAACCAACGACGGGAGCATGGCAAATTCGATCTCTAACAATATCACTCCAAGAAAATTACTGTTTCTGTACACAGGGAACCCGGATGGAGCGGCCGGCGTAAGAGAGTCGTGTCTGAAAAGGCACGGAAGATTGTGTGTGCGTGCGTGTGTGCGTGCGTGCGTGCGTGCGGCGCGGGTCTTTCATATACGAGCATGCATTCCTTTCAGCACCCACAACGAATAAATCATAATATACTTGAAAATTAACAATTTGCTTTTCAAAAACACAACTACTGAATAAAACATAATGATACTTAAACATTGATATTAATAGGACATTGCGGCGTGCTAAATGCAAACGTGACTGGAATAGGTGATTTTATCAATAATCATAACGCGATGCCAATCAAGCTGATTGACTAACGTGTTATATCATAACATGGAGCGTACACGATGCATCTACCGCACCGCTGTTGCAGCCGCACTGTCGACCGTGAGAGATCAAGCCGTCCACCAATCAGACCACCTTACTATTTACAATGCATAGGGGAAGGGGGGGGGGGGGGGGGGGGGGGGAGAAAAAAAATCTTATGTGGCCTCTTGTCACTGCAAACGACATTTACCTTGGTTTCAAGCACTTCCCTTTGAAGATTACGTACAGTGTGGACGGAATGAAGCTGGATCTGAAATCATTTTTCTTTTTTTTAACTTTTCACTTGTCTTGCATCACTGTCTCTTTCATATCTGCATCCACACACACACACAACACACACACACACACACACACACACACGTTTCTGGGCGTCACCATCTGTAACTTTTCCTTTAGCTGGTAACAAAACGCAGCGACTTAACACCTGTTGCACCATCTCCTTCATCTGTTCATCATGTCCACAGTGACATTTCTCTCTTCCCTCTGTAGCAGTGCTGGTCCACTCATTTTCTCAGTCGGCTCCCTACACTGAACGACCCTCCCCCCCCCCCCCCCCCCCCCCCCCCCCTCCTCCCTGCCTGCCTCCCTCCCTTCCCCGTCAGTCTACTATCCGTATTGTACACAGCCTCAAAATTTTACTCATCATAATCATCAGGAAAAACAACATGTTCCTACATTTCCATACGGTGACGCAGTGATTGTAACTGATGGGCTAACTGACGGTAATCTCCAGCCAGCGACTGTAATGGAAACGGCTCAGTCAAACTATACCTGTCAAGATAGTTTTCTCTTTCCCAGTGATCTGCACTTGCAAACTACAATGTAACGGAATAACAAATCAGCCATGTGTTCTGTAGTACAGCTGCTGACCACGGTACAGCTTATAAATCCACAATGATGGCGATAAGCCGCTGATGGCGGTCACAAGCGAGGCTGAAAAATTCGACTTTAATATATTAATTAATTAATTGACTGAGTGACTGGTTGATTGATTGATTGAAAAAAAGTCAAGTCCATTAAGCATTTCATAGTAAATGCACGAACGCTGAAGTTAATAAATTTACTCGTCTTTAACAGTACCTTAATTCCTATAGTGAGAAAACAATCTGTAGAAAAGATAAACAGATTTAACAGAAACTTATTTTCTAGAAATAAGTGGGATCGTGAATCTACATTTAGGGTATTCAGTAATGAAACAGCAATATGATTTATTATATTACGGTGTACGCTTTCTGCTGTGAAATAAAATGGCTGTCATCACAGAGTTTTTGTTCCATGAATCTACGCTCTTTAATACTGAGCTCGACGTTCATGACAGACACCAAATTAAGAGTCGTACACGCGCAGGACGATATTATTTGGATGTTTAGTCCAAATTTAAGGCTCAATTGACTTCATTTCCCAGAAGAGAGAGAGAGAGAGAGAGAGAGAGAGAGAGAGAGAGAGAGAGAGAGAGAGAGAAACCTGCAAGGGAAATAATCTACACTCTGATCACACGATTACGTCCCTTACATTGCCGGCTTGAAAACAAAGTTTTAATACACAGTCTGATCATACGATTATGTCCCTTGCACTGCCGGCTCGACAATACGCTTTATTTTATCATTCGTTAATTTACTTTCAACTCCGCCTAGGACGGTCCCAAGCCCGGCTGAAAAAGGAGGAGGGTTGGGCGTGGGGCTAGCAACCCCACCCCGTAAAAAAAAAGTTGTGCTACAGAAACTGCAACGACAACTACGACCCAACAACTGCCTGGACGGGAAGACGCCTCTTCAGCTGGGTCCATGACGCGTGCTGGTGAAAGCCTCCGGGAAGCCAGCTCGCCGACTAGTCTTCTTACGACCAAGGCCAAGACCAGGATAGGGACCTGGAACATCAGAACCCTATACGAGAGCGGCAAATCAGCGCAGGTGGCCAGAGAGATGGAGAGATACAACATCAAGGTTCTCGGACTATGTGAGACCCGATGGAACGGAAACGGCCAGACCAGATTATCTACAGGAGAAACCATTATCTATTCCGGACATGAAGACATGGACCACGACCACACCCAAGGAGTCGCGCTTCTGTTGGTGCCAGAGGCTATGAGAGCGCTGGTGGCATGGGAACCGGTCTCATCAAGACTTATGGCAGCCAGGTTCAACTCCAAGGGAAGGAAGACCTCCATCATACAGTGTTACGCACCAACTAACGCAGCACAGGAAGAAGAAAAGGAAAACTTCTACAGTTCTTTGCAGTCGCTTTTGGACCGGACTCCGAGAAGAGACATGAAGATCGTCATGGGCGACTTGAACGCCAAGGTGGGGGATGACAACACAGGCAAAGAATTCATCATGGGCAGACATGGCGTTGGTACCTGCAACGAGAACGGAGAGCTATTCACAGACTTCTGTTCCTTCAACGACCTAGTCATAGGCGGTACCATCTACCCACACAAAAAGATCCACAAGACCACTTGGACTTCACCAGATGGAAAGACTGACAACCAGATCGACCACTTCACCATCGACCGTAAGTGGAGACGCAGTATGCAGGATGTCAGAGTAAGGCGCGGCGCTGACGCAGCCTCGGACCATCAGTTGCTGGTGGTGACACTGAAGACCAAGCTGAGATCCTTCTGTGACTCTGCTGGAAGACCACACCACAAGTTCAACATACAGTTTCTGAAAGACAAGAAGAAAGCGGAAGAGTTCAACTGTGAAGTCAGAAACAGGTTCGAGGCGCTAGCAGAGCTGGCCGAAGAGACAGTGGAGAACTACTGGACAGAAGTACAGAAGACCTGGAAGGAGGCGTGCACCAAGGTTCTGGGGAGGAGAGAGAGAGAGCAGAAGGAGTGGTTGACGATGGAGACGTGGGAGAAGATAGAGAGGAGGAGAGAGGGAAAGCAGGAGATCAACAGATGTCACGACCAACAGATGAAGGCGGACCTCAGAGCACAGTATTGGGAGATGAACCGAGAAGTGAAGAAGAGTGCAAGGCATGACAAAAGACAATTTGTGCACAATCTGACAGAAGAGGCAGAATCAGCAGCCAGACAGAACAACATGAAGAGAGTGTATGAGATCACCAGGGCCCTGTCAGGAAAGAGATTCAACCCGAGTAAACCAGTCAAGGACAAGAACGGGAAAATCATCGCAAGCGACGAGGAGCAAAGAAGAAGATGGGTGGAGCATTTTGAGGAAGTCCTCAACCGACCACCACCGCAAGCAGTGTCCGACATAACACCAGCAACAGAGCCCCTCAGCATTAACACCAACCCACCAGCCAAGGCTGAGATCATCAAAGCCATCAAGTCCTTGAAGAACGGCAAGGCAGCGGTCCGGACGGCATCCCCCCTGAAGCTCTAAAGACCGATGCTGCAACAACAGCAGAAATGTTACTTCCTCTTCTAGCAAAGATATGGGAACAAGAGCAAGTGCCTGCCGACTGGAAGCTTGGTTATCTGGTGAAGCTTCCCAAGAAAGGCGACCTTTCCCAGTGCGGCAACTGGCGAGGAATCATGCTGCTGTCCATCCCCAGCAAGGTGCTCACAAGAATCATCCTGGAAAGAATAAAGGAGGCATTAGACAAGGAGCTGAGAGCAGAACAGGCAGGTTTCAGGCAGGACCGGTCATGCACGGACCACATCGCAACGCTGCGTATCATCATTGAGCAATGCGCAGAGTGGCAGTCTCCCTTGTACATGACCTTTATCGACTTCGAGAAAGCATTCGACAGCGTCGACAGGGAGACTATCTGGAAGCTGATGCAGCACTACGGAATCCCACAGAAGCTCATTAACATCATCAAGAAGCTGTACGAGGACTCAACCTGCCAGATCATCCATAACGGGAAGCTGACCAACCCCTTCGCAGTGAAGACAGGAGTGAGGCAGGGCTGTATACTGTCGCCGACAATTTTCCTGATCGCCATAGACTGGATCATGAGGAGAACTACAGAGGGCAGCAACACCGGCATCCAGTGGACCTTCACCAAACATCTAGAGGACTTGGATTTTGCGGATGACATCAGCCTTTTGTCTCACAAACAACAACACGCCCAGGCCAAGCTAATCAGACTCGCAGAGGAGGCAGAAAAGACCGGCCTAAAGATCAACACCAAGAAAACAGAGGTGATGCGGATGAACAACCGACTCAACCAACCACTGCAGCTACACGGAAAGGACCTGACGGAAACAGACCGTTTCGTCTACTTAGGAAGCGTGGTCAATACTGATGGCGGCGCAGACGATGACGTTAAAAGCCGGATCAACAAAGCAAGGGTAGCGTTCAACACCCTGCGACCCATCTGGAACTCCAAAGCCCTATCCCAGCGCAGCAAAGTCCGCATCTTTAACACCAACGTCAAGGCAGTCCTTCTCTATGGAACCGAGACATGGCGGGTAACCAACACCATCACCAGGAAGATACAGACATTCGTCAACAAATGCCTGCGCCACATCCTCAACATCAGGTGGCCGGAGAAGATCTCGAACGCTGACCTATGGAAAAGAACCAGCCAGAATCCGATCGACCAGGACATCAAGAAAAGAAAATGGGGCTGGATAGGCCATACGCTCCGCAAACCCACAGACAACGTCACAAGACAAGCACTAGAGTGGAACCCACAAGGAAAAAGGAAAGTGGGACGGCCAAAACAGTCGTGGAGAAGATCCGTCGAGAGCGAAGTGAAGGAAGCCGGAATGACATGGACTCGGCTGAAGAGAACAGCCCAAAACAGAGTCCGTTGGCGTGGTGTTGTTGCGGCCCTATGCTCCACTGGGAGACAACAGGACTAAGTCAAGTAAGTCAATTTACTTTCATTTTCGTTTTCTTTTACTTTGTAGCTAAAATGGAATGCGGCATATTCTGTTGGCGAATTGCTGGCCATTGCAACAAAATGATCTGCGACAAAATCGCACAAGTCGCTGGCCAGCTGTCGGAACAGTAGTGTTCCGCAACCATATTGAGAGAAGTGGGAGGAAACGATAAGTAGTAAAAATGCTATCTTCTTTTTTCCCACCAAAAGAACAAAGTTTTAAAAAAAATCTTCAGCTTTATATTCAATACGACTCATATTAACAGAAAGAGCCAGTCACGGATATATTGTCTAGAAAAACTAAGAAACGTCCACATTGATTCATGCGTCCTTGAAGGTCTTTAATCACTGTTTTATTCAATCCATTTTGACGTGTTCTTTTACGTTTTAGAAATAAGAATGTCTTAAACAGATTGGTGAATGCGCGCAAAAAGATGGTGAGTGACACTGGTAAATAAATCTAACTGAACTGTATGAACGTTGTGTGAGAATGAATGCAATAAAGATTGTGAACAATCATAGTCATCTTCTTTCAAAATATTACAAATTACTATATTTCGGTTTTCCAAATCCAGAACACAGAGAACAAGAAACACTCTTTATCAACAAGCCCAAAGAGTTATTACATAAATGATATAATACACTTCTACATTATAACCTGTTACTATACGCTGACTGGATCAGACGCGTGTGTGTGTGGGGTGGTGGTGGTGGTGGTGGTGGTGCGAGAAAGTGGGTATGTGCAACTGCATGTAAAAGAATAACACTATCATAACCAAATTTGCAGATGTTTATCTGTTTGTGTGTGTGTGTGTGTGTGTGTGTGTGTGTGTGTGTGTGTGTGTGTGTGTGTGTGTGTGTGTGTGTACCTACACGCACAGCATAAATTACAATATACTCGGAGTAAAGATTGTTAATTTTTAGATGTTTCGTATTTCTATAGTTGATTTCATTATTAATTTCTTAATTTAATCCGCTTTCTTACATAACTCTCTATCAAAACCAAATTTTGCAGACGTTTATCTGTGTGTGTGTGTGTGTGTGTGTGTGTGTGTGTGTGTGTGTGTGTGTGTGTGTGTGTGTGTGTATGCGCGCGCACGCGCGCGCGTGTGTGTATGTGTCTTACATTTTCAGTAATGTTACTTTTATTCACGGTTTTAACTGATCACAATTAAATAATTCAATGTTAATAATTTTAACATATATCACATAATACGTCAAAATTCACTCAATTCTCGTGAGCGCCTTTTCACATCGCGAGACAATTTTGTGCGAGGCAGCCGTCTTCGTCTGAGTCTACTATGCACGCTTCCAAGGACCCGAAGAACCGGACGGCACACGGCCGTGTTTTGCACGGTCGGGTCCGGGTCCACTATACATGTAGCCTAAGAGCCATAGCTTTTACTGCGGAACACACGGCTTGGTCTGGTTCTGTTGGTCTTCATCATAATAAGTGTGTGTGTGTGTGTGTGTGTGTGTGTGTGTGTGTGTGTGTGCGTGTGTGTGAGCGAGCTCAGGCTTTTCGCTTCTACTGCCACTTAGTCCGTACCGAGACTGTTCCATGCCATACCTGTCGAGTTTCTATATTTTTCTGTTTTGGCGACCTGAATTTCTAGGGTTATGCTGTATGGATTTTTGTTTGTTTGTTTGCTTTTGTTTTCCGACTTCTCTACAATAGTCTGGTATATGCAAAAAGCCTGGACTGGATTCGGCATTGATCTGTTCGCTGTTTTGATTAATTTGCCAAATACGGTTCCAGCACCAGCCTCTCTTTAACTACTCGATACAGGAAATCAGACAATTCTCTGTTCTCGCCGTCTGTCTTGAGAGCTCTGTAGTCTGAGGTCCTCGAATACGGCGGGGACTGACGCAACTTGTTTGTAGGTTCAGAATATATTGGGGGGCGCGCGCGGGGGGGGGGGGGGGGGGGGGCTACTATGTGTTGAAGTCTCAAGGTGCAAAACCAAGGAAATACGAAAGTCTACAACCGGGTAAAAACAGTATCCGAGAGGTGGAATTCTAGATATGGTGTAAGCTAGGACATTTGCACCCCCTTCCCGGGTGATATCTTATTTTTGAAATGTCCTGTCTTTTTCTACACTTTCTACTCTAATGTCGTAAAGTTTCTAGCGAATGATTAAAAACAAGTTTGTTTCCTACATGTTCACACACGCTGAAGACGCCTGTTTTGTCCAAGTCATCGAGCTCCTTTCAATTTCTGTCGGTTTCAGGCGAGTTTCTGCGGATGAACTGACACTTCATTTGCTGCTCCACCTTGACGAGGTTGTTTCAGAGTTGTAGATTCTTTCCCTATTCTCTGCTGACCTACTTCTTCGCCGACTTCTGTCATTAGACTTCGGTTTCGTGTTTCTAGAATCACCCCAGTCTTCAGACCAGGTGACATCACTGTTCTTTCCGCTAAACCTGTGTTCTCTGTATCGAGGAATTTTCTGTTTGGACCTGTTATGTGATGCACTAGAAACGTTGGGCAGATATTCTGTTGCATTCCAGTGACGGCCACATGAGTCATGTTGTAGATGGGATGTTGCATTCCAGTACTGGCGATCATTGTCATGTTCAATGGCATCAGGCATATGAGAAAACCGATGATTTTTAGGTATGTGTTTCTTTTGCGCTCTTCGGTTAAAACTGTGAATTTGGGTTACTTGTTTCGAAAAGCTGGCCCTTCGTGGAGAAGCTGGCCCTCCACTGCTGTGGTATCTCGCTTTGCTGTGCTCATGTCGCAGACTGGCTTCCGAAATGGAAGCTGTCCTATTACGATTGTACTTGGCATTGCTGTGATTTTCATAGTTTCTTTCCTTTTTGTCAGGCAGATCTAGGTCATTCTTGCTTTGTGTGTCCACAGCACGCATAACTGGTCGAGATTTCATAGCATTGATAGACAGCGAAATTCTGCGAGACATTTTGGTGAACGCACTATGACGTCTGTGTGCAGGGCAGGGAGTGATCTGTTCACGTTCTTCACAGGCTGTTCCATACTTCGTTCGTCTGTGATCAGGATATTTAGTTGTTTTTCTCCCATTCTGCCAAGAGTGCTGTTGGACTGTCTCATCATAGCTTTGAACATCCAAACTGGAAACCCCCAAAGAATGAGAAATCCTCTGACTAGCATGGTGGACATATTTGTCAAAGGCTTCCGAAATGGAAGCTGTCCTATTACGATTGTACTTGGCATTGCTGTGATTTTCATAGTCTCTCTCCTTTTTGTCAGGCAGATCTAGGTCATTCTTGCTTCTACATTCTGTCGAATGCTTTGACGAATGTTTGTTTTCATTAGAACTTCTATTGACAGCGAAATCTGGCTTCCAGTTACTTTCAGATACACCTGCATTAGAGTTTCCTATTTCTGGTGATTCGATCTGATCCATTGACGTCCTGGTAATAGTGCAGATAGACGATTTCACCTTAAAGTCTGCTCTGTGTCGTTCAGGTGACTTCTTTTCAAGTTTTGCTGGTTTTGGTGTTCGTTGTTTTCGCTGTAGATGATCACTGTATATATCCCTTTCATCATCAGATTGGTCGTCATGCACGCTGGGTGGCTCTGGTTCATAAACTACCAACGCAGGTTTTGTCAATCTTCTGTCTTTGTTCATCGAGTTCTCGTTGGCAAAGTCCGCCTTTAGGTGTGTCCATTCAGCAGCTCTTTGTTGTTTTACCAAGTCATAAACTCGAAGGTGTGTTAAGCTTTGTTCATTCTTTGGTAGAGTATAAGGGTTATCAGAAGCATCCAACAGGGCACCCTTTGGAGGTAATTCAGCCTCTAATTGCCTGGAGCAAGAGACCTCCATGGAGCAGCTTTGTCGGGACAGTTCTTGGAAATTTTGCCTTTTCGTCACTCTGTTTGGCATGTTCCTGGGGGTTATGTTCTCTTCCATACCGCTGATTACCGCGATCCGTGAAGTCTGCGTAGGCACATTCAGCTGCTGAACCCATGTGCAGCCCTCTGTCATCTCTCCTGTGATGGAGGGCGCAGCATGACTTGCATTTCCATCATCAGAGCTGAATGCACATACAGTGTCTTCAGTTGTCCTTTCAGATTCAATGGAAAGAGGACCATCTAGTGAATCCGTGTGACTGGAGTGGACCTTGAATCTGTCTGCCTCATTGAAATTGACTTGTGATGTCGTGCTGGTCTTAGTGGCCATTCTGTCAGCTGATAATGTGAGTGAACTGCACGACAGCCCAAGAGGGACAGCACTGGAAGCACCAGCAGCAGATCCTGTGACCGATGCATAGTCTGACATCTTAAGTGGTGGGCGTCTAACCGCAACTCTCGCTGCAGGTTTGGAAACTGTACAGTCTGAAACGCGTTCTGTGCTAGTCGATTGTGATGTGGACGGTTCACTTCGTGGGCTAGGAATAATGTACTCTTTGGAAATGTTGATTTGTGAAACGCCGATTCTGACATGACAGGGTTTGCTGTGCACATAGAGAAAATACTCTGAAATATATCTTCAAGGCTCGCTCGAGCAGATCTGACGGGAGGCTTTGAAATCACAGCTTTGGGAGTATTGGAAGTGGAAACAGCAGTGGATATATCGCTTGTGGGATTAGTGGCAGACGTTGATGTATCTCTTATATCACATAGATCAGTGTCTACCTTACCAGTGCAACTCAACGAAGTGGTATGTAAAGCTGAAGCTACCATTTTCTGCCACGGAGATTTCATACTAGAAACAGTTTCAGTAGATGTTGAAGTAGTGTCAGTAGGAAGAGGCGAACCAACTCTAGTTACAGGACAGTCAAAATGAGTACCACGAGCAGACTGCGTGACTGGAATGGTAGATGTAGAATGACTGGTGGCAGCGGAAGATGTCACATAGGAAATGGTTGAGTCTATCATTCTCTGTGGAGAAGTTGCTGCACGCGCATCATTGGTATCCTGTGTTGGATTCTTATGTGGCACATGAGACTCGGCTCTTTTTTCCTGGTTAGAAACAGGCAGTGACGTGTTTGATGGTGAAGTCTGGGCCTCTTCCTCGGGTTTTGTCTGTCTCCTAAAATAAAACAGAAAAAAAACAATGGTAATGATATGCAGAGGTGCGTACTCCTTACAATTTGTTTATATCAGAGTATCGGTCTTACTCAACGAATGAAAAAAAAAGACAATGGTGAGTTTTCATTTCTTTTGTTCGTGTGAGTGTGTGTGTGTGTGTGTGTGTGTGTGTGTGTGTGTGTGTGTGTGTGTGTGTGTGTGTGTGGGTGTGGAGAGAGAGAGAGAGAGAGAGAGAGACAGAGACAGACGGACAGACAGACAGACAGACAGATAGACAGTTGAATCTTGTTTCTAAGTCTTGAGACTGCATTGTTTGTATTTACGCTGTATATCTTAACAGGATAACTTTATTCCAATACTTGATAAAATCTTGATAACTTGATAAAGATGATTTATGAACACTGTTGAGTGTCTCAATGCTTTGTA
>CM065714.1:82381571-82386571 GCA_033310375.1 Conus canariensis
CGTCTGCAACGGTTGTAAGCACATGCGGTGCACACGCATGCAGGGAAGCGACGGGTTGCTCTGCCGCGCCCGTCGGGAAAGTATTAACGTCAGATTTCACTATCCAACCATGGGTTGAAAAATATTGTAAGACTGCTTTTAATCAGCTGTTTGAAGTGCAATCCAAAGCTTTGCCTGAGAAGCAAGGTTATATAACAAAGAAAAATGAAATGTACAAACAGCTGCTGTCCCTTGGTTCCTGCACATATCACTATCTGCCTGTCTTCACCTGCACACCCCTTACCCCTCCGCACCATCACAACTGGCGCTGCGAGCAGGATCGGAGACAAAAGGACCAAGAAGACACAGCCCAAGAAGACCGGACACCATGGCCAGCCAACTGCCCCTACCTCTGCACCCTCTGCATCATCTTCCCAAGTTCACGGGTAACGAGAGCAGCAGGGAAGTGGATGACTTCGTCCGGGAGGCCAGGCTTGCCCTACACCTGCAGCCCCTGGATGACAGGACAGCCGCCCTCTGGCTGATTGCCGCCCTAGATGGCCGAGCTCGCCAGGAGGTGATCAGGCTGCCAGCGACGGAGGTAGACTCCCCAGCCAAGATCTTGACCATCTTGGAGGAGAACTGGGGAGAGCAGATCAAATGTACGATCTACCATTATACTATTTCAGACTTTTAATCTCCCTTTTTTTCGCTTGAAAAACTTAACGCTCTCTAAACAAAGTGCTGTATAAATTTGACCCATCTTTGTAGTAAACGGATCACACCAACATATGACTCATTTCAGTGTTTCAAAAGAAAGCTGAATTTCTTACAGACTCATTTCTAACATTTTTTTTCCTTGCGATGAAACGTGCAGGAAACTGCCCTATTCATAATCCTCTAACTGAAATTGTTGAACGTCAATTGCGTAATCTCCTTCGTGGTTTTCGAGATCGTCGGCCATTTACGATTTATTACACGGCTTTCCTCCATTGCTGCTGTATTTATTGTCAGTCTTAATGAAAATGTCGATTATTAAATTCAAAACCTGTCCCTTTCCAAAAGTATCCCTATTTATCCTTCTACGGCAATCTTTCTTGGAGGAAAATAAAATTCAGAACTCTCATGTGCGCAGCAAACACACAGTTACATGGGCACACAAGTGCACGTGCGCTAAGTACACACATGCACACATTTGAAGACGCTGAAACAGGCGTAGACGCTGTTTTAAAGTACTAGGTGTGTCATGTTGTCTTTAGCACATCTGAGGGCAACCACATGCCTACGGACGCATTACAGATTTCAGGTGCCTGATGGGTTGTGCACCTCCCCACTGCGTCCTCCCCCCCCCCCCCTCTCTCTCTCTCTCTCTCTCTCTCTCTCTCTCTCTCTGTGTTTTCACTTGAGCTGGGCTGCTGAATGCCAGAACTTTGCAGCCAGAGAGTAAACACAAAAGCTTTGAGTTTCCTTTTTTTTTTCTTTCAAAGGTTAGAGATACTCGCTTCAAAATTCATTAAGGATATATTTTTACAACCTCACATAAAAAGACGTTTGAATACATTTGAAAAATAATAATCTAACAAAGACAGACAGAGAGAGAGAGAGAGAGAAGAGAGAGAGAGAGAGAGAGAGAGAGAGGGCGTCATTGCGTATATTTCTGTCACAGTAGGAGTCAGCGTTAAACTGAAGCACGCTGTGCATGACATACACTTGCTTGTTAGAAACACCCTCTTCGCAAAGTTCGTTCCTGTAGCTCACCATATTTATACTGTAGGCCTATCCCTTGCAGATTTTGAGGGATACAGCGCTTCCTTTGACTTTCTCTTGTGGTTGTTTGATTGGTCGGCTGGCTTACAAACAACATCGACTGAATTTTAGATACTGCAGACGGTGCAGTTGGTACCGACAGCTCTGAATGATGGGGTTAGAAAATGCTGCTGCCGACTGTGAGCCTCTTCACTTATTTCCTCCGCCAAGGTGGTCATGTTTTCACCCGCGTCCTTTCCCCGTTGGTGTCTTTGTTTGTTTATCAATCAGCAAGATCATGCAGCAGCTACTGAACCCATTAAACACAAACTTCGTCAAAAAAGGAAGTGTAGTCCACAGACGAACTAGCGAATTTTTTGCTGTGGATGCATGTACAGATTCAGATCAGACAGCGGATCCACATAGTTCAGCAAGACGATTACACATTTTATTACGAAGAAAAAAATACCGAACTTGAACGAAATTTGGTGAAAAAATGGCTATAAGCCAATGGACGAAGATATAAAATTTTGGTGTGGATCCGTTCACGGAGCGGAACCAGGTCAAAAGGCGGATCCAGGAT
The DNA here is from genome assembly GCA_033310375.1 of Conus canariensis. NCBI lineage: Eukaryota > Metazoa > Mollusca > Gastropoda > Neogastropoda > Conidae > Conus > Conus canariensis. The sequence goes on from CM065714.1 coordinate 82,383,880, forward strand.
CTATTCGCATAATTGATAAGATTATTATACATTTTTCGCTAAGTCTGAACAACATGAAATAATTGTCACAAATTGATAACTATAAACGAAGTGGTATATTTTCATGAAATATTAATATTTTCTGGTACTATCAACGTTGACATTACGCATTTTGCATGTCCTAGTTACAGGTGAGAATAAAACCGGAGTAACACCTTTCGTCCGGACCAGCTATTACTTCCCTTGGCGGAAAGTACTGTTTGAACACATGAACGACCCGTAGGACAGATCCAAGAGTATGTTCCACCTTGGCTGAGAACTGCGCTCTCCCTAGTGCATTTCGCTCTTAAGATTTGATATGCCAACGCCAAACGGCATGAGACCACCGAAACAAATCGCTGTTCATTACATACGGGGTAATCCGTGCTGGTAAGCGCACTGACTTTTGGCTTACATTATTTGCAGTTAGGACAATGAATGAATCGCAAGCCTAGTTTTCATATGCAAGGGACGGGAAGACTAGATAGCAAGATCACTGTGCTACTTGTCTAATGATGATTTGGGCAAGTCAAGGCGCATATGCGCATTTGTGCAACTGTAAAGACTGTAAAGCTGGACTATTGCGAACAAATGAAATATCAGTTATTGCTCTCTCTCTCTCTCTCTCTCTCTCTCTCTCTCTTCTCTCTCTCTCTCTCTCTCTGTTTCACAGTGTAAGTGCGCGCGTGCGCGTACCTGTATTTACGCGCGGGCGCGCGTGTGTATGGGTGTGCGTGTGTGCGTGCGTGTGTTGTGTTGTGTTGTGTGTGTGTGTGTGTGTGTGTGTGTGTGTGTGTGTGGGAGAGAGAGAGAGAGAGAGAGAGAGAGAGAGAGGAGAGAGAGAGAGAGAGAGAGAGAGAGAATGTGTGTGTGGTATGTGGAGCAAAAACATGTCTGTTTTCGATCGTTTACAGATCGGACGGACAGATTTCTCAGGCTCGGTAGTTGCTATAAATATTTGTTCAGTTGTTGCACCGGTGTTACTTACCTCTGTACTTTCCCTCTGTTTCTCCTTGTCCATCCCACCCTTTCCCTTCTCTACTCCCTGCCCTCCCTATACCCCCCTGTGTGTGTGTGTGTGTGTGTGTGTGTGTGTGTGTGTGTGTGTGTGTGTGTGTGTGTGCGTGCGTGCGTGCGTGCGTGCGTGCGTGTGTGTGTGTGTGTGTGTGTGTGTGTGTGTGAGAGAGAGAGAGAGAGAGAGAGAGTGTGTGTGTGTGTGTGTGTATGTGTGAGTGAGAGAGAGAGGGGGGGGGGGAGCGCGCGCGCTTGTGCCTGCATGCAACGCGTTCGCGGACGTGTGTGTGAAGGGGCGGGGGGGGGGGGTGAGGGGATATCGAAAGGGGAGGGGAGAGTCGAAGGGTGTGTGATGGTGTGATTGCACGTGCAGCTCGTACTGACTCACATCGATAGATATGGTCGTCTACAGCCTATCATGCGCTGGGAATTGAGCGCTTCTGCTTGTATTCAAAACAGAGGTGGGCCACCCTGTGTAAGAACAGAAAATGGGAGGGTCTGGACCCAAGATGCTGGTTTATTTCTACTGGGGTGGTCGGGAGGGACAGGAGGATGTGGGAGGAGTGAAGATGTGTGGGACTGAAGGCGGGAGGTAAAGAAGAAAGAGGGAGAAAATGGGGAGTGGAAAAAGGGGGGGGGGGTGGAATGGGGGTGGGATGAGGGTGGGAGCTGACGGTACTTTTGCTGCAACGTGAGCGCACGCGCGACTTATATATGACGGGTTCCACGAATGTAGGCTTTCAAAAGCACACTTATACAGTATACATGGACATATGGTGTAAGGGGAATACATGAAATGTAATACAGCCACCAATTGCAACTTAGACTACCATTACTAATACTACAGCTGCTGTTGTTGCTGCTTTTGTTGCCATTTAGATCAGTTTATCTGAATAATGCGCTATATGAAATTAACACAACTATTTTGCCGTTTACATCAGGTTTTCTAACTAATGCGCTATGCAAAAGAAACACACCTATTAACTGCTGCTGCTGTTGCTGCTGCTGCTGCTGCTGCTGCTGCTGCTGCTGCTGCGCTGCTGCTGCTGCTAAAACGACCAACGCTTCTGCTGTTTCTTTTGCACTGCTGCGGCTGCTACTACTACCATCAGCATAAAATGCTACAACTATACTGTAATACTACGACTGCTACGACTACTTCTGAACTACTACTACTACTACTACTGCTGCTGCTGCTGCTGCTGCTGATACCACTACTACTCCTGCTAATGCTGCTCCTTCTTCTCCTTCTCCTCCTCCTACATCTCCTGCTGCTGTTGTTGCTGCTGCTGTCTCTGCTCTTACTGCTATTGGCGCTATGGCCGTGTCCCGCTTCTTTATACCGCTACATTGCAGCGGCTATAACTGCTATTGTCGCTACTGCTGCTTTTAATACTATTGTCACTAATACAGAACAGCGGCCACATGCTAGACTTCTCATTCTGCACTTACCCGCGAGATCTTGATCGGGAGCGAGACTTTGACGGTGAGCTGGATTTTGCTGAGGACAGTGTCGAAGTCGATGAACGTGACGCTGATTTACGTTTGGATGGTGACTTGGACCCTTTCCGTGACACGCCGTAAATCTTGGAGAAGTAGCTCAGCCTGGAGCTGGACCTGCTCCATGATCGGTCTGACCTTGAGCGTGACCTTGACCTGG
>CM065714.1:82394071-82411571 GCA_033310375.1 Conus canariensis
TCAAAAAGGAAATCTTTTCGAATTATGTTCAGACAATCTGTTTGACCCAACGCAATGTAGAACGTCATCTAATTGGCATGCAGATGCGTCGCCTACTCAAATTTGTTGTTGTTGTTGTTGTTGTTAAAGCAGGATAAGTAGTCCCACTGACCTGGCCAGCCAGATGTCCACGATGGGTCCAAAGGGCAGGAAGAGGCTGACCATGTCGTAGTGCTGGGTAGTGTCGGGGAGGTTACCGACATAAATGCGGTAGCCGTAGCGGTCCGGGTCATAGCGCGCACCGCCCAGCGCCTCAGCTGCGAGCAAAGGCCGTGTGTTGTTAAATGTAGTAGGGAGAGAAGCAGCAAGGGGAGAGAGAGAGAGAGAGAGAGAGAGAGAGAGGGGAGAGAGAGGTGGGAGTGAAAGGTCATCAACAGAGCTTGCCTTCAAAATAATTTCAGACGTAACACGAACAGTAACATGTGTGGCTTCAGTTACGCTAAAATGAAACCAGTCAACACAAACACACATAACACAAACACACACGCACATACACACGCACACAAACAAATACACACACACGCGCGCTGACGCAATAAATCATATATTTCAAACAGACAATTTCGCTCTGAGTAGCTTTTTGCCCCGTTATTCTTTCTTTCCTTTTCAACAGCATGATGTTTGAGACAGCTTGCCAAAACATCCCCTTCAACAGTCATAATTATGTTCGACACTTGTCCAGCCTTTTAGTTTGAATCTGCTGTTCGACATGTCAAGGCGTTCTCAGCCTGCACATAAAAAAGAAGTCTGATCTGTGATTCCGGTCTCTCCTGAAGAACGAACAACATAATAACCCCTGCTGCTGCCAGCCCGCCACAAAGCCCAGCAGTTCAAAACAGCACCTCTGGCATTCTCCCTCGCATCTGGTGCAGTCACAAATCTCTGCTTCCCCCACACTGTTACGCTGGCATGTTAAAACTTACAATTCAAATCTTGTCTTTTGAAATTGTCAAAGAAGCCAGGTTCGTTTGGCCTGTCCGATCGCTTGCAGTCTTTAGTAGCATCTTGCCAAGTCATGTCGTTCTTTATATTCACACGCGCGCGGCGCGCCATACACACACACCCACAACAACCACACACACCACACCACACCTGTGTGTGTGTGTGTGTGTGTGTGTGTGTGTGTGTGTGTGTGTGTGTGTGTGTGTGTGTGTGCGCGCGCGCGCGCGCTCAGAACGCTTGGTGACGTAAGTTTGTTGTTGTTGACGTCGTTGTTGTTGCAATTGTTGTTGTTACTGGTTCTGCTCTTTTGTTCTTCTATCTAGCTCATTTGCCATAGGATGAGTTGTCTGTATCTATTCATCAAGGCAACGCTGGACATTCTGGCTTCTTTTCAACATGGAAAGAAGGGCGGGCGAACAGAAAATTGTCAGTTGCTTTGTTAAAACTCAGTTTGAAATTTACCAGCGTATTAGAAGTATATAAAAACTAATGAAGAATTCATCTGTTAAAAAGTGAGTTTCTAATGAAACGCTTCAAACACCCAAACAAACGTCATCTCTCATGAAACGAGTGAACTAAATCATAATGAGATTGAGTCAGCTTAACTGCAAACAACAGAGACGGGACGGAAATTTGGATATCATTCAAGAAATTATGGCTGAACCTCACATTCTCCATCCTAGTCTCTGGAGAGAGAGAGAGAGAGAGAGAAGAGAGAGGAGAGAGAGAGAGAGAGAGAAGAGAGTAGGCCTGTGCAGTTTGAAAGCCCTGCATACTCATCAGACCGTATGGTTTAGTCCCCTTCCATGCGAAGCATAAAAACATACGCCCCAGACTGCTGCTTAAAAAGGTACTGGGGTTTTTTCGAAACTTTATGAGTAAAACAGGAATGCCGTTAAAAGTCAGCAGTATAATCCTAGTTCAAATCAGATCATCTTGAAAATAATCAGTGGCCTAAATGTGGGGTCAACGTTTCGTCCCCAAAGCAAGTTTTGTGACAAGAATTAACCGCCTCTTTGAACTGGCGCACTACTGATCGCTTTGATTATTTCCGTTAGGGGACTACATAGAGGTCTTGTGATGGCGGGGTTTATCTTTTGTGTACCATTGAGCAGAAGGGCACCTGGGAGTCATGACCTGGATGCGGCCTGGCCCCATTAGAGTGTAAGGAGTTCAGGGCCAAACACTTGTCTGAGGAGGGTTTCTTCTCTGAAGATGTTCTGCTGAAAGCTTTCCCTAGAGATCTCTCTCTCTCTCTCTCTCCTCTCTCTCTCTCTCTCTCCTCTCTCTCTCTCTCTCTCTGTGTGTGTGTGTGTGTGTGTGTGTGCGTGCGTGCGCGCGCGTGTGTTTGTGTGTATGAGTGTGTGTGTGTGTGTGTGTGTGTGTGTGTGTGTGTGTGTGTGTGTGTGTGTGTGTGTGTGTGTGTGTAGTTGCATACCATGCCCGTACTAAAACAGAAAGTTTGAAATCAACCCTAGGCTATGCATATGGTTATCAGCAATTTCAACGACAGCAACAGTATTCTCACCACCACCACCGCCGCTACCATCACCATCACCACCACTACCATCATCACCGGCAACAACAATAACAGCAATCAATGCAGCAACAAAAGAAGAACAGCATTCATCTTCAACCTCATGAATGGTAAAATTCATAATTGCGATTGCTCATATTCTTCAAAATTCAGAGGAAGGGATGTTGCTGGAATAGTTCATGATGGACCAGTTGGCTGCGCCGAAACTTAGCGCACTAGAAATTCAGCTAAGTTTCAAAACATCTAGTCTTTCTTTTGTCCGTTTCATCTATCTGTCCTTCTACGTTCTCTTTAACCGAAGATTAATAATTAAAAAAAAATTATACGAGTTTTTGTTGTGAATCTTTCTTAGTTTCTCTTCTCTTCTTTTCTTTTTCTTTTTTTTTTTCTCTTTCAGTATTACCGTTACTGTCTACTATCTCTTTTTTTGTTGTTGTTCTTTCTGTCCTTTTCCTGTCTGTCACTTTTTTTTCCCCTGCCTTTTCACCCAAAACTATACAATATAAATAGACACGTTAAAACATTGCCATAAATTTCCTTTCCTTTCAAAGTAAAGGTAAAATGCGGAAAAAAAACAAACAGTAATGAAACAATCAAACAAACAAACAAACAGACAAACAAAAGCAAACAAATGGAAAATAATCCAATGGGAACAGCAGTGTACCAGATCACTTCATTATTGTTTCTTCTACGCTAACGTTTCTCCACTGCAACACTGCATACGCTACAGACACAAGGTATACCAACTTGAATAGAATTATGACGCAAAAACTAACCAGTTGATTTTTGTTATAGTTGTTGTTTTTGCTTTTTGTTTGAGTGTGTCTTTTGTTTTCAACTGCGCTCAGTTGTGTTTATAGGCTTCATCATATAATCTCTACCAACATTTTGTGACCCATCTTTTTAAGTATTGCAGTTGTGTCAAGTCAGGTTCCAATGAGTTGATAACCGATCTTCCCTTTTCTCCCGGGCTCTGGTTCGTTTCAATATGTGAAGCAAGTTTATTCTGATCAAGACGTCTTCCAGCTCGTGTTTCTGTTGCCTTTTGATGTTTTGTTTCTCACGATGGCATTTTCTTATACAAAAAAAAGACACTCGATTGCCAGTTTTACACTATGTAAGTGTTCTTTCATTTACCTTGGCAATGTATAGAGCCTGTGTTTGAGTAGAAGGAAAAGAGAGAGAGAGAGAGAGAGAGAGAGAGAGAGAGAGGAGAGAGAGAGATGTATTTGTATGTTTATGAAGGCGGAAGACGGCTTACTTTGTCGTCAATGTATGTCGGTACTTTGCTCTGATTTAGTTTGTTATGCGCAGTGATCTCAATAGCATTCAAACAAAATCTTCATTGCTTGAAGCAAATTCACAAACCCGAGTCGATAACATGAAAACTAACCTGATCAACAAACATGAATAGACAAATAGATCGAAAAATAAATACATTAATAATTTTTTTCCCCACAAACTGAATCAATCCAGTAATGAATAAGAAACAAATAAATAGATAAACAAGTGAAAACATTTTAATGAAATGGGTTTATCCGGTACATCAAAGAACACAAACGTAAACAATTTCATTAAAAGAAAAAAAAAAAGTTTATCATCCACTAAGTTTCACTTTCAAAGCTACACTGTCAATATGAATGCGTACACTTCAAGTAAGAATATTAACACACACACACACACACACACACACACACACACACACACACACACACACACACACCACACATGCGCGCGCGCACGCAGCGGTACGGGACATCACAGAGCTGCGAAAATTAATTAAAACGGAAACAGATGCGCCAACTTTAACTTTATAACGCCTCGTAAAAGAATACAGCCTATGCCAACACTTTGATATTCATTATTCACAGCGCCGACAAACAAACAAACAAACAAACAAATATGAGGGAGGGGAGACGGGGAAACGTTCTTCGTCTGAAAATGCGTAACCAAGGATTTTAAGAAATCCCCAACTGTGTCATGGATTTCGTTTGATCACTGATTCAGTTGATGGTAATCAATGTGTGTGTGTGTGTGTGTGTGTGTGTGTGTGTGTGTGTGTGTGTGTGTGTGTGTGTGTGTGTGTGTGTGTTGTGAGTGCGCGCGTGCGTGCGTGCGTGCGTGTGTGTGTGTGTGGTGGTGTGTGTGTGTGTGTGTGTGTGTGTGTCTGTGTTCTGTGTCTGTGTCTGTGTGGATATCATGAGCTCGTTTAAGCAACCTAATCCTTGATTTAGCATCTTTCCGCTTGTAACCAACTTCATATTCAATGAGCTGTATGTTTATACATATTCTTACTTGACGGTTCAGAAGTTTCTTCACCCTCTTCCGTTCCATTCAGGATTATAGTGTCATAAAGTGTGTGTGTGTGTGTGTGTGTGTGTGTGTGTGTGTGTGTGTGTGTGTGTGTGTGTGTGTGTGTGTGTGCGCGTCCGTGCGTGCGTGTGTGAAGAAGTCTTACTTAAAGTCAAAACCTTTGGTTTCATCAACTGTGTCATTATTTCACTTTATCGCGATAATGTATACAAAGTAGTACTCTGTGATCGTTTTCGTGACCACAGGCCGGTTTAGTCACGTCGCTCAAGTCATGAGACATTTAGTAGAAAATTTCAGAAGACTATTACACTGTAGAGTCTAGTGCAACAACAGCAGTTCTCACCAACTATCAGCTCCCGTCTCAGGAAGGGCAATGTCACGCAGGAGTCATCAAACAGTTTCGTGGCTAAATAACGTCCAGGACGGCGTTTCATGCGTTTCCCGACTGGCTTTACTTTGGAAAGAAACACTTCTGGAAGCCATCTCGCCAATGAACTCAATTCATTTAACGGCGCGCCGTACTCTGGCGAAACAGGCCTAGTCTACATTTCTGGCATTTCGTATCACGATGACTCAATCAACAACGCAGCTCGTAGATACGGAACTATGCCTCGCTTGACACATCGATTGTGAAATAGAACTTGACTGGGCAGATTCAAATTTCAACGTGATGAAAACTTTGTTTCAGATCCCTTTTCCCTCCGTAGCGATTGAAGATGTAGAACGCACAATGGGAGATAATCTGAAAGGATTCAACGCCTATCTTGCGCTGAAGTGACTGAAGGTAAGTGATTACTCGATCATTTTTTTGTCCTAATTGTTTTGTATCTTGCCTGAAGAAGACCTAAAAGGTCGAAACGCGTCTTGCTTTGTCTTGTGATTCGTTTGTCCACGTTTTTTATTTTTTATTTTATTTTATTTATTTATTTTTATTTTTTATTTTATTTATTTTTTTTTTTGCGGTTCGGTAACATTTATTTAAGATTAGTTTATATCATGTTGAAATTGAAAGCAGCCCTATGGATGTTTTTTGTTTGTTTGGGTTTTTTTTCGCATTCATTATTTTTTTTCTTTTTTTCTTTTTTTTCATTTGAACTTGTGGGGCACACAACTGAGGCGCGCTAAAGGAGGCTATGGACACTATCAAACTGAACGAAACACGACACGCCAAACTAACCAGGCCGATGTCACTATCATTAACAGTTTCGTGCACTATGGACACTATCAAATGAACGAAACAGACACGCCAAACTAACCAGGCCGATGTCACTATCATTAACAGTTTCGTGCACTAGGGACACTATCAAACTGAACGAAACAGACACGCCAAACTAACCAGGCCGATGTCACTATCATTAACAGTTTCGTGCACTATGGACACTACCAAACTGAACGAAACAGACACGCCAAACTAAGCAGGCCGATGTCACTATCATTAACAGTTTCGTGCACTATGGACACTACCAAACTGAGCGAAACAGACACGCCAAACTAAGCAGGCCGATATCACTATCATAAATAATTTTGTGCACTAGTCGTCGAGCAGTTGACTGTGCCGTGTAACGGCTGCAACGTATGGTAGGTCATCGTGTGATATGCCTGAGACGAAAGAGCTTCGCACTTTAAATTGTCCCACTGTCTTTGAAGAACACATTTCTTCAGGAAATTATCGTGTGACATGCCCTAGCAATCAGCTCAGCCCAACTTCAACGGCTAAATAAAAAAGACACCCCTCCTCCTCTCCTCCACCCTCCTGGCTTCCCCCCCCCCCCCCCCAAAAAAAAAAATAAATAAATAAATAAAAAAAAATAAATAAATAAAAATAAAAAAGAGAGAGAGAGAGAGAGAGAGAGAGAGAGAGAGAGAGAGAGAAACTTGATCTGAACCTTTCAAAAAGAGCTGACAGTTGTTGAGAAGTATATGAACATAGATCCTGGGAAGAGAGAGAGAGAGGAAGAGAGAGAGAGAGAGAGAGAGAGAGAGAGAGAGAGAGAGAGAACGAACGAAATTTTATATAACCAGGGTAACGAGATAAGCAACTTGCGCATGCTTTTTCCACCCAGCCCTGGAGAGAGAGAGAGAGAGAGAGAGAGAGAGAGAGAGAGAGAGAGAGAGAGAGAGAGAGAGAGAGAGAGAGAGGGAAGAAAAGAAAAATAAACACACACACACAAAAAAAATTCCTTTCATCACAAGTTTGTCAGTTAGTCCCACAACCACATAATTAAGGTGATACGGCAGACGGGGATACAAAAAATATTACTAAAAAAAAAAAAAAAAAAACCGGGAGAGCTGGAGAAGTGGACTTGTCTTACACTACATTACACCATCAGATCAGTTTCAGTTTCAGTTTCATCGAGGAGGTGTCACTGCGTGCGGACTAGTCCATATACGCTACACCACATCTACTAAGTTTTGAGATCACTCTACGCATGATTTTAAGCTGATTAAATGAACTAACAACTAAGATGAGAGAATTGAAGAAGAGGGTCTCGTGGCTACGACTCAGCAGATGTCTGACCTACGCATTAGACCAACGCGCTGGTCAGACCTTGAGTGCCTACCTACCAGAACGACAGCACATTACGATGGGCAGCGACGTGGTATTTATGTCAAGAGCCAGCCTGACCCGAACTCGTGACATGTGACTGTGACCGCGACGCTGTCCCAAACAGGCGGTGAGCGGAAATCGGCAAGGGAGGTAATCTGTGTTGGAGCGTTCAGCGACATTGACTCCGCCGTTCCCATGGGACAGATGCCGCTGGTGGGCACGCCTAAAACAATGTCGCCACATCAGTCAGCTGAAGAGGACCATCAGAGGGAGAAAATGCCAGACTATGGGTGTGAAACGGTGCGCTCTCTCAACAGTTTTTGAGATTTTTGCATTTTGCATGACGGACGTTCTTTGTTTCGTAACATTCCGCGCATTATTTCTAAAATAATAATATTTTTGTGATGAATGTGTCTCTTTCGGGATTTTTAGGCGATATATTGCTTCAGATAACAAAAATGTTGTTTTAAATTCCATAATTCCGGGGAAGAAAACCGTCGATCACCGGTGATCGAAATTCAAGGGAAAGAACTGAAGAGAGTTTTAATGCCGATATCACAATCGTTATCCTTTAGATCTATTTACTCGACCCATAAACTGAGAAAAGGTACCTCTATTTTGCAATGGAAAGACAAGTCTTATCTTCCCCAGATTTTTCTTTTTATACCGGAACAGACAGATCTCTTGAGCCAACCAGGCACCTGGACAGAGTTCGGACGTGTTTTCCTTCCATGCAATTATGAAGACACAATTATAAATATCACATTAGGCCTATATTATTGTCCTTACATATCCTGTAAAATGTCGCTCAAATCTAGGCTCCTTTGAAATCGTCTATAACCTTTGTGCACGGCAGCGTGTATTGCGACCCACCTCTCTCTCTCTCTCTCTCTCTCTCCTCTCTCTCTCTCTCTCTCTCTCTCTCTCTCTCTCTCTCTTTCTTAGTTTAGTTCTTTTCAAGAGCAACAAGAGGATGAGAAAATTATGTACTTGTTTGTCTATTACTTTTGTAATAAAGATCATCATCATCGTCTTCATCATCATCATCATCTCTCTCTCTCTCCCTCCTCTCCTCTCCTCTCTCTCTCTCTCTCTCTCTCTCTCTCTTAGTTTAGTTCTTTTCAAGAGCAACAAAGGATGAGAAAATTATGTACTTGTTTGTCTATTACTTTTGTAATAAAGATCATCATCATCGTCTTCATCATCATCATCATCATCATCATCATCTCTCTCTCTCTCTCTCTCCTCTCTCTCTCTCTCTCTCTCTCTCTCTCTCTCTCTCTCTCTCTCCTCTCCACTCCACTCCACATTACACTTGGTTGTCTTTTGCCAAAACAAAAATGAACACACCAAACAAAGTGTGCGAAGTAATGTTTACAAAACGCCGAACAGACGTGTGATTTTTTCACACTTACGTCGAGTTAAAACGACGCAAACAACACACATAAAAAGTACAGAAAACAATTCTCCCCAGGTGGTCAGTATCCTTCTGCTGAGGACTGTTGTTTTCTACGTTTGGTTTTCTTGGCTATTTCTGACGGCCGAGGAAGGCAGGGGAGGTAATTTAAGCTCCCCACAATGTGATCGTTTTATTAAAGGGACATAACCGCACACAACCACCCAAGCTGATAACTGACACTGGTATCAATGCATTCCTTCTGTCTAAAATGTATGACCCAAATCACTGTTTTTTTTTTCCATCTGCGCTTCATCGTTCTTGTAACTGTTAATTAACACACACACACACACACACACACACACACACACACACACACACACACACACACACATATATATATATATAATATAGTATATATATATATAAATAAATCTTGCAACTGTACCAAAAAAGAACAGTGTCCCCTAAAACAACATAAATGCCTTTAGCACGAAACAATAAATAGTGCCTACAATCATCAAAGGTACCAAGCCACTGTAAACCTGAGAAGCACAATGCAACACGTGGTAAAAAAAAAAAACAGCAAGCTATATATAAACACTGGCAGCACAAGTCCCCCTAACACTCCTGACGACTCCACATGCAAGAAACAGACCTGTTGATGTTTTAAGCTTGTTTTTAGCTTGCTTTTAATGTGACAAATGTCGCTCCCACTGTGGTTGAGCACTTCTTTTAAAATACGTTGATTCTTATCACTATTCTCTCTCTCTCTCTCTCTCTCTCTCTCTCTCTCTCTCTCTCTCTCTATATATATATATATATATATATATATATATGCATACGTACATACACATACTTGTATATGTAGATACAGATAGATGTTGAACAATTTTGTAGTGGGGAAAAACAAGTTCAGGTTAACAATTCCTCCGTCATTGCATCAATGACTTGGTACAGATTTTTTTTTTTAGAAAAAAAGGGAAAAAAAAGGGGGGGGGGGGGAGGGGTTGAGGGGCAAATTTAACGGGTGAAAGAAAGAAAATGACGGGGAATCAAGGAACGAAAAAGCCTCTGTGTGTGTGTGTGTGTGTGTGTGTGTGTGTGTGTGGTGTGTGTGTGTGGTGATTTATTTGTTCTTTAGCAACACGTTTATACAGTATCATTAACTCATTAATTTACCCACTGAAAACAAAAACAAAGGCGAGGGGCATGCAACGAGTTTTTCGGCTTCCACATATGCAGTCCAGAAACATGTACATGTACAAGAACATTGTGTGCGCCCGACTATTATTTCCAATCGCAGAATTAACAGACACGCGTTGTACAAAGTGTACACAAAGATTATTAAAAGAAAAACTGCTAAAATAATGTGAATTTTAACAAGCCTAATATGCCCAAGCATGATCCCCTATCACTGGTTACAGACCTCTGCGCAGCTTAGTGGATTTGATCGACAGATTTTATTTTTCTGTCCGATTCGCCCACCGCTGTGTTTGAACTGCATGCGCTCTCTCTCTCTCTCTCTCTCTCTCTCTCTCTCTCTCTCTCTCTCCTCTCTCCTCTCCATTTACATAATGTAGTGTAATGTAATGCAATATAATCTGATATAATATAATGTAACATAACGTAACGATTTTTAATCAGTATGACAAGACGAATAATATAAAACAGTTCATGTCATTTTAAGAATACCATAAAGTTTAAGTCTTGGAGTTAAAAGTTGATTTTTTTTTGTAACTCGTCGACTGTTATTTGCTTTATTAATACTATAACATAAAAATAATATAATATGATTGGATGTAATATGATAAGCATCCGGTGTTTTATTTGTTTCACTGTCTCCATATCAGAATAGAATGTGATATAGTATGATATGTCATCATCATCGACTGAATTTATAATGACAGAAACAGTTAAACAAAGAACCCAATCAATAAGTAAATGAATGAAATGAATGAAACCAATGAATAAAATTCATGAATGAATAGATATAGGATTTAAAAAAAAAAAAAAAGCAACAACGAATAAATGGAACAGACTAATGAAAAGATAATTAACTAAGCAGCAATGTGAAAAAGAGAGATGTCAAGGAATAAACAAATGAGTCAATAAATGAGTAAATAAATATGAACATTGAAGCTTACTGATGTTTCCCAAGAAAAGATGCGTCAATGTCTGGTCATGCTTATTCTTCTGAATTTTATTTATTTATTATTTGTTTATTAATTTATTTAATTATTTATTCATTCGTGTATTTATTCATTTGTTTGTTGATTTATCTATTTGTCACAGACTTTACTTCTCTTCGTGTTTGAATGTGAGCCTGAACGCCCTACGCTTGTGGAGCCCTGGCTCATTTGGAGGAAGGCTGGTACTTTCCCACACTTCAGTGACAGCCACTTTCGACATGCCTTCTGCTCTAATTGATGACGCTCTTCTTCTCTTCTTTTTCTTTCCAAGCGTACGTCTGGCTAGGGAAAGAGAGGAAGAGAGGGGCGGGGTGGGGGATGGAATAATAGTGTGTGTGTGTGTGGGGCGGGGGGGGGGGGGGGGGGGGGGGGGCGGGGGGGGGGGGTTGGGGAAAGACGTTGCAGTGATTCCGGATCTCCAGGCCTCCAACTTCCCCTAACCCTGCTCCCCTCGGCTCCTTTCCCAAAGAAGAAAAAAAAAAGTTTTTAAACATCCGACAGTGTTTTTAACGAGCCAGAGGAAAAACCTTTTAACAAACGAACAAACAAACAAACAAAATAATGTCAAGACCACGTCATCATCACACATTGTGAACAATGTGCACACTGTGCGCTCCGGGCAAATTACGGCGCCACTCTCACTCCATCATCCACACCCATTCTCCCGGTTACCCCCCTCCCCCCCCTCCCCTCCTATCCCTACTACTCCCCTCTCAATCGTTCCCCTTTCTTCTCCTTTCCCATGCGCGGTAAACAATTTTTGGCAAGTGTACTTCGTTCGCTAAATGAGAATGACAAAATACGTCTGTATTCAATGTAACAGTCTCTTGGTGCAATGTATGTAATTCATGTCCGTTAGTATACACAATTTGTTCGTTTCACTTTCGTTCGTTGTGCCATTATCCGGATTTATTATGTACACACACACACACACACACACACACACACACACTCACCCCCCTCTCTCTCTCTCTCTCTCTCTCTCTCTCTCTCTCTCTCTTCTCTCTCTCTCTCTCTCTCTCTTTTCCAACAAAATGGTAAATAGAGATTCAGGTTGATACTTATTCTATAAACCAACGTTAGTAAAATGCGTAAGATATTGGTTGGGCTGGTAAGATACTGTTGACAAGGCTATCCAGACAGGCTTATGAGATGATATTATTACAACATGAAACGGGGAAATGCAACAAAGTGACAAAGATTCAATTACTCCTAACAGAAAACGGATTTGGTGTATTTCGCTAAGCAGAGAAGCAGGGTACGATAATTTGTTCATCTCAGAACGAAAAGAAGAATATGTATATTTCAACAAAATTAACACTCCCACATTGAAGGATTGATGACTGGTTTCTGGAATTTCAAAGTAACTTGAAGAGAGAGAGAGAGAGAGAGAGAGAGAGAGAGAGAGAGAGAGAGAGAGAGAGAGAGAGAGAGAGAGAGAGAGAGATTCTGGAGACTGAAAAACTCTAAGTGAATAAACAGGGAAGAACAAGGCAAAAAAGAACAGAGAGAAATGCACAAAGAAACAACATCTAGTAGTGAGACAGAACAAGGAAGCGTCACTTGATATGAGCTACAGGGACAACGGGAGAGCGTACACCCCAGCCAAGGTTCAACGGATCCTGCATCTACCGAAATGATCCATGTCCGCACCAAAATGTCAAACTGAGAACAAACGTGTTTACTGTAACGCTGGAGGAAAAACAATAGCCTAGAGTCGACAGACAAGCCTCTCCCCTCCCCAATCTTTCTCTCCCGTCCCCCCTCCCCCCCTCCTCTCCTCTCTCTTTCTCTCTCTCTCTCTCTCTTTCTCTCTCTCTCTCTCTCTCGTTTTGAATCTTTGCCCAGCCATTTTCGTAGTGACGGAGGAATCATTAGCCTGCACTTGTTTTCCCCCACTGCCAAATTGTTGTGCACACACACACACACACACACACACACACACACACACACACACACACACACACACGTATGTATATATGTATGTGTATGTATATCTCTATCTATCAATCTATCTAAATATATATATATATATATATAAATGTGTGTGTGTGTGTGTGTGTGTGTGTGTGTGTGTGGTGTGGTGTGTGTGTGTGTGTGTGTGTGTTTGGTGGAATGAATGATAGTACACGCGGACTAAAAGACTCATTACGCATGAACGTTGAAAAAAAAAGAGGAAAATACAATATATCATCTAATATTCATGAAAAACAAACATATCACTTCATCGACAGTTATCAATGTGTAAGCAGTGACTTCACTGTGTTCATGTTCAGTGAAAAACTGTGTAACAACTTGCCGAACGGATCCGGACCCGCTCTTTGATCCGGATCCGCATCATGGTCAAAGGTTAGATTTCCCACAGTCTGCTGACCGTAGTGTCAGTAAACTGTCAGACAGTTACCGTATCAAGGGTACGGCATGACGGCAGGTAGAGCTCACGTTTGAGATTTCACACACACGCGTGCGCGCGCACTGTCATGTTTAGTATATTCAAACTGTGTTAAGAAAAAAAAAAAGTGGTATGCTACTCTATGAAGGTTTTGTTAATCGCACATATTTGTGGATTTCCTTCAGTTCCTGAATCTTGTAGTGATTTTACAAAACTGTACGCATTTGATTTATTTATTCGTTTATGTATCAATTTTACCGGGTAGATGTCCGAATGTCTGTCTTTAATATAGTGATTCTTCCATTGCTTTAATTGATATTTCTCTTTGATTTTTCTTTCCAGTTTTTTTGTTTTTGTTTTGTTTAATTAAAAAAAAACCGTGACAGACAGAGAAGTAACAGCATAGCCGTGTATAGAAATGACATGGGGTACATTACTTAATAAAAAAAAAAAAAAAAAGTTCGTACTGTTCGATTAAATACTCTGTGAAGACAAAAATAATGAGAAGAAAACTATCCCAAACATTCCGCTGTTTTCTCACCTATCGGGCACCCGAGGAACATAGGCATCCAATATGTCTGACCATGCAGCAGGATGCGTGGGTTAGGATTCAGCTATACACAGACAGATTTTCCTTAAATTCAGGAATGTAGTTATTAGAACTGACGATTCATTGCTCACTTTGTTTTTCGCTTCTTCATTACGTCTCAGTTTATCAGACACATGAAGTTTTTCACTAGAAGAGATCTCTCCTTATTATTGGCCAGCGCGTGTACGCAATGAATGCTCATTATTTATGCTTTTAAGTCATCTTTTTTTGCGTGTGTGTTTGTGTATGTAGTGTGTGCTTCCATCTTTGAAATTACCACTTTTTGGACATATACACGTTATTTGAATGACAACTTTCAGAAGGGTAAAGACAATGCTTCGGGATTTCCAAACATTTTCGTTACAAAGACAATGCACAACAGTGAAGGCCACGAGGAGGCAAAGGAGGCAACGACAGTTTCATGGGGAGAAAAAAAATCATCATCTACAACAATTGGTAGTTTCTTACATGACATTATTATCTTCAACGTCATACTTAAACACTCTAATATAGAAACAGAGTTAAAATTTTCTACAGAAAATATGAAAACCGCTCTGTACAATTTGTATGTGTAGGTGTGTGATTACCCCCCCCCCCCCCCCCCCCCCCCCCCAGACACTTCTTGATTACCATAGACATCTGAAGCTCCATCTCCTGGAAGAAGTGATTCTGCTTCTGTGCCATCTATAACGATGATCCTTGATGGTTTTGCCTCTTCTTGTTCTTGTTTTCCCTAGTAGAAGTTGCAGATGTAGTGGTAGTAGTAATAGCAGCAGCACAGCAGCAGCAGTAACAGCAGAGCAGCAACAGCACTAGCATCAGCATCAGCAGCAGAATGATAGCAGTAGTAGTAGTATAAGCAGCACGCAGCAGCAGCAGCAGCAGCAATAGTAGTAGAGTAGTAGTAGTAGTAGTAGTCGTCGTCGTTGGTGTGTATTTGAGTTCTGAAAACTGGAACTGCTTAAATTTGACGCACTTTAAAAACAAGTAACGCTGACACATGCTCTCATTGTTCGTAATACTCTTTTCCCCCTTTTCGTAGCATATGCAAGGCTTTCTCTATTTGTTTTGACCACTGTCATTTCATATAGAGGAGAATGAGAGAGAGAGAGAGAGAGAGAGAGAGAGAGAGAGAGAGAGAGAGATTACCTTGAGCTGTAGTGGTCTGGACACTGACGTGATTTGAAATATCTTGTGCTGCCATACTGGTGTGGCCTCGTCCCTGTACATAATAAGTCACTTGCAGCCAATACTCAACACCGTCATATTTCTTCCTTTCTTTTCTTCCTCTTTTCTTTACGTTCAAGTTTTGTTTACTTTCATGCGTGCTCTTCTGTCATAACTGAAGTCTTAAGATACCGAGCACGCAGTTTCAACTCTGAAGAGCAGTTTGGTCGTGCAATTCGCGTTGTTACCAAAGATCCATCTCACCAAACGTACGGAGGCATGTTCTGTCAGCTTGTTCCCGATTGCTCACGCAAGTCTGCACAAAGACAGGTTGGGGATTTCTTGAGCTCAAACACACTTTTTTCCCAAAACATTTTGTACGGACACTTGCACGCGAAAAGACATAGACGGGCTATTCAACTTTGGATCTCAAATTGCCGAAACCGATGACATTGACACGACTCACCATGGGTATAGACGTGGAGGAGAAATAAACACTTTATACCACTACGAGAGCAGGGCAAAAAAAAAAAGAAAAAGAAAAAAGTTTAAAAAAAAAAAAAAAAAAAGAAAAAAAAGAAGAAAAGAAATATAGAAAAGAAAAGAAAAAAAGGTCACAGATATTGAAATATTTCTTTATCCTGACGGATTAGAATGAGGATGATGAAGATCATGTAATGAATTGCATTCTCGTCAGAGACTACGTGGCTAACTTGAAAGTGATACCTGTGTGCTCACTGATATCATACAACATGTTAGGACTATTTCAATCTAGGATCCTTATTTTTCAAAGAACTGATGTTGTCATAGAGATATGATAGGATTATTTAAAGTAATGAACCCCATTTGCTCAAACATCGCATTAAAACCAAAGTTCCAATCATGGTCCCTGAAAGGAAAGGACTAAGACTGAAAGCACAATCACAAGCATTGATGTTTTAACTACGGGTCGCTCAGACTTACAGTGATAGAATCACAAACCAAAACAAGCACCGTCACAAACTACCTTGAACAGATAAAAATCTCACACACTTGGCGGGAAATTAAATCCTCGCAGTTTCAGTGATACGGCTGACAAACTTCAGAACTACCACGACGCAGACACACATGATGGGATCAGCAGAACAAACAAAAAAAAAGAAAAGAAATGTGAAGCGCGGGAAACATTCAGAACTTACACACCCGAACTCAGTAATGCTTGAGTAAATTCGGGAGGAATTACTACGACTGCGAACACGTGCATGTATCCATATAGATCCGATATGTGGAGGACTTAATGGGCGGATAGCAATATTCTTCAAGCCGGCGCTATCATCCTCACTGTGGCCTCCACCCAAGTCGACTCGGCAGGGGGGTGTAATTCACGGCTGAACGAGACACGCCAGATCATTCCATGTTGCCGTGTGGCGGCGTGGACCTCGAGACAGGCGCAGAGAGAGAGAGTGAGGAGGGAGGGAGAGAGGGAGAGAGTGCCGGGGAGCAGCCTGCGATCGTAAGTCTTCCCCACTGGTGTCTTGTTATCAGGAACCTGGCGGAGCCAACGAGGTAGTGC
This sequence comes from Conus canariensis, assembly GCA_033310375.1. Taxonomy (NCBI): domain Eukaryota; kingdom Metazoa; phylum Mollusca; class Gastropoda; order Neogastropoda; family Conidae; genus Conus; species Conus canariensis. The sequence continues at coordinate 82,410,739 of CM065714.1, forward strand.
GACACCAAGGTTGAACCATGCTGACATGCTTTCATAGAGTCCATAGATGCAAAGATTCGATGCTTAAAACTAACTGTTGTTTTGCGACATGCCGTGTGTAGGTGACAGTAAAGCAGCAACTCACGTCGGCCGTGTCGTGGACAGATTACTTAAGTTTGAACGAGAAACAACAACACACCTCCCGTATTTCTTTCTACCAATTAATTGATACAGTTACGTTTCATACTCAGTTTCATGTCTTTCTTTCTGTATATGTTTGGATGTTTACACACACACACACACACACACAACCACACACACACACACACACACACACACACACACATATGACATTTTCTTTATTTTTGGTAAAAGAGATAGTACTTTTGACGCAAAGAGCTTAGAACAAGGCATGTCGGACCTTTCCGTGTCATGCGGTCAAAAATCCCATGGTTTTTTATTGCGTCACAACAGTGGTTACGCATTAGTTAAGAGATACTTGAAAGCATACCAACATCTATGTATAGGCTTTTCCATTGCACTAAAACGCGATCAAAAAAAAAAAAAAAAAAAAAAGGCAAGGGAAAGAGCTCGTAACTTGGCATCCGTCGCGAAAAGATTGAAACGAAACTGGCAGCGTTCCTAAAAACGAGGTAAAATACAAATATACACCAAAAAAAAAAAAAAGCTGCAAAAGAACTTTTATTTAATACTCTATATGAAACAGACAAGTCAGATTTTGATAAAATGCCTTCCTCAGACAAAAAGCAAAGATCAAAATCCATAAAACCATAGCCCGTGACGGCTATCAGCAGCAGAATGGAAATACAGGAGAAAAAAAAGAGGCCGAGAAG
>CM065714.1:82414071-82416571 GCA_033310375.1 Conus canariensis
AATTTTATGCGCAGAAATTTATTGCGGTGAAAAAAAAGTTCTATGCAATACATGCCTTCAAGCGCATCTGCGCATGTATGCACACAGAAATGCGCGCGCCCGTGCTCATACACACATACACACAGATACACGCGCACGAGCACACACACACACACACACACACACACACACACACACACACACACACACACACACACACACACTCACACACGAATATTCTTACGATTAAAAAAAAGAATAATGTGGCGTGTGTAAGCCTCACGCAGAAATTACACACAGGGGGCAAATTACGAAGCAGGGGGCAACGCAGATCTGTTTGTAAAAGGAACATTTTCACACTGCAGGCACTGAAGGTTTTTTTTTTGCCAGAGTCATAGGTTCTTCTATTCGGGATCGATAGGACGAGAGATCAGAACGAGGTCTTGTTCACTTACCTTCACTCCGTGTCCAGCGCTCTGAAGTGTTAAAGAACAGGAGTTCGATTCTTCTCAGTCGTAACACTCTCCTTTCTTTAAATGATTTCCTTTTCCTCGTGTTTTCTCTTTTTCTCTTCCTCATTTGTGTGGCTATGAAGTATGTTCAGACAAAGAGGGTGAGATTGGTATTACGGTTTTTGACATACACAAATTATTGCCAGCACACTCACATCTTTCTTTGTCGTTTTCTTCTTCTTCTTCTTCTTCTTCTTCTTCTTCTTCTTCTTCTTCTTCTTTTAGTGATAGTCAGGCCTGTGTTCACAGGTGCTCAGTTACTTCAGATGATGTTCAAACATGATGCATCCATTTTTTTTTTTTTAAAGCAGGCAATTTGAAAAAAAAGGTATTTGACGCATGATTATGGCCATTCTCTGATCTTCAACAACAGAAGCAGGGGCATGGAGGAGGAAGCAGAGGGAACGCAGCGGTGGGTTGGGGGTAGGAGAGGTCAGGGGGCAGCACGTTGGGTCAACAATGGACAGTGTCAAAGACATGACATGGGAATCACATTTTTAGTTAATTGCAGTCATTCTTTTTTTTCACATTGTCATGTTTTATTGATAATTGTCACGTCTTGGAGCCCATTGTCTCATCTCACTAACAGCTGTCACGTGTTGATTTTTTTTTTCATTTGTTTTATTTATTTGTTTGATTTCTGAGGGAGGGAAGAGTTGGTAAGGGGGCATGATGGGAAACAACAGGGGTGGGGGTGGGGATGGGGGAGGAGTCATACTCTCGGATCAATCATGCTTTACATGCGGACAAACTACGCCTTAGCCGGGAATCCTTTGGCTGCCTGCACACTTCTCCTATTCTTCTCACAGGAACTATTAGAAATCTCAACGACAGAATGAGCAAAGTTTGGGGGAGGATTGTGGTGTGTGGGATGGGGGAGGGGGAGGGAGAAGTGGGAAGACGGGTGGTGGTGAACGGGTAGAGAAGAGGGAGAGGTTGGGTGTGGGGAGGAGGGTCGGCAGCAGCTTGGATGAGGGTGGGAAGGATGTGAAGAAGGAAAAGTAAACCTCCACGTGGTCTGGCGCTGCACTGGCGCCAGAGGCGATGGCTCACAGCTGAGGAACCGTTCGCTGAAGAGCAGGATTCCAGCATACTATAGGTGTTTGTGTGTGTATGTGCGTGAATGTTTGTGCGAGCGCGTACTCGATTTCATGGTGTGTGTGTGTGTGTGTGTGTGTGTGTGTGTGTGTGTGTGTGTGTGTGTGTGTGTGTGTGTGTGTGTGTCTGCGTGTGATCTCTGAATTTTGCATTTCTTCGTCTTTTTGGATGGCTGTAATGTGTGCTCTCATTAGAAGAGTGACACTGGTAATAAGATCGTTGGTATACGCAATGCATGGCCAAGCACATTCACGTCTTTCTTCGTCTTTGATTACCGATGGCGGTCTGTTTGACTGGTTTTTTTATGCCTAAGAGGCAGGGACTCATATTCTTATTTTGCTCCAACGTCCGGGATTCGATTCCTACTCATACACGGCCATGCTAGAAGAATTTTTCTCTTCAGAATCAACGTCTGCGTAGACTGAAAAAAAAAACAACCCACCCTCCTAGTCCAGAGGAAGAGACTTTATTCTGAGGTCCCGAGCAGATCCTTTGTGCACATTAAATCACATTCCACATCTCGGAGAAGATTAAGCCATCTTGTTCCGTTGGGATGATTGAAACGAAAGTAAAACATACGCATGCTGGTGTCGTGTTTAGACACCATCCCCGAAGACGGGATGTGGATACCTTAATGGTGGGATGAAAAACGGTGGCACACACAAACATCTCACCCATTGTGCACCAAAGAGGTTTTAGCCTAGGAGAGAGAGAGAGAGAGAGAGAGAGAGAGAGAGAGAGAGAGAGAGAGAGAGAGAAGCAAACAGACGGAAACAGAGAGAGAGAGAGAGAGAGAGAGAGAGAGAGAGAGAGAGAGAGAGAGAGAGAGAGAGAAGCAAACAGACGGAAACAGAAATTGAGAGAAACGGACAGAGAGAGAGAGAGAGAGAGAGAGAGAGAGAGAGAGAGAG
>CM065714.1:82424071-82436571 GCA_033310375.1 Conus canariensis
GAAAGCAGCCCAAAAGCAATAGAGTAACACTGCTCAGTGGTATCACGAAACTGGCTTGTCCATCACCCCTACAAAAGCCCAGGCATTGGTCTGCACTCTCAACAAGAAATCAGGAAATTTATCCGCATAAGTTTCCTTCAATGGAATACAAATCAAATCAACTGACAACCTACTCTGTTTGGGTAAAGGCTTCGACAGAATGCTGACCTGTAGAAAACATGTTGAGAATATCGTCCTTAATGCCAAAAGGACCTGTCTGCCAAAGCAACGGCAGCTAAATGCCATCTCTATCGACTGCATCACGCAGTTGTACTCAGTGTGATTGATTATGGATTAGGGCTGGCAACACTGTCCCTTTGCCACCTTCTTAAATTAGAAAGAATTCAAAATGAAGCAATGAGACTGATCTTTAGAACTACAAAGGACACACAAATTGAAAGTATGCATGATCTACTTGACCTTCCTTCAATGCAGGTCAGACACAAGCTAGACCAGATGAAGGCATATTTCAGAGCACATGAAAACCCCAAAACCCACCACATAAGGAAGTCGAGGAAACAAAAGGCACTCGTCCAGAACGTGAAAAATCATGCATGGGAGACAGGCAGAAGACAACACACAGCTTATGTGCCCGTTATCAGAACTCAAGGAAACTATAGAATGGATAAAGGATCTGACCAATTCAAACACCTCGAGCAAAACTGCTGTCGCGCCAGAGTTTGGAAGACACTGTCGAGAATGGTCAGAAGGCAAAACCAAGGTAGAAACTCAGATGTAGGTGAAAGTACTCAATGGAGGTAGAAGCAGTGACATAAGCACCCCATGTACTTTCATCCATAGACAAGCTTCGAACTCAGCAAGCCATGCTACTGACTTCAAGATCCTGCGTCAAAAAGGGTAAAGTTGAAAGGAAAGCCCTGCTTGGCGTTAGCAATGTGCAGCCGTCGGTTGGGAAATCTCTTATGGATGAACTGCCCTGGACACGCAGGAAATGAGAGAGCAGACGCACTGGTAGGCAAGGCAACGATAAGATTATCTGATGTGATAAGAAACCTAAAGAATCGCCTCAACAAGTAAGATTGAAGCCACCATAGACCATCTTGCACAGCTCAACATCAAATGAAAAAGTGGTCGCACACCCAGACTTAAAAGGAAAAGCAAGAAACATCACCAACCATATTGGAATAACATCAGACCAGCACTGCGAAGACTCCTGAAGAATGCGGCAGATTCATACCGGCTCGTTCCAATAGCAGACGCTAATGACAAACACGCGTCAACTGAGAAAACAGACTTTGAATCTCTCTGTTTTTACTGCAAATATATGTGGGCCGATAAGTTTGCATTAAAGAAATGATGGAAGTATGTAGGCCTAAAGTGGAGTGTCCACAGATGTGAGTGTCTATCCCTGTGTGTGTGTGTGTGTGTGTGTGTGTGTGTGTGTGTGTGTGTGTGTGTGTGTGTGTGTGTTACGACAGATATTTAATTCCAAAAAAATCTGGTGGAAAAATGGAAAGTGGCCCAAGGACGCGCCCATTACATTTTGGTGCGGATCCATGGTGCGAATCTGGATCAAAAGACGGATCCAAGGTCGGTCCAATAAGATCATTACATAGACATACACATTTTCGACTGAACATAATGTGAAGTTACTGTTTTCTATATTATACCTATCCATGAACTTATATATTTTCATAGAATACTAAATGAGTCTGGTGATATAATCGTATACATTTCATGTTTTCCTTACTCAGTTACAAAAATTACATGGGAAGTAACTTTCTGTTAGTCAGTATGTACTATTATTTCCCTTAGCAGGAAATGATTATGTATGGTCGGCATAGGGCTGCAAAATCCTGAGTGCCTTTTCGGCATTTACAGTAATTTTTTTCTTTCATTCCTTAACTAGTGTTGGCTGCCAAAGCTCCTAGACCGAGTTAATAGCTGGTGATAATTTTCCGTAGACTGTGCAGGAAAGGAAAACAAAAGTGTTCTCATAAATTAAGGCCATTTACACAACACCGCGCCATGTGCGCGCGCCTCGTTACGTTCACACTTTGTGACCGGCGCGGTACTCGCCAGAAAATCAGATCACGACCGTCGCCGACACTGGTTTTCACTCGGATCGCTGGGAATAAATAAAATCAGCGTGCGCGAGATAACATTCAGTTACTCCTGGGTTTTGCCAAGAAGACACAACAGAGCGAGCAGACAGGAGTCTTTCTAGGTATGTGGGTGAGAGAAAGAGAGAGAGAGGAGAGAGAGAGAGCGAGAGAGCTGGTGGAAAAATGGAAAATGGCCCAAGGACAAATCCATTTGATTTTGGTGCGGATCCATTGTGTGAATCCGGATCAAAAGGCGAATTCGGATCCGTCCGGCAAAATAATGACGTTGACATACACATTTTCGATTGAACATAAACAATGTGAAGTTGATGTGTACTTATTGGTACCTGTCTACGATGTTATATATTTTCATGGAATACTAAATGTTTCTGGTGATATAAGTGTTGACATTTCCCGATTTCCATATACGATTACAAAAACTACGTGGGAAGTAACTTTTTTGAGTAACGACTTACTATTATTCCCTCAGCGAGAAATGATTGTGTGCGGAGTGCTGCAAACCCCTCGAGAGCCTTTTTTGCATTTTTATTTCTTAACTAGAACTGGCTGCCAAAACTCCGAGACCTAGTTGATAGCTAGCAAGAATTTTTCACGTAGACTGCAGGAAAGAAAACCGAGAGTTCTCTCCGTCTTCACAACAGCACACGGTGTTTGTTGACACTCCGCGACTGGCGCGGTACTCGCCAGGAAATCTGATCACGACCGTCGCTGACGCCGGCATTTACTCGAATCGCTGGGAATAAATAAATCAAAGCAGCGTGCGCAAGATAATATTCAGTTACTCCTGATTGGCTTTAAGAAAACACAACACAGATAGCAGAGAGGAACTTTTTCAGGCACAAGTTGAGCACGCATGCGAACACATACACACACACACACACACAGAGAGGAGTGATGACTGATAGGAGCCAAGATACACACGGAATACTTTTTTTTTAAATAAGAAATAAAGAAAGGCCGCTGGAGCTCACAGCTCGTCAGATCCCGGATTTGCCCATTAATTCAGATCCGGTAACTTCACTTTAATCTTTTATTACGAAAAAAAAAAAAGGTTCTGTGATCAGGTCGGTTCATGGATGAACACAATTTTTTTTTTCTGCCAGGGGAAGTAATAATAGGTACTGACTGAAATACTTTCTTCCAATCAACTTTTTAGTAATAAGACATGGAACACTGGAATGCCAGTGCTGGTATCAGTCATGAATTCCTAAACAGTATCGTCATAGTGTCCATGTTCAGAAGAAAAAAAAAATGTTATTTCGCTTAACAGATCACGTAGCTTCCTTTAAATCGGATCTTCTGAATGGATCCGCACCGAAATTTAATGGCTTCGTACTCCGGCCACGTTTCACTTTTTTTTTTTCACCAAATTTTGTTTAAAAAAAAATCGGCGTAATCTTGCTGTCATGTGTGCACAGTTATGTGACACATGATTCAATGTCATGTGTGCACAGTTATGTGACCATGATTCAAGTGTCATGTGTGCACAGTTATGTGACGCATGATTCAATGTCATGTGTGCACAGTTATGTGACACATGATTCAAGTGTCATGTGTGCACAGTTATGTGACCACAATGGTTTCAGCCTGTTCAATGTTGTGTGCACAGTTATGTGACAACATGTGTTCAGCATGTTCAATGTAGTTGCACAGTTATGTGACACATGGTTCAGCTGTCATGTGTGCACAGTTATGTGACACATGGTTCAGCTGTCATGTGTGCACAGTTATGTGACACATGGTTCAGCTGTCATGTGTGCACAGTTATGTGACACAGGGATTCAGTGTCATGTGTGCACAGTTATGTGACACATGGTTCAGCTGTCATGTGTGCACAGTTATGTGACACATGAGTTCAAAGTGTTCCTTCATGTGTGATTTTGCACAGTTATGTAGTGTGTATGTGACACATGGTTCAGCTGTCATGTGTGCACAGTTATGTGACACATGATTCAAGTGTCATGTGTGCACAGTTATGTGACACATGGTTCAGCTGTCATGTGCACAGTTATCTGACACATGACTCAACTGTCATGTGTGCACAGTTATGTGACACATGATTCAACTGTCATGTGTGCACAGTTATGTGACACATGACTCAACTGTCATGTGTGCACAGTTATGTGACACATGATTCAACTGTCATGTGTGCACAGTTATGTGACACATGACTCAACTGTCATGTGTACAGTTATGTGACACATGATTCAAGTGTCATGTGTGCACAGTTATGTGACACATGATTCAACCTCCATGGAAGTAATCTTTAAGTTGACACTGAGCCACGTCGATGACTGCTCATCGAGTATGATGAAGGCTATATCACATCAAAATTTATTATTATGTCTTGTATAATGAGTCGGGCGGGAGAGCGAGTTGGGTGAACATTGTTCATGCTGACCTTGACAATCCAGTTGCAACAGGTTGAACCGCTGCTGAGGCGTGTTTGGCTAATCTGAACAAAGTTGATAGTGAGTTTGGTGGGAACTCAGCCTGTATTTGGTTTTCCGCCAAACTGTAACGTATCATCGTATGACTGTCCTGAGTGTTCCGTGTGGCAGTGCAGAAATTTCAAAAGTCAACTGACAGTGAAGTGCCGGTGTCAGCTGTGTAAATCGTCGTGCACGTGATTCTTGTTCTCAGTCTGAGGAGCTGGGACGCGTTTGTTGTGGTGTGAGGTGCATCATTTTGAATTTGACACCGTGTGGGGGGTGGTGGGCAGACTCAGACACAGACGGCGTTCCAAAGGCATTTAGTGGTGGTAGGGTTAAGACAATCAATCCGTTTGAGTGTGAGTGAGCCTGTGTGACTGAAGAAGTGGCCTTGGGGGCCTGTGATGGATGGGTCCAAGGGAACTGTTTGTGCCAATTGGTTGTGACGGCCGGGGACTATATTCAAGGGAATTACGATGGCTTTGGGAGGGGGGGGGGGGGGGGGGGGGGGGATGGGGGGGGCTGTGGTGAGTGTTTATATTTTCATGAGAAAGGGAAACTGATTATTATTGCTAATTTGTACAGGAGAAAATACTGTCTGCCTCTTCATTGCAAGTAGAGTTTATGGGTCATGCAAATAGCTCTGTATAGTCAAATAATTGATTTGAAGTGCGCGCCAGAATAGCGATCAGGATATTGACTATCTGCATTACAGGCACACCATTTCACACCCATGTATTGGCATTTTCTTTCTCTGGTTGAACGGTTAAGCTGTCTGAAGGGCATAGCTGCTTTAAGCGTGCCTCGAGCACAGATTATCTCCCTTGCAGATTTCGGACACCATCTATTCACAGCATTTTGGTGCGGATATGTGGTGGCAAATCCGGTTCAAAGGGCGTATCCGTGATCCCTTGGCGGAGGACTGTCTTCTTCCGAGCGCTATCATCATCATCATCATCATCTGATTCATTCATCAGTCATCATCGTTATTATCATCATCGTCACCATCATCATAATCATTTTTTTTTTTTTGGAATGAAAATGAGTTCTGAGCACCTTGAACTGAGTTCCTTTGTAATTCAACAAACATGTCGTCTCTCATCCGGTACTTCTCCGAGGTTCTGTGTGCCCTGACCTGCACGCTAGGTAAGAGCAAGAGCCCAGCTCAGTCCAGTTCACTTCAGTTCAGTGGTTTATTTCACGTCTTTTCATCGCCAGATGATACTGGACATTTATGTTTAAAAAAACACACATAACTTCACACTCAACTTATCATTCATGTTGGTACTTTCAAACCCACGTCTGATATATGCATATTTACGTAAGTGAAATACCTTAGTGGTATTTCACTTATGTAAATACGCAAGGGAGATAATCTGTATCGGAGCAGAGCACCGCGTATGCCAATAGATGAACTGTGGTTTTATCAGCAACCAATCACAAAGAAGTTTACAGGATTCGCCGAATCAATTAGCGTGACAAGGTGTGATTACGTATTGCCCTTGTTTTTAACTTGTCTGCATCATCATTTCTTCTGACTGGTGCATGGACTGCTCGGGATTCTCTCTCTCTCATTGAAGCGTGAAAAAATCTGTGATGAAGTACGGTCGCTCACAAAAGTGAATATTTCATAACGAAACAAAAAAAAAAAAAACAAAAAACCCCCCCTTAAAAAACAAAACCAACCCACCAATCCCACATACTGATGTGGTTGTTGTTGCCTATTTGCTCAGTCGTTTTTGGCAGCGGTAGATAATGATTTATGAGAGAAAAAAATTAAAGGGTGCAGGCTGTTGCAAGAAAGTACGCATAATTCGGGCATAAAACAGACTATCCATTTATCACAGTTTTAAGTTTATTTAACTCACCAATTAGCAATGAAAACAAACTGATTTGTGAAATGATGCCGACGTATGTAAACGCCGTAGGCAAGTAATGGCGGATTTTAGTGATGGTTCAGGCCCATATGCGTGGTCACAGTCGTCAGTCTTAAAACGAATCGACGTTGCAATCAGCTGATTGGACAACGTTTAGACATATCGTACGAATGCTGGTGTTCAGTGCCAGTTCTGATTTCATTCGAACTAGGATGTGTATGCGTGCATGCGCGCGCGCGTCCGTGCGTGTGTGATTTTGTGTGTGTGTGTGTGTGTGTGTGTGTGTGTGTGTGTGTGTGTGTGTGTGTGTGTGTGTCCAAAACCCGGGCAAAGTAGAGAAAGGTTCTGGTCTCCTTTTGTTGAATGTAAGACGCAAGAAGTCACTCTGTCAACTACCCTCACCCCACCCCATGCCTTCCTACCTCACTCTTTCTCCCTCTTTCCCCTACCGCCATCCACTGCCCCCTTCACTGACCTCTTTTCTGTCAAAGGGCAATGCACTCACAAGCATAAATCAGTAGCAGCATCTGACAATGCCCTTGAAACTAGGGAAGGAATGAGAGGAAGGGGGGGGGGGGGAGGGGGGATGGAGGCGGAGGAGTAGACGAGAGGGGGTCGAGTGGTGGGGGTAGCCAGACGTGGGGTGGGGTGGGGGGGGGGTGGAAATGGGCGTGGGGTTACTGGCTGTGCAGCTGCCTCCGTCAAAGCAGTGAGCACAGGTCATCAGCACGGTTCTCGGTATCCATAAAACACATTGGACGCACGCCCGGAATGACAAGCGGAATGATGGATGAATTAGATGACAGACGAATGTCTTTTCTTTGTCTGTTCTGTCTGTCTGCCTTTCTGTCTCTGTCAGTCTATGTGTCAGTGTCTGTCTGTCTCTGTCTCCCCCTGTCTCTGTTTCTGTCTCTGTCTCACTGTACTCTTTGTCTGTCTGTCACAGACTCCCTGTTTCTGTCTCAGTCTCTCTCTCTCTCTCTCTCTCTCTCTCTCTCTGTCTCTTCTCTGTCTCTGTCTCCGTCAGTCTTTGTCTCTGTCTGTCCGTCTGTCTGTCTGTCTGTCTGTCTGTCTGTCTTCTCTCTCTCTCTCTCTCTCTCTCTCTCTCTCTCTCTGTGTGTGTGTGTGTGTGTGTGTGTGTGTGTGTGTGTGTGTGTGTGTGTGTGTGTGTGAAAACAAGTGCTGTAGACTGTAAGTGGCAGGGCAACCTCCCAAACTTCGCTGGTTTAAAGTGGTACATAAAATGGATTGTAGTTGATCACACACACACACACACACACACACACACACACACACAACACACCCACACACACACACCCCACACACACACACACACACGCACGCACGACGCACGCACGCACGCACGAGTGATAGGAAAAGGGATCTTTGCTTTTTATCTGAATAGGTACCGCAGACCTACCAGTGATAGGACAGCCCATAAACTTCACGGTATACATGTTGTGGGTTGTACACAAGGAAGTGTGCATAAGATAAACTGTACTTTATAATGCATCCAGTAACGTCGACCTTTTGCTCTGATTTTCTTTTCTTTTTTCTTTCTTTCGTTGTTTCTTTTTCTTTCTTTCTTTCTTTTTTTTTTTTACCTCGATAACTAGGGACAAAAATTAACCATGTTTGCAAACGCCTTTCAAAAGCAGAAGCAAATGATAACACCACTATTGTTGACAGCTGAAACAAAAAAACAAACAAACAAAACAAACAAAAAAAAAAACAACATTTGATGTAAAATCATTTCATATAAAATCCTTTACAAGAAATGATTCATCGTTTGTTTAGTATGTCGTAACTAGTTTTGATATAAGTGCTTTTAAGACAGTGTATTAAAAAAACAAAAAAAACAAGAAAAAACAAAAAACAAAAAAACGAAGACAACAGGAAAGGTTAAGAAATCCAGCTCTCCTTGTAATTATAGTCCAGCCGATGGCGAGCGAAGAACTTCATTAAAAAGTGTCTAGACTGTTATAGAAAGGCCAGAACACTTCGCAGGGTAAACATAACAATTGATGATTGTTGGTCCTACGATGAGAAACAAACTGCTGTTTTTAAAAAGTGTTCTGGCAGACGTGGAAGTTTCATTTTGTTTTGTTTCGGTGTGGCTTGTTTGAGTTTGTATTAATTTCCCCATATACTAATTCATTTTCAGATGAGTGCAAACAACAGACATTTGCAACACACCATTTACATCCGAGCATCAACATAACAATACCCATGCCCCAGAAAAAAAGGCAACGTGTATTCAACGGAGCCTGAACACACTACATAACCGTCGTGTTCCATTTCAGTTGAACGCTTGTGTACAATATCATATTAACACGAGATTACATATATGGAATCTGTTTACATTAATATGCTTTCGGGCTAGTTTTTGTTAAAACAAACAAACAAACAAAAAGAACAACAACAAAAAAACATCACCGACCAAATGCATTCACAACATTGAAAATAGAAAAGGTAAAATACATTGGAAGCGTAGACATACGAAACGGATCCTCCAAAAGCAAGGCCTGTTTAGTGCCTTCCTGCATCTGCATCTGCCGACTGGCGCAACACTGCTTCCTGTTTTCAACGGATCCTCCAAAAGCAAGGCCTGTTTAGTGCCTCCTGCATCTGCATCTGCCGACTGGCGCAACACTGCTTCCTGTTTTCAACGGATCCTCCAAAAGCTAGGCCTATTTAGTGCCTCCTGCATCTGCATCTGCCGACTGGCGCAACACTACTTCCTGTTTTCAACGGATCCTCCAAAAGCAAGGCCTATTTAGTGCCTCCTGCATCTGCATCTGCCGACTGGCGCAACACTGCTTCCTGTTTTCAACGGATCCTCCAAAAGCTAGGCCTATTTAGTGCCTCCTGCATCTGCATCTGCCGACTGGCGCAACACTGCTTCCTGTTTTCAACGGATCCTCCAAAAGCAAGGCCTATTTAGTGCCTCCTACATCTGCATCTGCCGACTGGCGCAGCACTGCTTCCTGTTTTCAATTTCGAATGTAGTATAAACTGCGAGTGATAATCCACACTATCCTTTCAAAGCTGCGGCTGTGAGCTTACTGGTGGAAGTACTACCGGCATTTGTTTTGTTTTTTTAGCTTCTCACGTTGAATGAAATAGGCTGTTTTTAACTCCTGGTACACCTTCGAAGTTATTAATCTGATTCATGCAACATTTACATTCGTTTTTCAGTTTTACACCTTGCGCTGAATAGGCTGCTTTCGTTTTCAGTTTAACGTTTTATAAGTGATCAATTGTTCATGTTTTAATATTACAGCTTTGAAGCGATCATTGTTCATTGACATAAAGTAGCTGCTTTCGCTTTCTGCGTAGGTCGTGGTGATGGTGCAGCAGTACAGTAGTTCCATGTAATTGTGACTATATGGAGAGCATAGACATCACAGTCTGTAATTGTGACTATATGGAGAGCATAGACATCACAGTCTGTAATTGTGACTATATGGAGAGCATAGACATCACAGTCTGTAATTGTGACTATATGGAGAGCATAGACATCACAGTCTGTAATTGTGACTATATGGAGAGCATAGACATCACAGTCTGTAATTGTGACTATATGGAGAGCATAGACATCACAGTCTGTAATTGTGACTATATGGAGAGCATAGACATCACAGTCTGTAATTGTGACTATATGGAGAGCATAGACATCACAGTCTGTAATTGTGACTATATGGAGAGCATAGACATCACAGTCTGTAATTGTGACTATATGGAGAGCATAGACATCACAGTCTATAATTGTGACTATATGGAGAGCATAGACATCACAGTCTGTAATTGTGACTATATGGAGAGCATAGACATCACAGTCTGTAATTGTGACTATATGGAGAGCATAGACATCACAGTCTGAACTGGCCACAAAACCTCTAACCTGTGGCGTATGACCGAAGACAGAGGGTCAGAGAGGTAATCCCCGACTATCCTACTGTTATCGGGCCTAGACTGACTGCAACTGTATGCAAACATTCCGCAGCTCTTTCGCAAATACTCCATGGATAGATAGATAGATAGATAGATAAGTAGATAGATAAGTAGATGGATAGATATATAGGTAGGAAGGTAGATAGATATAATATATAGGTAGATAATAGATAGATAGTAGTAGTAGTTGCTGTAGTAGCAACAGCAACTGCAGCACTAACAACTGTAGATGCGGTTGCGACAGTAGTAGTAGTAGCAGAAGTAGAAGCGGTAGCAGCAGTAGAGTACAGGGGGATATTCTCCTCGGAGTTAACATTGGTTTTTGACTCCATTTCCCGACAATTCCTTGGAATGAGGCTGTAAACCGAAATGCCGTGTGCAACCGCGTGCATAAGATCTTGCATTCGTAAAATCCCACCACCAACTTCCAGGAGAGAAGGTCACTTTGGCCGTTGGTATGCATGATACGTATACATATAGCATGCGTCCTCTGTAAAAATCGAAGGAACGATCGAATATGATGTTTAAAAAAATGAAAGTGTTGTTAGCAAGCGAAATAATGTTTAAAAAGGAAATGTTGTTGAACAGAGAAACAATGTTACAAACAAAAATACACGTAGAAAAAAAAAAAAAAAACAGAAGAAAACTGCCATTTCTTAATTTTCAAAGCAGGAAATACTCTTAAACAGGTAAACGTTGTTTTGAAGCACCAACACTATCTAAAGAAAAGTAGAAAGAACTGTAAACAACGCTGAAGGAGCTCGTTGTTTAATACAGATCGGTGGTTCCCTTGTTTTAATGAACTGTTTCTTTTTATGAGTCGGATTTTTTTCTCTGCATTTGCCAGCCAGGGCCTTAAGCGTGAATAATCCTCCACGGACGGAATAGCCCGCGCTTGTTTTGATGGCATCACACTCTCTGCTTCTTTGTGGAGGTTTTATCAGAATAAAAGCAGGCACCAGTAGGCTTCATCCAGTTCGCAATATTTCTTTCCTCCTTTTTTCTCTCACAGTGAAACGTATCCTTTTAGCCTTTTAGAGTGTTGGGACTTGCATGATGTGAGACATAAACACTTTACAGCCGACTCCATGAAAACCTTGTTCAGAGATTGTCCCGCCTGATGTGATCTTTGAATTTCTGAGGGAGATTAAGATTTTTCATCTGAGCAAAGGCGTTATGGAGGAAAGATCTTTAACAAAATTTCCGGTGTGTTTTTTGAAGGTAAGTGTTAAAGAGTTGTGTGAAGGAGTTTTGTTTGTTTGTTTCTAATGACTTGTGAGTTAATTTCAACGCAGTGACAGCCCTGATATGGCCTTTTGCGGTCGGCTGGACCGTAAGCAACAATACCATTACCGTCACCAATTATCCTGCAGATGGAACAAGATGACTAAGCTTAGGCTTTGCCACTGGCACTGAGGAGCAAGAAGCATTTGTAGTTGTTGCAGTCGTTTCTTTCATCCCTGTTCTTTTGTAGAGGCTGATGGTCTTGGCTCTTATCTTCTTCCGAGCAACAAGAAAGAAAAAGATACACCCGAAGGTGCGGGTGGGACCCAAAGAAGTACTGCACTCAACTGCCGAGCAAACTAGCTAAGAGCAATCCTGCACCACCCTTGGAAGCTTGTAGTGCGTTCGCATAAGGTGCAGGCACGCACAGACATTCTATTAAGACGTCAAGGGACATAACTGCTCCTCAGCAGATTCCATTGTGTAATGGCCACTGGATGTGGCACGACAGAACCTCCACGGGAGCGTTACCATGGGTGCACCAGCCCGTATTTCGTGACTGCAGAGCCCACCGGCGAAAAACGCCACCGTCAAGCAGTCGTTTCTCTCATCCCTGTTCTTTTAGAGGCTGATGGTCCTGGCAACAATAGCAAAAACAGCGAGAGCAAGAGCCCATCGTCATCATCATAACAGTCACCAGTTCATTCAAAATGCCTTTGTCAGTCTGTTAATGTTAGTTTTGTTCATGCGTGAGTTACATAAACACAGAGAGAGAGAGAGAGAGAGAGAGAGAGAGAGAGAGAGAGAGAGATCTTTCTCTCTCTCTCTCTCTCTTTCTCTCTCTCTCTCTCTCTATCTCTCCCTTTCTCCCCAGACACGGCTTGTTT
>CM065714.1:82446571-82459071 GCA_033310375.1 Conus canariensis
TGAACGTAGCCTGACTGCACTTACTGAACCTTTCGATCTTTCCTTTAAAACTGCTCTAAAAACGCGTCTTCAAAAAACTGTTCATGGTAGGTGCCCTGCTACTCCCTAATCGTCCTTCTCCTTCTCCCATCACTATTGGCCACTTTCCTTTGCTATGCTCGTGTGTGTGTGTGTGTGTGTGTGTGTGTGTGTGTGTGTGTGTGTGTGTGTGTGTGTGTGTGTGTTGTGCGTGCGTGTGTGTGTGTGTGTGTGTGTGTGTTGTACGTACGTACGTACGTGTGCGTGCGCTGTCATATCCATGTTTACCTCGCCGTTGTAAAACGCTGCGAAAAACATACACTCGACTGCTTTGCGCGATGAAATTTTCATTTATTGCCACAACTTTTCAACAACAAAAAAGTGCGTAATGGCGCGCGTGGTGCAACTTCGTCTAAAGATGATGGATTGTTAAAAACCGCACAAACGCGAAAGAGAAATGTCAGTACAGTTACAGCTCATTTCTCTCGGCCACTGTAATTTTCATTAACTCATCTGTTGTTACTTCAACCAATGGAGTTAATGTTTCCACCTGTGTCTGTTTGTTTTTCACCTGTGTCTGTTTGTTTGTTTGTTTCCCTTTGTTTGTCAACAAGATGACAGAAAACTACATTACCGACTTTAAGGATATCGGATGGAAGCATGGAGCGAAGTCCAAGGATGGAGCCATGACATTTTGGTGAGGTTCCGTGGTGTAGATCCGGGTCAAATGGGGCCGGAAGAGCTCTGTTGGTAGAGCGCCGGACTCGTAATCTTGGTGATCCTGGGGTTGAGGGTTCGAATCTCCGCCGGGCCGTTTCGGTACAGGGGGATTTTTCTCTCGGAGTTAACATTGGTTCTGACTCCATTTCCCGAACAGTCCTTCGAATGAGACAATAATCCAAGGTTCCGTGTTTGAACGCACGCATAACATCTTGCACACACGTAAAATCCCATCATCAACTTTCGGAAGAGAAGACCAGTTTTGGCCGTTGGTATAGGTGACATGTTACGCATAGCATGCGCTCTGCGTGAAAAATCGAAAGAATGAAAGAGTTGTTAAACTGAATGAACGATATTGACTGAATGACACGGGAAACAACAGAATGAAGCACCAGCAGGCAGCTCATCAATCAGCTCTGCCCAGGTAGGCAGCCCCTTGTGCAAACGAGAATGCTGATTGTAAAGCGTTTAGAGCTTAGTCTCTGGCTGGGGATAGGCTCTATGTAAGTACTCTTAATGATCTTAATAAAAGGGCGGCTGAAGAATCCATTCATCAAGATATTTACACATTTTCCACTGAACACGAACAGTACGAAGTTACTGCTTCCAAAGTGATAACCATGTATGAAATAATTTACTGGCATGGAATTTATGTATTTTCATGGGAAATTACAAATTTCGAGTGATGTACACATTGACGTTTGGTATTTTCCGTGTCCTGAAACAAAAGTGGGAAGTAACTTATTCAGTCTGTACCCACTATTACTTCCCCTGGTAGGAAATGATTTCGCTTTCATCTGTGAACTGACTAGCTCACAGAAGTGTTTTTCTTTATTCTTTTTTTTTTCCCAAAAGCTTACGGATTGATATAATCCTCTCTAAATTTTTTTTTCTTCTCTCAGTTGTTAAAGTAAAACATCCTTTTTGCCTTTCATCTTGTGACGGATTCGGGATCAAAGGGCAAGCCAAGGATCTTTCCCACCTTAGCGGAGGCTTGCGCTCTCCTAGGTGCCCCTCCAGTTTCGTTTTGTTTGTGTTTGTTTGTTTGCTTGTTTGCTTCTTCTTCTTCTTTTCATCATCATCATCATCATCATTATCGTTATTGTTATTGTTATTACTATTGTTATCATCATCATCATTGTTATTATTGTTTTTGCTGTTGTCGTTGTTCCTGTTGTTGTCACTGTTGTTATCATTATTTCTTCATGTATTCATTTTAGGGGGGAAGGAGAGCTGAAGAGGTTGGGGGAGAGCAGTGGATAGGATGGGGCGGGATGGTATAACAATCGAGTTGTAGTTTGCAGATAGCAGTTCAGTAAAAACAAATTCTGTCTGTCTGTCTCTGTCTCTCTGTCTCTCTCTCTCTCTCTCTCTCTCTCTCTCTCTCTCTCTCTCTCTCTGTGTATGTGTGTGTGTGTGTGTGTGTGTGTGTGTGTGTGTGTGTGTGTGTGTGTGTGTGTGTCTCACACACACACACACACACACACACACACACGCACGCACGCATGCACGCACACACAGACAGAGAGAGAGAGAGAGAGAGAGAGAGAGAGAGAGAGAGAGAGAACGATAAATTTCCTCCGATCTTCCTGATCTTTGTCAGTCTTATGGAAAGTTGCAGTCGATCTTTCCTTACCAATTTTTGTCAGAGACTGAAAACGGAAAAAGCGTTCTCTAGAGCTCTCTTCTGAATTTGGCATGCACCAGGAACTTTACACCTGACGGGTACTGGGTACAGGGAACGGGATGATTTTAAGGCATGTAGTTATTATCTAATGAATTGGCATCCAGCTTATTAATTTGTTTTGTTGTTTATTCATTCATACTCATTTGCTTTTTTCTTTCTTCATTTCTTTATTGATTGTCCATTTATTTATTTATTTTTGTTTTTACATGTTTATTCGTCGTTTTTGATTATTATATATATATATATATATATATATATATTATATATAATGCTGAACAATTAAGTAGTGGGGGAAAACAAGTGCAGGCTAACAATTCTTCAGTCGTTATAGTAATGACTTGGCAAAGATTTGAACTTTTAGGGAAAAAAAGGGTCGGGGAGGGGGGGGGGCGGTTTGAAGATGAAGAAAATGGTAGAATATATTATAAATATGAGAAACCCTTCACTAGCTACCTGAGGGAACCATCGTAATCCCTCTCGAAGGCACATCTATTTGTATTGCCTGCTCCTAGGCCTTTCGTCCGCTGGGTCGGACTCATCAGGGAGACACGGCTGATTGTGTCTGTGCTCTTGGTGTCAGATAGACACACACCACAGTCCATAATTTTGTGGTGTTCTCATCACCAAGGATTCAAAAAAGAATCCAACAGCATCCCAAAGCAGCCAGCGAAGGGTAATAAAATGGAACAAAACACGAAAGTATATATATATATATATATATGTATTATATATATATATATATATATAATGCTGAACAATTAAGTAGTGGGGAAAACAAGTGCAGGTTAACAATTCTTCCATCTATATATATGTATATGTGTGTGCGTGCGTGCGTGTGTGTGTGTGTGTGTGTGTGTGTGTGTGTGTGTGTGTGTGTGTGTGTGTGTGTGTGTGTGTGTGTGTGTGCATGCGCGCGAGCGTGTGTGTGTGCGTGTGTTTATGTGTGTGTGCGTGTAACTAGTTATAAGAGAGAAACCAAAACACTTCACCGTTAACAGTAGTAAACAGGCAGGTTCTACCCTTTGATACCCCCCCCCCCCCCCCCCCAGTGATCTCCTTTAAGTGATAACCCCCCAGTGATCTCCTGGCTTTAGCTCTGTTCTCACAGAGAGCCAAGGAGTCGTATCGGTGCTCTGCTGCCTGCTGCTGGGTGTGATAAGGCGCAGGGCCTTCAACGTCCAGGACAGTATAAACAAAGCAGTGAGTGATTTGTGGGTTAGGACCCTTCTATCTCCGTACCAGGACGCGGGTGGTTGTGAAAGAGATGAGACGTAGGAGCTCCATGATAGTCGTTTCCTTCTAACCAGCATCCAACTTCACGGTGCTCCTCCTTGCCAAATGCACCAGTTGTCAAACAGACGATACACGCGAGGGCGAAAAAAAACAACAACAGAGGGTATTGGCCTTGGAATCCTGTGTAGCTACAGTGAGACAGACAGACGTCAGCCTCGCTGTTCCCTTCACTCTCTTTTCCTTTCCAATCAAGACAAGAGATGCGAAAGACAGCTTCCCCTGCTGAGCTCCAAGTGGAGAGCAGCAGGGTTTCCACCTCGCTGGCAGACTGGCACTGATACTTTCTCGGGAACTTCTCTCAGCTGTTTCGGTCATATTACGTGGGTTCAGCGTCTGAGCTCAATACAGCCCAAGGTTAACCCTGTTGACGTAGATGCCATCTTCAGTGCTGTGCTCAGCCTCCAGGGTTGCACGGTGCCACGAATCTGTTTTCATGATGGTTCATCCCCTGGGAAATGCTGCATGCAGCTTTGAGTGTAAAAGAAAGCATCTGGCGTTTTGGGCACGAGATGCATCTCTGTACGAAGGCATGTGGGGCCTATAATCTTTCTTAGTGTGAAGAACAAGCAGACTCGTAGCTAAGCCAGACTGTTCCACGCAGATGGCAAGAAGAGATGATACGCCCGTGAACACTTTGAATGTCTTGATGATGGCTTATATAAAATATGTGTGTGTATGTTGTCGTTGTCGTTGTTTTACTGGTAAATCATCACACTCACACACACACACACACACACACACACACACACACACACACACACACACACACACACACATACACACACACACACACACACAACACGCACGCACGCACGCACGCACACACACACACACACACACACACACACACACACACACACACACACACACACACACACACACACACACACTTCATAACTCTCGTTGACATGTCAAAACTGTCACAGGCTGTTGTCAGTTGTTTGTTTTTCACCAAATTTACGTCTGATTGAAAAACAAACAAGATAAATTTTAAAAAAAAAAAGGGGGGGGGGTATGTTCTTTTGAGTGCTGCAGGTTACGTTTTGGTTTTATTGTTCAAGCCCAGCCGACCACAGAGAGTCTGTTCAGGGCCATCAATCTCATACAGGAAACAAACATCACAACCTGAGCAGACCAGATCATCAAAACAGACCATAGCTTGAAGAGATACCAGCGACACAAGCACATCGTGACAGGTGGCCAAACTGCTGACATCCTGACAACATATTCAACCAGGCTGCGCCACGACCACCGGGCTATCTCCGTGATTTCTCACTCTCAGATTTTAAAGAATTGTAAAAAGTGAATAAACAACATTTATGTGTAAAAAAAAAAAAAAAAGACGTTCGGAAAACGACACAGCACAATGGACGGTTAGTGTCTGCTCTGGACAGAGTATAGAATTTCCATTATCCAGTCACCAGATTTGGCCGTCATAACTTTTAATCAGGAAAAAAAGTGTAATGGAGTATACGGGTATTGGTCCACAAAGGGAGAAAACAAAAGATGATTGTAAAGAAAAAAGGCAGTCATACAGATTGACTGAAAAGGAGAAATGTATTAGCACAGAACTTCCAGAAGGCAGCAGGGAGTTATTTGTTCTGAAAGAGTCCCGACATCTCCAGGGGGGGGGGGGGGGGGGGGTATTATATATACGACTTGGCACTGAGTGAAAACGGGTTGAGTTTCGTTCATGTGCAACGCTCGTCAGATTAGCTTAATCCGAAACTTCAGCACTGATGCATTCATCGGTTTATGAACCAGAGTCAACTTCATTTTTTTAAAGTTTATTTACCTCTTTCTTCTGAAATTGTTTGTTTGTACATTCATTACTCCATTTATTTGCTTTCTTTCTTCTTTCTTTCTTTCTTCTTTCTTTCTTTCTGTCTTTGATTCTTTATTTGAATACTTATCTGTTTATCTGTTATCCTTTCTTTTTGGTTTATTGGTTTCTCTCTCTCTCTCTCTCTCTCTCTCTCTCTCTCTCTCTCTCTCTTCTCTGTATTTGTGTGTGCGTGTGTGTGTGTGTGTGTGTGTGTGTGTGTGTGTGTGTGTGTGTGTGTGTGTGTGTGTGTGTGTGTGTGGCGCGCGTGCGTGCGTGCGTGCGTGTACGCGCGCGCGCCCGAGCATGCGTGTGTGCGTATGTGACTATTTATGAGACAGAAGTGTCAATGCCTCATCATCAACAGTCGGCCAGCCAGACACTTTTTGCAGCCATTGATGAAGCCAGGGTATGACCTTTCTGCTGTGACTCTGCCCCACAGCCAGCCATGACGGCGGTGCTCTGCCGCCTCCTGCTTCTGATAACGTGCAGGCCGTTCAACTGGCAGAATCACGGTGAAGGAGGAAGGGAGTGGGAAGAGGGGAGAAAGGAGGGCATGGGATGGGATGGAGGGGGTGGGGGAGGAGGATGGCGGGGCGAAGACACAGAGATATTGGCCCTATAGCCACAGTTAGACAGACAGCCGATAACCGAACTATTTTTCAATGGTTTTTTTGTTTTTTAAGACGAGGGGTGTCGAAAGCAGGTTCCCTCCTGTGGCACAGCGGAGAACAAGAATTCCTCACTGCCATACTGGCGCCGGCACTTCCCTCGGCTGTCGGGCCAAATTACGTAGGCCCAGCGTCTTTCCTTGACAGCCCAAGGTTAATGGAGCAGACGTTGATGTAATTTCCTGCCCTGGGTTCGTTTGTGTCTTGTAGATGTCCGCATGCAATGTTGCGTTGTTTGTTGTTGCCTTTTATTAGTAAATAGGTTCAACGTGAAAGGGGAAAGTCTATTTCTTCACCAGCCACGCAAAAAAAATGTTAATTAAGATGTGTTCTTTCAGCTAAGTTCCTCTGGTGTAATGTTTGAAAGAAACGTGTGAAGTATAGACACCTTGTTGTTTTCTTTTCACTGTCAGATCTTCTGTGCTGCTGTAGTGGCATTACCCCCACGCCACTCATTCCAGCCTCCGTCCGCAGTCACACCCTGGATCGTCCTATTGCATCCCTGGCACCTGCAGTTCGAAGGAAAAATCAGTATCAAGTCGTCTAGAGACAACCCACCAAAGGTCACACTGCACTGCTCTCAAGTCACTCCGGCGGTGTTCAGTAGTGCCTGTTCCTATCCAACATACGCAGGATACCACCTAGTAAGCCGCCCTACTGACGTCAGCGATTTTTAGTCGCGGAGCCAGCGTGAGGGCACCAGTGACAGTTCCTATGAAGTCATCGATATTGCCGACCTCGACATGAACTCATAAGGGCATAGACGTGGAGAAGAAATAAAAACTGGGGTCATCATGAGAGCAAGGCATGAAGCGCTGCAGAATTTGAGACTTCTGTTTTTTTCATGCTGATCGATGAGGATAATAAGATGATGCTATGGATGTCCATTCTGGCCTGAGACTGCATGACAAGGCTGTACTGTACGTTCACTTTCATAATATAACCCGGCATCAACCAAGCCCGAGAGATACTGGCACCTGCAGTGTTGAATCAGCAATTTGAGCAACACTCTCAAAGGTGCATCTATTATGTCGATGAAACTGGACTGTATGGTTCCATTCACAGAAATCTCAGTTCTGAGCAGAAGCCGATCATGGTTCAATATTCCAACAAACACAAACGACACTGATGGGAGGCGAATCCAAGTCCTCCCAGGCGGGAGTCCATGATGCTAACTATTGCGCCACTGTGGTAGGCGCATATACGCTATATACATGGCAGTAGGGTATATACGCTATAATGTAGAACGAAAAAAAAATGTCTGATTCCATGACATAAATGGCAGGAGTAAAATCAAATGATGTTAACTCATGAGAATGAAGCCGGGTGAAATTGACAGATTGCTATCCAATGATTCACAGACTAAAACCAGCTTTTTGCGTCAGATTAAAACCTTTAGCATTAATATTAGGGTTATATTGACTAGAATCTTGCCCCACACACACACACACACACACACACACACACACACACACACACACACACACACACACACATTCACTCAAGCGCACGCGGGCACACACACACACACACACACACACACACACACACACACACACACACACACCACACACACACACACACACACTCACTCAAGCGCACGCGGGCACACACACACTCACTCAAGCGCACGCGGGCACACACACACACACACACACACACACACACACACACACACACACACACACACACACACACACACACACACAAACACACAAAACACCCCCCTCCCCTCCCCCCCCCTCCCCACACACACACACACACAAACTTTGGCAAACGTTTCAACAAGACTTGCTTTCAACACCCACCGCCTCCTCTTCCTCGTTCCCCATGTCCCAGCCCAATCAAGATAGACTCACACATTAAGACACACAGGGATGTTAAGGAAAAAGCATTTGCCGAACATGGAGAGATCCGCCATTTTCTGGAAATGTAAAGCTGCAGGAGGGCTGCGAATGAAGATAAAAGAGCTGAAAATAACTCAGGGACAAACATTACCACTTACAAGAAAAGAAACCAAGACAAATCAGAACCCATTTTCCAACCAGCCGGACACTCTGAGAATACACAGGCACTCCACATCCTGCCCCATGTCAGTATGAATAGCCTAGCTTAGCGACGAGTCGGGCTGGTGTCTTCCATAGGAAATCCTACACAGGTCCTTGTACAGACACACATATTAAGAATTGCTATGTATTCTCCATTACACTCAAATCGGCATGTAGTATCACAGAATAGACCTTCAGTTAAACGGATTCATGGCACAATCCAGTCCTCGATGTTGTGTCTGTCTCTGAAGCAGATGCATTTTGAGGTATGATTTTAATGTGCAAGCAGAGTATATATGACACCTATTTAACTGTCGTCCGCTCGACTTCTTATTTCCCAAATCCTAACGCACTACCAATGGCGTAGGAACACAAGGAAGCTATAAGGCATGCTTCTTTTGACAATCCTTGCTGACATATGACATTAAAGCTCATTTACTTACCCGTAGTGCCAAAATAATCTATCTTTTTTGTACATTGATAAAAAAAAAAAAAAAATTCAGAGAGGCAGAGCAATATCCACCTGTTCACATGGTGCCGTTACTGCTTTAACTCTTCAGCGAGCTTGAACTCTGGCCTGAAGTCGTAGGTAGCATCAAGCAGAAAAGATAACTCGTGAATACCATCGACGCGACTCGGCAGTGTTGCTTTCGGTGAATAACCTCATGCCACAAATAACGTGTGTAGCGGCGGGCGTGGGGCAGAGTCTTCATCACATGTTACAATAAAGACGGGTTTTAAACATGTCTCAAACAAAAAAAGAATTACCAATACAGTTACTGCTCGTGTCCTTTACTTCGGCGTTATGGTTTTCATTTATTCACCTGTTACTACCTCTTCCGAAGCAGGCAATTTGTTTGTTTGTTTGTTTGTGTTCGTCTGTCAGCAAGATCACATGAAACTACAGAACCGATGTTGACGGATTTGATGGGAGGATGCCTCTTCTCCCTGTCTTTTTCACCTGCCTCTTCCCTGCGTTCCCACACGGAACCTGGGATTATAGTCTCATTCGAAGCACTTTGCCGAGGTGGAATCAGGATGCTAAACCCGATGGAAAATCCCCATGTACCCGAACGCCCCAACAGAGATCCGAACCAGCTATTCTACACAGTGAACCAAGCTACGTTATAGCAATATGAATAAAATGTATGTGTTTTTGTGTGTACAATAGTTTGTGTATACGTGTATGTGAATGTGTGTGTGTGTGTGTGTGTGTGTGTGTGTGTGTGTGTGTGTGTGTGTGTGTGTGTGTGTGTGTTTTTAGCACGCGAGTTTGTGTCTATCAGTCTGTCTGTCTGTCTCTCTCGCTCTCTCTCTCTCTTTGTGTCTCTCTCTCTCTCTATCTCTGTCTGTCTTCTCTCTTCTATCTTTGTGTGTGTGTGTGTGTGTGTGGGGCGCGCGCGCGCGCGTCGCGCGTATGTGTGTAAATGGTGTGTGTGTGTGTGTGTGTGTGTGTGTGTGTGTGTGTGTGGTGTGTGTGTGTGTGTGTGTGCGTGTTGTGGTGCGGTGTGTGTGTTTGTGTGTGTGTGTGTGTGTGTGTGTGTGTGTGTGTGTGCATTCGTGTGTATGTGTTTTTGTGTGCACAATGGTTTGTGTATACATGTGTGTGTGTGTGTGTGTGTGTGTGTGTGTGTGTGTGGCGCGCGCGCGCGCGCGCATGAAAGTGTGTGCAAACATAATCTGGCTTTCACACGCCTTCACAAAAACGCCCCACAAGAGTGTGAAGAAAGACGTATTGGAAAGTGATAGGAACACTGGCACTGAGACCAAGTAGACAAGAACTGGTAATAAAGAAAACAATGATGGTAGGAAAGAATGAATAAACAAAGAGAAACCAGGTGGATATATACAAACAGAAAAACAGACAGCCCAGGAAAATCAAAATAGGGAGAAAAAAGCTAAGCTGAAAGCAACTTTAACTCGGCAATTCCCCGCGGGGATATCCCGTTTGCTAAAAGCAGATTATTTACTCCCATCTCAGGAGAAAATGGAAAAAAATGTTATAAAGTGAGTATCTTTCAGGAGGGTGTGGGATGGGAGGGGACTAAAAAACAAACAAAC
The DNA here is from genome assembly GCA_033310375.1 of Conus canariensis. NCBI lineage: Eukaryota > Metazoa > Mollusca > Gastropoda > Neogastropoda > Conidae > Conus > Conus canariensis. The sequence goes on from CM065714.1 coordinate 82,456,892, forward strand.
AAATTGAAAACGCATATTCGTCTCTGCTGAAATCAGTGTTGACATATTTACTCGGCGAACATTTGCTGATACTCTCCTTTCCAGTCATACCAGCCTCCGGAATAGACATGGTGCTATGATTGTCTGGCATGCCGACATAATCCAGGTTTTCCGCTTGAGAGAGCGCGCGTACGCAACAGATCTCCCCTACACACACACGCGCGCGCGCGCGCGCGCGCACACACACACACACACACACACACACACACACACACACCTCATTCACATGTATAGAATGTGTGTGTGTGTGTGTGTGTGTGCGCGTGCGTGCGTGCGTGCGTGCGTGCGTGCGTGTGCGTCGGTGGTGTGTGTGTGGTGTGTGTGTGTGTGTGTGTGTGTGTGTGAGAGAGAGAGAGAGAGAGAGAGAGAGAGAGATCTCAAACACACAAGCAGATCTACATGCACCTAGTATCATCGTCCTAGAAGGATTGTCTATATAAAACATTGTCAAAGTACAGAATCATACATATTCACTAACACATTCCATATCCATATCCTCCAACATATTGTCCAATGTTACATGTCATAGACATTGTCAAAGCACAGAATCATACATATTCACAAACACGTTCCACATCCTCGAACGTATTGTCCACTGTTACTTTCAGTGGAAAGACGTCGAAACTGAAGAAACCACCAAACACACCACTGGAGGCACACTTCTGAAGTGTTTCCTCTCCACCCCCATCCTCCGCCTTCCTCTCCACCTCCATTCTCAATGAAGATACACTGGCACACATAAAATAGAGACGGGCAAAGAAGGCACTTGCAGACCATGGAGAGTTCTGCCATTCTCTGCAAGTGGAAAGCCACGGGCGGGCTGGAGCGAAGACCAAAGACTCGGGGGGAAAAAAAATTTCAGGAAGATAAATTACCAGTTTAAAATATGTGACAAGCAGTCATGTAGATTTTCAGCGTGTGCACATGCACACCATTAACTTGTCCCAGTGTACGAAACCTTTCAGCTTGGCAGCGAGGAAATTTGATGTCCGTAGGATGGCTTGCTTCTACATACAGACAAGGAAAACGAAAAGACTAGTGTCTTCTGCTGCACTGAAAAACTGCACGAGAGCATGTGCTAGGGATTGATTACCCCGCGTTGAAACATATTCCTAGCACACCCCAACCCTGCGATGCATACTGGGTCAGACTCTGAAGAAGTCACATTTTGTTTGATAGTTTTGATTACGTCCAGACACAATCGACGTGACACCACCACTACCACCACCCCTGCATCCCCATTTTTTCTATCGTCTGCTTGACTATTCACTCCCAAATCCTTGTGCCCCGTAAAAAAAAAAGGAGCGGAGAGAGTCTACAAGCCATGCTTATTTTGACTCTTCTTGCTGACATAAGGCGTTGAACTAACCTGCTTTTTCATCCCTCAATCAAAAGGCAGTATTTCTTTGACATTAGAGTAAAATATAATATCCGAGAACAGGACTATTTTCGTCTATTCAAACGACACCGTTATTACCTGACCCTAATCGTGACCCCGGAACTTTGACCTTAGTTCGAAGGTAATATCAAGAAGAAAAGTTACTTTGTGAACTCGATTGACGTGATTCCGCGGTGTTTTCTTCGGAGAGTGACCTCGTGGTGAACTGGAATTCATAGTCCCTTGCGAACTGCGGGCACTAGGCCTGTGGCTGTATTCGAGATGGGGGTAGTGTGGGGTAGATAATGAGATGGGGAGCTGAGGGAGCGGGCCTGGGTGGGGGCTGGAGGGTTGCCTCAAAATGGGTGCTGAAGACTGATGGGAAATGAACAGAAAAAATTCATGAAATAATGCAAAAAGAAACTATTCATGAAACTTTTGAAGTTATTGTGGAACGTGTTGCCAGGATATACCGTTTATAGTGTTGAATCACTCCTCTTATATGTCGAGCCTAATTGTGCACTGATATGACGTCGCCTGACCGCCCTTACTTGACTCATCTTTCTTTTAAAACTGTTCTGAAGACATATGTCACACCAAACCTCTTTATTTCTAATACCCCTCCTCACTCAAGCCAACTCAGTTTCTTCTTTCCTATCTCTGATCGTATCCATTGTCATCCTCCTTTGTTATACTGCATGCGAGTGTGTGTGTGTGTGTGTGTGTGTGTGTGTGTGTGTGTGTGTGTGTGTGTGTTGTGTTG
>CM065714.1:82464071-82469071 GCA_033310375.1 Conus canariensis
AAGAAAAGAATGTTTTTACTTTTCCACATCATCATCACTAGACGTGTGTAATTACATATCAAGGAACGATTTCCGTTCGTCCCTTTTTTTTTATCAAGAAAACAATGTTTTTTTTTAGTTTATCTTTCCACATCATCATCACCAGACGTATCCACAACAGGGATCAGAATGCATTTTCCAATAATTAATTATTCATGCACAATAATTTTCATTGCTCACTTCCAGAGATCATCAACACTCACATTATCGTAATACATTAGGGAAAATATGAACAACACTTTTTTTCAATTGTACATTGATTTAACTAGATTACTTTATTCCGAACACATATAAGTATACATATTCTTTCTTTTAACTACTCACTCCATTCTTCTCATCCACCTCTAGGAAAAAAAAAATTCATTTATACAAACCTTAATTTCCATTTAACTGTTAAAACATACCTGACTGCCAGCGAGAACACGCCTTCAGTCTCCCTTCGGCTCGTCTGTGGACAAGTTGCTCGGCCGGTAGCTCTTCGGAGACTGAAGGGAAATCCTCGCTCACCCGACTAACACCAAACGCAGGTGAGTAGATGTCAGGTAAACAGGTCAACCGGTTTTTCAGGTTTACCTGTTCCGGTCCAGCGTGTCCCCAAAATTTGGGATCGGACGAAATATGGTCTGTCACACTTTTATTATTTTAAGTGTGTGTGTGTTTAATCTTACTCAATTTATTCTGGCAGCCAAGGTGTGGATGCTCAGCTGCCTTCTGCTTCTGATAATGTACAGAGCATCCAAGTTCCAAAACAACTGCACAAACCAATGGATGACTTGATCGTTAAATGGATGGTGGGAATAAAGGTCGGACGTTAAAGCTCAGTAACTGTTCTCCTCCTGAGAGCTCAAGCCTCACAGGTCTTGACAACAGCGTTAGCTGTCGGCAAAAATTAGGCTTGGGAGTCCCCCCCGCCCCCCTCTCACCCCCCTTCTCCAGGTTATTGACACTCGAACTCTGTATATCTATAGCAACACAGACATACATCAGCCTCACTGTTTTTTTTTTCCCCCGTTTTTCGATTAAGTCAAGGTGGCGTGAAAGACAGGCTCCCGACTGTACCCGGCAGGCAGACAGATGCTGTGCTGATACTGCTGTCGGCTGTTCGGTCAGGGTCTGTGCACTGTTCAAGGTTAACTGAGCAGAAGTTGATATACTTCCAGTGCTTTGTGCATCTCTGTCTTGTCTATGAATGTTCAGTGACTAGAAACACACACACACACACACACACACACACACACACACACACACACACACACACACCACACACACATGCATGCACACACACGCGCGCGCGCGCACACACACGCACGCACGCACGCACGCACACACCACACACACACACACACACACACACACACACACACACACACACACACACACACACGCAGTGACTAGACACACTTCCTCCACAACCCTCCTTGGATATGTCAGAAATGTGGCGGGCTGCTGTGTATCTGTCCTTCCCAAATCGATGTCAAACTGAAAACCCACGAGATGTGTTCTTTCGAATTTCACTGTGATGATGATTTTGGGAAGGAACCACACATGTGAGCTTGCTGCTGGAAACAGGCTGATGTCCTGATATGTGTGATGCTCATCAGATTAACTCATGGGACACGTATCACTGAAGTTATTGTTTTATACAATGTCATCAAATCTATCTATTTTCCTATTTATTTAATTATATGGCTATTTCTTTGCTTTTTTTAAAATAAAGGTTTCTTTCTTTTGTACTGTACTGTCTACAACCAGTTCGTACTTACACACTAATACTATCGATTCATCCGTTTGAATATTTGTTTGTCTCTATTAGATTTTCTTTTTCCTTTTTTTATTATCTTAGTGTGTGTGTGGTGTGTGTGTGTGTGTGTGTGTGTGTGTGTGTGTGTGTGTGTGTGTGTGTGCGTGCGTGCGTGCGGGCGGGCGTGCGTGCGTGCGTGCGTGCGTGCGTGTGTGTGTGTGTGTGTGTGTCTGTGTGTGTCTGTGTGTGTCTGTGTTTGTGTCTGTAACTAGCTGTGAGAAAGGCATCACCGCAGATTGCAGGAGACAGACGTATTCTAGACATGAATGAAACCACGGTGATTTTACCCCTTTCATTCTGCCAGCCAGGCGGTTGATTAAAGGAGTGGGTGCTTTGTTCTCCCCTTCTGCTTCTGATAACATACAGAGCGTTCAGGTCCCAGGATTACACGCACAAACCAATGGATGACTTGTTTGTTAGGACGGATAGTGGGAGTAGAAGTCGGACGTTAAAACTCAATGATAGTCGTTCCCCTCCAAACCAGCCACAAGCCTCGCATTTCTTGGCAGCAGCGCTGGTTATTGGCAAAATACAAGCACGGGGGACCCCTCCCCCTTCTCCCTAGGTTATTGGCCATGGAACTATGTACAACTACAGCAAGACAGACAAACATCTGTCTCATTTTTTTCTTTCTTTTATTCGCTTAAGTCAAGGGGGTGTGAAGACAGGGCCTGCACTGTGCCCAGAGAGGAGAGCAAGGATTCCACACATTGCCAGACTCAGGCTGAACTGGTACATCTCTCAGCTGTTGGGTCAATTTACCTAGGCTCAGCGTCTGTTGGCAGTTCAAGGTTAACCGAATAGGCGTTGATATACCTCAGGTTCTGTGCGCGTCTCTGTCTGGAATGTGTAGGCTACATCTTTTGTTGTTGTTGTCTCCTTTTGCTGATAGACCTTAAGTGAAAGGAAATAGCAATTTCTTCACCAGCTGAGCAAAGGGCATCACTCTTCGGGCCAAGCTCCTCAGGTATCAGGTTTGAAGTACAAATATGATGGAGATACTCTAAGTATATTGTGTACATTCTTAGAAATAGTGGAAAGACTGTCCATGATTTCATGACATATGAATGGAGGAAATAAAACTAAATAATGCGTTCTAATGAAAAAGTTACCTTTAAAATGAATCTACACAATTGTTTAGCGATCCTGTGCCTTGAGTACACACACACACACACACACACACACACCACACACCCCACACACACACACACACCACACTCACACACATCACTCACGACACACCACACACACACGCCCGCGCGCCGCGCCCCGCGCGCACGACGCACACGCCGCGCACGCACCACACAACGCATATGCAGACCACGCGCAGCACAGCCCACACACACACACACACACACACACACACACACACACACACACACACACACACACACACACACAACAGTGCGCGTGCGCGCAGACACAACGCTCGTACGCCACGACCACACAGTGACGTGACTTGACACTTTCCCATCACAACGTGCTTGCTGTCTTGAGATTCACTATAATGATTGTTTTGGCATAGAATTATACGTGTGGCTTGGTACTGGAAATAGATACATTTTCCATCATGTGTGATGCTCTCAGGTAATCTTATTGGACATGTATTACTATAGAGTTAGTTTCTTGTTTGTTAGGATGGTAATGGAATAGAGGTTGGGTGTAAAAGCCTTCCCCTAACCAACACTAAGCCTCACATTCCTTGGCAGAAGCACAAAGGTTGTTGGCACGATACGTGCCACCCCCACCCCCCACCCCCCACCCACAATCCTCAGGATGAGAGAAAGGGCATTGGCCTTGGAATGTATAGCTACAGCTTGACACACTGACATCAGCCGCACTGTTTCTCTTCCCCTTTTGCCAGCACATCAAAGGGGTGTGAAAGACAAGACTCCCCACTGTGCACAGAGAGGAGACCAAGGATTCCAGCTCAGTGCACTGGTACCTCTCCCAGCTGTTGGGTCAGATTACGTGAGCTCCCTGACTGTGGGCGAAGACAGATCGAGGTTCACTGAGCGGGTTTTGATATACTTCTCAGTAGGCCAGCTTTCATGTATCTGTGTCTTATTACTGTGTGCTTGGCAAGTTAGTTCTGTTGTCTTATTTATGGATGGGCCTTAAGTGAAAGGAAGCAGCCATTTTTCCTCTCCAGCTGAGTTCCTCTGAAATGACAGACTCTCTCTCTCTCTCTCTCTCTCTCTCTCTCTCTCTCTCACACACACACACACCACACCACACCACACACACACACACACACAACACACACACCAACACACACACACAACACACATACATACACATACATACATAAAACACACGTACACACGCTCACACACACATACACACACATACGCACATACAAACATATGCACACACACACACACACACACACACACACACACACACACACACAACACACACACAACACACACACTACACACCACACACACACACAACACACACACACACACACACACACACACACACAAACACACACACTACACACACACACACAAACACACATACACACCACACACACACACACACACACACACCACACACACACACACACACACACACACACCACAGAGCTGACCTTTTGGAACGAACATCTGAACCATTGTAGATGAAGCACTTGATTCTATTCAGGGAATGTCAAGGTGGTAGTAGAAAGATCAGGTTTGGGGCTCTACATTCCATAATTACGTGTCCTTGACCTGGCGTACCTCCTGACAGTTTGCTGCCCTTACGGTCATCAGCATGTGGGACTTTAACTTTTAACGTAACCCTTCAATCCAGAATACATTCAGTGACCTCCAAACAAGCACAAACAAGGAGGGATAAAGAATGAAGGAGGTAAACAATGGACAAATATGGCACATTACGTAATGAGAAGCTGCAGGCAGGCTACGAAGAGGAAAAGACTGTAGAAATGAAGAAAACAGAGACAGAAATGTAGTGGTGAAAATACACACTTCCCACCAAGCATCCATCAAGATTCCCCAGTGAACCATACGAAAGAAAGGGTTTGTTGAAGCCATTTTGCTCTGTAATTGAGTCACGACTGTCGTTAGAAAGTGGCATGGGCAGAAACTGTTTCTGCACTGCTTTTTCAGCACTGTTATGGTTGTAGCATCTGCTGTTAGTGGGTTCAGGGATA
>CM065714.1:82474071-82476571 GCA_033310375.1 Conus canariensis
ATTACGTGAGCTCCCTGACTGTGGGCAAGACAGATCGAGTTTAACTCAGCAGACGTTGATATACTTCCCAGTGGGCCTACTGTGTGCAGCCATGGGTTAGAATTGCCATGTGTGCTTGGCATTTGTTGTCTTATAAGTTGATGGGCCTTTTGATGAAAGGAAGCAGTCTATTTCTGCTCCAGCTGAGTTCCTTTTGTATGACACGCTCACACTCTCACACACACATGCACATGCACACACATACACTCACACTGTCACACACACACACACACACACACACACACACACACACACACACACACACACGCACGCACACACGCACACGCACACACGCACACGCACGCACGCACGCACGCACGCACAAAGGCACATGTGCACACACATCACACACACAAGCGTGCATGCATATGCACACACACATACACACACACACACACACACACACACACACACACACACACACACACACACACACACACACAACACACATCACACATGCATACACACATACACAAGCATGCATGTATATTCAGGCACTTGCATGGATACACGCACGCGCACGCGCACGCGCACGCACACACACACACACACACACACACACACACACACACACACACACACACACACACACACACAGAGCAGACTTCAGGGAAACTTCCAGTCACCCGTAAATGGAGCACCTGATTCACCTCAGGGTACGCTAGCGTGGTAGAAGTACAGGGTTGGGGCTCCACCTTCTGTAATGACGTGTCCCTGACCTGTTGAACTTCCAGACAGTTCGCTGCCTCTGCGGTCATTAGACTGTGGGACTTTAACCTTAAACAGAACCCCTAATTCCAGAACACTTTCAGTGACCTCCAAACAAGGAGGGATAAGGAAGGAAAGAGGTAAACATGGACCAAAGTGGCACTTTACTGTAATGAGAAGCTGCAGGAAGGCTATGAAGAGGGAAAGACTGTAAAAATAAAGAAAACAGAAAAAGGATAGTAGTGGTAAAAATATACAGTTCCCACCGAGCATCCATCAAGACTCCCCAGTGAGCCTATGACAGAAAGTCTTCATGAAACCGTTTGCACTTCGTAATTGAGTCATGACTGTCGCGAGTAAGAACCTTGGGTAGATATCAAGACTGTTTCTGCTCTTTTACAGCACTGTTATGGTTGTAGCATCTGCTTGTTTGGAGTTAGGGAAGGGGGTAGGAGGGAGAGGGAATGGATGCGGCGTGGATGGTGGTGGGTGGGTGTGGGGTGAAGGTGGGTGTTTCCCAACTTGATTAGTTTGAGAGGTTAGACAGACAGATGAATGAACATGGTGGTGACCCCAGAGGGGCGGGGGTAAAGGGAAGAGAAACACACACACACACACACACACACACACACACACACACACACACACACACACACACACACACACACAAGGTCCATGACTGAGCAATTTTTGTTGGCAGCAAGTGTTTGATGGATCAGAACAGACACCACCGAGCATCATTGAAGTGCCTCGGTGGCAGCACAGTGTCACCTCTGGTGGGTTTGCCCCAAGGACGATGTGTTATTGCCGTTGGGGTGTATTGCTGTGGCTGCCAAGCGATCACCTGAATGTGTCTGTGTATGAGACAGCTGGAGGGAGCAGAAGGCAGTAGTGCCTCTGCTGGAGAAGGGAGCCGATGAACAGGAAGATAAGACAGCAAACAACAACAACAACAACAACGACAAAACAATCAAGAAAAAAATCAAAACAAAACAAACAAACAAACAAACAAAATAACCAAACGCAAAGAAACAGATGAACAAAGAACCGTCTTGATAGCTATCATAAATTCATAAGATGGTGCAAAGATAATCAGTATGGTAACCTGGTCTTCTCATCCCAGATTACCACCCCCCCCCCCCCTCCCCTCCAGCCTTCACTGTAGTTCCAGCATATCAACTAACGTACAGGTGGCTTGAGGCGCGGGGAGAGGGGGGAGGGGGGGGGGGAGAGGATGGAGGGGGATGGGGTTGGAGTGGGGGTGAGGGCTGGATGTCAACGCTCAATGAAGTCTTGTTCTCCTTGCAGACGGACGGTCAAGCTTATGATTGTGGGTCGCAGCGTTAGACATCAAGCGCCATTTTAACGTCACCTTGCGCGCGAGTTTGCAGGCGTCATAGCTGCGGCTTGTGACTTCATTCATTCATTATCATTATTATTGTAGTTGTTGTTGTTGTTATTAATTATTATATTGTTATTATTATTATTACTATCATTATTATCATCGTTGTCATTATTGTTGTTGTTCTTATTTGGCCAGGATTTAAACTTTCTGAGCGTCTGAGGCGTGAGTCCACCAATCAGAAAAGTGCAAGCAAACAGATGACGCCTCTCTCATAACCGATCAGCAGACAACATGAAGATGCTGGAATTAAAAACGCGCAGACAACAGAGTTGTGTTGAAATCCTGCACAACCACACCCTGTCTGTGTACCACGACAGACACCATGTGCCAGGTTTCCATGTTCTCGTT
>CM065714.1:82494071-82509071 GCA_033310375.1 Conus canariensis
GCACACATATCACGTTAAGACTTTGAGAAACAAGCATCACACCAAATGTGACTTTGAAAGCAACGTTCGTTTTGAAAGGAAAGGAGTCATGCGGAGGCGGGGGGGGGGGGGGGGGGGGGGGCGGGGTGGGAAAGGGAGGGCGACGAGTGAAAGAGCTGTCAGGCGGAGGAGGGGTGGGAGGACGGGGAAAGAGGGGGGATGGGAAGTCAGGAAAATGACAGATGGGGGTTCAACACAAGTGTGCACATTTTTTTTTAGCGCGGTACAAGCGTTCTTTGACTTTCACTTCACTGGAGGGTAAAATTGTGATGTCACTGGGCCGCTAAGAAGCAAATGACAATGCCAAAGCATCGTGTTTTGACCACAAGTAGATCTAGTACAGGAAAGACGAACAATTGTAACAAAAGCGGGGAACTGGGGGAAGAGATGTGAGGGGGTGAGGGGAGGGGGGTGGGGGAGAGAAAGCGGCTGGAGGGGAAGAGTGGGAGAAAAGAAGGGAGGGCAAGGGGGCAAGAACTTAAATGCTGCGGCAGGCTGTCTGTTCAGCTGTTGAGCTAGAAGATTACAACAACAAAAAAAAAAAAAAAAAAGAAAAGAAAGACAAAAAGAAAGAAAAGGGAATGGGGCAAAGGGGTGGCGATGATGCTGAAATTTAAGAAGAAATCAGTACATAAATTCATTTTAAAAAATTGAAAAAGAACGCTATGGGTACAGCTGGTAGTGAAGTATAAGCTAAAAGGGTACACAAATCCATTTGCAGGTAAATAAGTTCAGAGGGAAATGCTTAGTTAAGTGGACAAGTAAATCAAACGAGATAAGAAATTAAGCAGATAAAATGATACTTTTCTTGAATATCAAGATGGTCTTCTTGTAAAGTACACACACACACACACACACCACACACACACACACACACATGTATATATATACTTGCATACATGCTCACACACACACACACACACACACGCACGCACGCACGCACGCACGCACGCACGCACGCACGCACCACACACCACACACACACACACACACACACACACACACACGCACGCACACACCACGCACCACACACACACACACACACATTATCTGTGAAACGACGGTGATGATGACGAAGAAAAACACTGATGTGATGCACAAACAATAATAATAATAATTGTAAGACAAACGGCAGTTGTCAAGATATGAATGTGAAATGAAATCGAATAAAATCAGGAGCTGACAAAGAAGTTAGGCTGTTCAATACATACGGCTGGGTAAGAAGCTGCTTCTTTTGCTAGAAACATTATTCTATTGGATGCAAAGGAACAAACTGGACTGTGAAATGAATGAGTCATCAGGGCAGCAAAAAGTACAACCTTTGCACACAACACACACACACACACACACACACACACACACACACACACACACACACACACCACACACACAAGAAAGGAAATAACGTACACAGCATCGAAAGAACAGTATGTTTACGTTTGATTCAAATCTATTACGAAGCCAACATCACAGTATGGCACCAAATACAACAGAAAACGCGTTTGCACAATACCATATGTTTGGTCGTTTCAAAAACTACAATGATGACAGGAACCAAAGAGTGATGTGAGAAACCACAACTTCCAAAGTGCTGTTCACTTTCCACTTCTGAACAGAACATCGGCACACAACTTCATTTTTTTTTGGTTCTCACTTCCAAATGAATATAAGTATTCATCTTCTAGCGCAACTTCACACTTCCAGATCAGATAAAAGCATGCGGCATCACACGTAAATTTCTACATCCAAATCTGCCATAGACAAAAAGCTACAAGGGTGTTTTTTTCACGCTTGAGTAAGATATGGGCACACGACTTGTAACGATTTCATCCCCTTCCCACCCAGCCCCCCCATTATCTCGCAAAAAGAAACACGATTTCATGTGTGACTATTCCCTTAGGAATTCAGACACGGGTACACGATTTCAAGTGTATCCTTTTACTTCAAAAAAAAAAAAAAAAAAGCAAAACGATGTAGCAACTCCACCAACGACCAAACTATTTGTATTCACACAATTTCAAATGTGACCATTCCATTAAAAACAAACAAACAAATAAACAAGCAAACAAGTACTAACACACGACTACAAGTGCGACAGTCCATTTCCAATATAGTATGTAGGACTATAAGTTCAAGTGTAGCTTTTCCCTTCTAAAAAAATAAGTTACAGGCATACGACTTCCAGAGTAACATTTCCCTTACAGCAGATGATTTAGTAAATACACAGTTCAGTGCGACTACGTACATCTCAAACTCAGACAAGGGCAGACGACTTCACGTATAACGTTTCACCACGAAGACAAGAGCACAAGATGAGTGTGTCCGATCTGCCAATAGGCAGACATGTACACGTTGCTGGGTTTCCTCTGTTTCTTTGTTTTGCCAGTCTGCCGGCTTTAGATATATGTTCAAGATTCAGCACTAAAGAAGGGATGATTCTTAAATGCAGGGATATGAGAGAGGTCGGAGGGTGGAAGGGGGAGGGGGCGATTATTGAGGCCGGTGTTCAGGGATTCATAATAGTTCATAATACCGTGCCCAAGAAAAGGTAAGCCTCAAGTAGCTGACTGTCTCTATTTATGCATTAGATGATGTCTCTATTGATGCATTAGATTATAGATTTTTTTTCTAAATGCAGACAAACGTTTGTATCCACACAAGTTCAGTCAAATTCTTGGAGAGACAGAGAGAAAACATGTAAAAACAAGATACGCACGAGTGTAAAACTCTAATTCTGAGCATAAAAATACTATGTACATACAGAATATATCTTACCACAAAAAAATAGAAATTATATTTCTTAGAGAAAAACAATCATCACGTACAATATAAGCGACGTTCGGATATATTTGTGACAGTCGAACAAACACACTGCCTTAAAGTACTGCGCCAACTGCAAGAACTACCCAACACTGCACTGCGCCAACTGCAAGAACTACCCAACACTGCACTGCGCCAACTGCAAGAACTATCCAACACTGCACTGCGCCAACTGCAAGAACTACCCAACACTGCACTGCGCCAACTGCAAGAACTACCCAACACTGCACTGCGCCAACTGCAAGAACTACCCAACACTGCACTGCGCCAACTGCAAGAACTACCCAACACTGCACTGCGCCAACTGCAAGAACTACCCAACACTGCACTGCGCCAACTGCAAGAACTACCCAACACTGCACTGCGCCAACTGCAAGAACTACCCAACACTGCACTGCGCCAACTGCAAGAACTACCCAACACTGCACTGCGCCAACTGCAAGAACTACCCAACACTGCACTGCGCCAACTGCAAGAACTACCCAACACTGCACTGCGCCAACTGCAAGAACTACCCAACACTGCACTGCGCCAACTGCAAGAACTACCCAACACTGCACTGCGCCAACTGCAAGAACTACCCAACACTGCACTGCGCCAACTGCAAGAACTACCCAACACTGCACTGCGCCAACTGCAAGAACTACCCAACACTGCTCACGCTTTATTAAACTTCTCTCAAGAATAGCTACATACAAACATGCGCGCGCGCGCGCACACACACACACACACAACACACACACACACACACACACAACACACACACACACACACACATGAATGAATGAATGAATGAAGGATGGACACTCTCTCGTATACAAATCAGAAATAACATTTTGACTCCAACAGATAAATCCGACGGCTTTTCCTACCAATCGAAAGGATTTTTATAGAATTTGGCCAATCTCGTAGCTCGACATATACTATCTATAAGTAAAACACAGAGAGATGAAAAGCCAAATATCAAAACAATGTTTCTATTTTACCTTCTTGCCGTATCAAATCCACTCCATTTTCGATAAACACATGTCAAATGTTGCCGTCAAGGCCAAGAACTCAAAAAGGAAACGTTTTCAGATACACTCAGCCATTTTCACTCCATATACTAAAAATAGTAATGCCCTGTGACTGGTACGAAAACCCGTCAGTCTTCACTCAGCCTTTCTGCAGAGTACTAGCGGAACACATCTACTCTCCATAAAAAAAAAACGATTGCTGGTCATTTTGATTGGATGTGAAGAGTTAAATATATACAGTAAATGTCATTACTCTACAGACATGCTCGCAATTGGTAATGGCAAATACAAACAACTGACAACAGATAACAATCAACACAGTTTAGCATCAAACGACAAAGAGTGATTTTTGATTCTCGTTCGTTAGCCATTTATTCGGTTTGTTTCTAGGGGGAAAAAAGCTCTCTCTGTTATGGTGACACAGAAGGATTACTTTCAAGGACCAGATGCGACGTTTGCTTAGAGAACAAACAGTATGCTAGCACACGATATCTGTAGGATGTGTCAAATTCTGCACACTGGGTCTCTGTCAGACAGCAAGCTATGACCAGCGCTGAAATCACGTGTAAATCACCCACCCACTGATAACAACCATAGATATACAGACAATGAGGGGTGGGGGGAAGGTGTGTGTGTGTGTGGGGGGGGGGGGGGGGGGGCAAGTATTTTTCACCTTTGGCTAGAGTTTCAATGCGCATAATGAAGGCATCAATCTCTGTCGGTTTATGCCAGAATGTAATACTGCTGGGCCCTACAGCAGCATTGTAGCGCGCGCACACACACACACACACACACACACACACACACATAACACACACACACACATACATACATACATGCACGCACACGCACGCATCGCGCGCGGGCGCGCGCGCACACACACACACAACACACACATACACAAAGAGAGAGAAAGAGAGAGACAGTGAGGGGGGAGGGAGGAAAGGGAAGGAGAGAGAGAGAGAGAGAGAGAGAGAGAGAGAGAGAGAGAGAGAGAGAGAGAGAGATAGACAGACAGACAGACAAAGAAAGACAGACGGAGAACACAAGTGCGCATACACATGCACTTACACCATCCATCCTTGCGTACATGCATCTTGAGTGTTTACCTACTTACATAAAAGCAGACATACAGGAAGCCAGACACGGTCCATTGTATCTATCATTTTCTCATCAGAATACTTTCTTTCGTCAGTACGAACACTGGAACTGATAATTTATAACGAGTTCTTTTTCTTTAAAAATTGCCCCGGAATTCAAAATTTTAAATATGAACATTCCGTTAATTTCTTATAACTTTCAAATGTTAGCTTCTTCAAGGCATCTGTTGAGGTGTGAATAAAACAAACGGCAAGAAATCAAGCGATCCTTTTTCTGAGTGATATAGGAGAAGGGAGAACATCACTTCTGATATCAACACAGCACTTTCGCCAGAAATCGCATCTAATTTTAATACGATGTATTGTTAACTGGTATACCATGAATTCTTTATCTTTCATCAACTGGTATACCATGAATTCTTTATCTTTCATCAACTGGTATACCATGAATTCTTTATCTTTCATCAACTAGTATACCATGAATTCTTTATCTTTCATTAACTGGTATACCATGAATTCTTTATCCTTCACCAACTGATATACCATGAATTCACTGTCTTTCGTTAACTGGTATACCATGAATTCTCTGTCTTTCATCAACTGGTATACCATGAATTCTTTATCTTTCATCAACAGGTATACCAGGAATTTTTTTTTTAATCTTTCATCAACTGGTATCCCATGAATCTTTTATCTTTCATCAACTGGTATACCATGAATTCTCTATCTTTCATCAACTGGTATACCATGCATTCTGTATCTTTTGGACCCCAAAACAGTGATATATCAGTTCAAACTAAACAGGAATAAAATATGATTACACCAAGGTATTGTCCGTCTGAATCTCAATGGGTGTTAATTACTTAATCCGCATCTCTCCAAAAATCCATCGTTGTTTCGTTATGATTCGTATACGCCAAAAAGGATCTTCACTATAAAATACTACGGCTTGAAGACGCGGTGGAGCGGAAAAAAACAACAGAGAAAACAATTAATAGCTTTTGTTTCAAATGCATAGTTTGTCACTCTCAAGGTATTACAAATCAATGTTCATGTAAATATTTTTTTAATGTGCACAATGAATTAAGTATATACCTGAAAGTTTCTTGTGCTCATTCCAGATAAAAACAATAACCCTTGATCATTCCTAGGGTCAACATTTCAAAAAGTTTCTTTTTTTTTCTTTTTGTCTTTTATTTCTTTCTTTGGCTTTGTTTTATAGTTGTTGTTTTTTTCATGTTGTGCGTTTATGCGAGCGTGGACACACACACTTTCACAAGACCGAGCCTCTTTTTGTGAGTTTTATCTGATGTGTTTCTAACAATCAGAACATTATTCTGAAATGATAACATGTACGTACGTTATTAAAAACAGAAATTGTCTGCTTATTTCCTTTCTGTTACTAAAATAAAAGTAGTCATAATAAACTAGTTACTATTCTAGATATGGTCACGTTATTTTTGTTTTTAAGGGAGACATTATCATGTTATTACCACCATACTATTAATGGCTTTGGATGAAAACGTTTACGTTGTTTAAGTTGTTAAATTGAAATTATCTTGTTATATCTGTTAGGAAACATAATTATGCTACTACTGTCACGAAAGTGGACATAGTCACATGATTTTTGTTACATAAATAGAAACTGCAATGCTATTTCTTCACTAAAGTAGAAATAGTCACTTTATTTAAGTTATTAAGTATGCATGGTCAAGTTCTGTCTGTTACAGAAGCAGATATGGTCGCGCTATTCCTGTTATTAACGTAGAAATGATCATGATATGTCTGTTATTAAAACAGACATGGCCAGTTATTTCTTTACATTTTTTGTTTGAAAGTGGAAATGGTAAAAGTTATTCGTTAACTGTTTCAGAAATGCTCCCTTTATTTCTGTTGCTAACGTAGACCTGGTTATATTATTTCTGTTACTAAAGTACATGGTTAATTATTTCTGTTAATAAAGCAGACTTGGTTACATTATCTCTGTTATTGTTAGAAGATAGGTAGAAGATAGGCATTCAAGCTAGAATTAATGCTTCATTGAGATGAAAGATGATATTTATAGGGAATACGGCGATCTCTATCTCCGTAAAATGTATTTTCGGTTTCTTTTACGGATAAAAATGTACTCAAGTCGTCAGTGAGTAACAAGAATGTCCAACAATTTGAGAACATATCCTTGTTTCGTACCTGACCCACAGTAAAAGAACATAATATATAGCACTGAGCGGCATTTTGATGTTTGAGGGCAACACTGCCCCTGTCCTTTTCAAGGGCAGCATCATATTAACTTCCTGTGGCAGCGTCGTATCCAAATTTATTCCGTTGACTTTTCATTGCCTGTGTTTTTGATTAGTTCTTCCTAGCGTCTGAAAGCTGTTTTGTTCTTAATCTTGAATGATACAAAAGGAAAATACAATGCGGTTGAAAAAACATCAGGAATTTTGAAATGCTTGTTCCACTTCGCCGCATGTCGTAAACGCGGCCACTCGATTTCAAATTTGTTGAGTGTAAGTACATACACAGTCAGCGTACATGAAAACAGGTGCTTTTTCCCTCACATCTTGGCTATAATCGAAGTTTTATTTATAGAATTTGCGAATAAATGACGAAAGCGTGCTGGATGTCGTGAACCGATAAACCACACAGAATCATTTCCGGTTACTATAGTAGAAAGTTATTTCTGTTACCATAATAGACTTCACCACTGTTCTTAAATTAGGAAAGGTAAATGTTCTTTCTAATTTCTTTTTTTGAAATAATGTTGCCTTAGTTAAGTTATTACATTAGAAACGATCACAGTATTTCTTATACTGGAGTGAGTATAGTCACGCCGTTTCTGCTTCTTCAAAAGATATAGTCACGGTAGGTTTGCTATGAAAGTGGAAATAATAACCTCACTTCGTAATCAAAGCAGAATTGATCGCGTGGTTTTTTTCTCACCTGGATCTGAGCGCGTTATTTCCATAACTAGATTTTGAAACTGTCACGTTATGTCTGTTACTAAAGAAGACAAGGTCACGTTTTTTGTTTTTTTTTTAAAGTAAGATCATTACGTTATTCATGTTGCTAGAACATACTTCATCAGATGATTTCTTTTGCTAAAATAGACACGATTATTCTATTTCTTTTACTAAAAGTAATCAGTCATAACAGAAAGATACGACTGGTCAAAATCGGGTGAACTGATAACTTTTTTATCTTTCTATCCCTGCTGTCGTAATTCCCATTCACTCCGCTTACCCAATATGAAATAACGCCTAAGTTTGTGCCGTCGCACACGGAGCTATCAACATCGAATTGCTACGAGAGAACTTAACCTGGGAAGACGCCACACTAGTGCCTAGTCACTTCATGATGATGTTCAGTGGTGTCTGCTCTGGTCTAACAAACGTTTACAGGACACTGTATACTATGCCCTCGTCTGACGACAATAACTGCTTAATCGCACCAGCGTCCATCCGACGTCAGCCTCCGTGAACTTGCCGATACTAATGACTCTCGCGAACTCACCGCGGAAATGGACGTGGAGAGGAATTCGACACTGAGGTCACCACGACGGCGGCTCCTCCAGGGACAGAACTGAAGCCTTCTTTTAAAATCATGATCAAGGAGAATGAGGTTGATAAAGGCGTTGCCATGAAGTGCATTCAGGTCTGAGGCCGCTTGACGCTTTACGCTTCTCTTCATAACATAACCCAGCGTCAGTCGGGCCTGAGAGATAGGGGCATCCCCAGTGCTGGTCAGGAAATTTGAGCAACACCCCAGAAATGTGTTCCTTAGGCGGATGAAACTTGACCTCGTGGAACCAGCCTTCCCATCTGAGTCTATAGCACGCCAAAAATTCTCAAAAATAAATGCCATTGACGGGAGTTAGTCCCATGCCTTTTCAGGCAGTAACTTTGCGAGGCTAACCATTGCATGACAGCGGCTGGTAGTATAGTTCAGAGACCGGATGGTGGCCAGTGGTCGCTCCTCTTTTGTCATGTCATATTGTTTATAGCCCAGCCGATCAAGAAGACGGCATTAAAACCCCTCCTCCACCATCAAATATTTGTCGTGTGTCAGTGTGAACAGAGAGGAATTTCCCGAACGCATTTGTGTTAAACTTGACATGCGATTATGGGGCGAAATTCAAGTAAACCCGCCAAAGAATGTGTGAGTAATGCTGATTTAATGCACAATACGAAACAAACAAGTGAATTTTCGACATACCTGTCTACTTCAGTCGTCCCAAATAATATGCATAATAATGTACAAAGCAATATTCCACAGGTGGCATAGAAGCGATCACAAATAAATCGACGAGTAAGTATACAAACTTAGCTTCAACACTATTTAAACTGGTGGTTTCAATGGCTGCATTCATGGTGAGATGAGCCGCCACATACTATTCTGCCTTTAATTTGCCGTGTGCCTTTTAAACAACATTTCACACACCACCTCGCTGAGTGCAAAGGACGCTTGAATGACAAAGACTAGTACTGCATTCCCACGCATATACTTCACGAGCAGTGTGTGTGTGTGTGTGTGTGTGTGTGTGCATGGAAAGGGGGCAGGGTTATGTGGTGAATTGGTGAAGTTTAAAGGCGGGTCCAATCCGGACACCAAGCGCTTTGAAAGATTTCCAGAGCAGTTTCCAAAGAATTACAAAAACATAGCTTCACACTTTCTATCCACAAAGGCAGGATAATTGGAAAGAGAAATATGGTTCACAAATATATGGATGAGTAGCGTCGTATACGCCTAAACGTCACTGAGATCGAGGACAACACAGATACATTTCACATGCATTAAGAAGATGGCGGCGATGGTATTGACTCTATGACGACTGTTTTTAACGCGCATGGTTAGACGGTGATCCTAATGTTTCACAAAGAAAAATTCATCAGTTAACGTGATCAGACCTTCGACACGTGAACAGCCCAACTGTTTTATACCCAGGCTAGGAAGTCTACAGACTCCGGCGATTCATTGAGCCCAGCACCTATATTACTATAAACGAGAAAAGGATGTGAAAAAAGGTGAATAAACTACCTTGTCTCTATTCATTTTGTTGTATAATCCACCGAATTTCCCGTACAAACATGAGTGTGGTCTTAACGGTTAAAGATCAGAAAGCTAATCTTCCCTATTTCAGTGTCACCATTCATTCTCCTCCATGCGCCATAACACGTGATGTTTTCTGATTGGTGGATATTTTGTGTGCCATTCATACCCTCCTTATCGTGTTGTTTCTCGTATCTAGCAGTAAGTCACCTGTGTGGAGTTTTCCGCACTGCAGATTGAAGAGTTCAAATTCCCCAGCCATGTCTCTTAGTATTAAGACGTCGTTCAGACGAAGACGCAAAACACACATATGTGTCATGACAAAGACACAAGCACACGTATGTGTCATGACAAAGACACAACACACACGTATGTGTCATGAGGCAGTAAAGAGTGACAAAGCAACGGATCTGTTTGCATTGGTAGTCTCCATTTCATTCAATGGGTAGTGAAAGGATCTGAACAGTTTGTGAGGTTATAGTGACCACATTTCAACCTCCATTTCATAACGGACTGAATAATGTGACTACCTGCAAATGGTTGAGCAGACCATGAGTATATCTGAAATCCGTTCGTTATTCACACGTGACGTAATTCTGCAAGCTGGATTGAAGGTAGGAGGTCTGTTGCCGTGGAAACGTTTGGTGCTGCTGCTTCTGTTGGTGATGAAGCAAGGAGTGGCGGTTGGCGTGGGACGTCATGTTGGGGAGGGTGGAGCGGGAGAAGGGAGACGACCTGGCGTCCAGAGGCGTGATGGTGACGCTTTCTGTGACGCCACTGTGGGCCGAATGCAAGGGGTTGTGATACAGCACCATGGGTTGGGTGAAGCGCTTCGGGCTGGTCACCATCTCTCCGGGGATGGGGTTGGGGTACCCGTGGTAGGAGGACGTATCCGTGGGCCGCTCCTCTTCGTACACCAGCAGCTCCTCCAGGGGAGGTGGGTCTGGAAACCCTCCAGAGTTGGGTCGATGGTGATGCTCTTCCTGCTGCGAGGACGACGCGCGTCTCCACTGCCTGGCGGGCTGAGGGGGAGGGTAGCCGGGGTCTGAGTGCTGATACAGCAGCCTGGGTTGTTTTCTTTCGGGGTTGATGTGGGCCATGTGACTCTCCCTGACAGGACTGCCGTAGTGAACGGCCTGGATCATCGTGGAAGAGGATGACGTGGGAGGCATCCTGGAAGCCGCGCTGTACTGCTCGGAGTAACTGGCGGAGGGCGGAAGCCGTGAGCGGGAGGCGTTGTGGTATTCGCTGTAGCTCTTTGGGGGCGGCATTCTGAAGGGCGTGCTGTACTGGTCCGTGCCGCTGGGTGTGCGCCTCTCCCGGTCACAGTGCACGTTGTGGCTCCACGACCTCTCCCTCTCCACGGCGGCTCCCCACGTCTGGCCCTGCTGCTGGGACAGGCGGCTCTGCTGCTGCTGCTGCTGCTGCTGCTCCGGATTGAGCTTCTCCTGTGTGGAAGAGGTCCCGCCGCCCCCCTCCACCCGCATGTCCTCGCTCCACGTGGCACTCTGCTGCATGCGCCACTCGTCCCGCATCTGCTGGCTGAGGAAGACGGGCGGGTGCTTGCCCTGGTTGTGCACGCCCGCGAAATGACAGCTCTGCACGGAGAACTTGCGCCGTCTGGCGGGAGAGGACAGAGGGTCAAGGTCGGGGTAGGAGGCCGGGGAGGACATCTTCCGGTGGAGGGGGGAGGTGGGCAGAGAGCTCATGCCCACCCTCTGCTGCTTGGGGCTGACGGCGGCCGTGATGGCGGCGATGGCGGCTGGGGAAGGGATGGGTCCCGACACCCGCGAGGTCGTCGTTCTGCCTTGGAACGGGGAGTCGTGCGAGGTGTGCGCGGACCGACCCTGCAAGGAAGAGGAGCGGTGACTGTTGGCCAGGGACTCGTAGCCCAGGGGCGTGGCGGCCAGTCTGCTGGGCGTGGAGGGCTTGACGGGCGACAGGGAGTGTTGGGAGCAGGCCATCATGATGGAGCCGATGAGAGACACGGCCAGCCCGAAGTCACAGAGGGCGTGGGCCCACGACAGCCGGTTGAAGTCCCCCACACTCTCGTACTCGTCCACGCTGAACAGTAGCATGCCGGAGATGCCCAGCAACTCTGAAACAAACAGTTCCTTGGAGTCAAAGACACGCTGCCTTCTGGAAGCCTGGTTTAATGTCTATACTGAACATTCACAAACTTCACTATCATATTAGAGGTGTCGGAACAAATGAGAGAGAGAGAGAGAGGGGGGGGGAAGAGAGAGAGAGAGAGAGAGAGAGAGAGAGAGAGAGAGAGAGAGAGAGAATCAAAGAGAATGAGAGAGAGTCAAATTGTCTAATAGACCAATGCAGACAAAATTAGAAAAAAAATATATAACTCAGACACACACACACACACACACACACACACACACACACACACACACACACACACGCGCGCGCGCGCGCGCGCGCGCGCGCGCGCGCACTCACACATTAAAACACAGTGACAGAGAGTTACAGACGGACAGAGATAGGCAGACACAGAGAACAATACACAGAAAATTAGCGACAGCCAACCAACAAACCCACCCACCCAGTAACTCAGACCCACAGCCAAGGAACCGTACAGCCAGGCCTACCTGCCAGGAAGGCGAAGACCTCGGTCTTCCGGCCCGCTAGACAGCATGTGTAGAAGTTGGGGGAGCAGCAGTTCTCCCTGAGAGCCATGGTGAAGGAGAACAGGTACAGCACCAAACAGCCCCCCAGCAGACCCCTCACCGATACCACCAGAACTGCAATTACAAGGCAGCAAAGGTTGAATCGTCATATCGCCGTCGTCGTCAAAACAATTGTCACCAGCAATCTACATCATCATCATCATCATCATCATCATCATCATCATCATCATCATCATCATCAAACATGGCCAAAGCGAAGAAAGAGAAGTGAAAACTATCCCGTCCACCTCCCTCTCCTTCCTCCCTTCTCGTTTTGCTCCCTCACCAATCTCCTCCCCCTCCCCCCATCCACCCACCTTCTTCACCTGTTCACCCCAACCAGCTCCGTCATTGACATTCACCAGAACTCGAATCATAGTTAGCAGACAATGAACAAGGTAGTAGGGAGTTTAGATAGTAAAGGCATCAACCTCGTCGTTGTCATCATCATTATCATCATCGTCGTCGTCGCCGTCGTTGTCGTCGTCGCCATCATCATCATCATCGTCATCTCCACCATCATGACCATGATCATTATCTTCATCATCATAAACATGATCGAGGAAAACAGGCAGGGTACCAAACAGACCCGCTCACACCCCTGCCGATAATGCCAGAAATCAAATGATAGCAAAAGACTTCAGGTAAGAAAGATAGTCCCCTTACAGACACCACCAGAGCTGGAATCACAGACAGCAAACACCGGACAAGCTGCCTCTAAATAACGCAACACCATCATCATCATCGTCGTCGTCGTCATTGTCATCAGCATCATCATCACTATGAAGATCATACTGAGAGTTAAACAGGCTTCTTCAACAACTCGTCTGGAACTGGAATTATAGATAACAAACACGGGAAAGATGCGGGTGATCATCATCATCATCATCATCATCATCATCATCATCATCATCATCATCATCGTCATCATCACCACGATTATTATCAATATCGTCTAAAAATAAAAAGGAAAGAAATAAAGAAAGAAAAGGAGCGTAAGAAACGAAGAAGAAGAAGAAGAAGAAAAAAAAAACAGGAAAGAAAGCAATACCGGCAAGAATTCGCTCACAATGCTCTCCTGACTACAGAAGCTGTACAGACAGACAGCTGTCTTCCCAATTCAGCTGTAACTCGAAAGCAGACCAAGACCATCACACAATGAAACCCTAATGAGAGAGAGAGAGAGAGAGAGAGAGAGAGAGAGAGAGAGAGAGAGAGAGAGAGAGACAGACAGACAGACAGACAGACAGACAGACAGACACAGAGAGAGAGAGAGAGAGAGAGAGAGAGAGAGAGAGAGAGAGATGGGGTGGGGAGGGAGCGCGCGAGGGAGAGGGAGATGTTTTTTCCCTTTTTTCAGCTCAGTTTTGTAAGAGAGAGAGAGAGAGAGAGAGAGAGAGGGGGGGTGAGAGACAGACAGACAGACAGACACAGACACAGAGAAAGAGAGAGAGAGAGAGAAGGGGGTGGGGAGGGAGCGCGCGAGGGAGAGGGAGATGTTTTTGTTTTTTTTTTTCTCCTTTTTTCAGCTCAGTTTTGTAACGAACCAGAACAGCACTTCGTGTCAAGTCACTGATCGCCACCCTCCTCATCCCCTCAGAGTTAATCAAAATAATAGCCAGGAACAATGCTCCCTACAGCTTCTTCGCGAACGCATACAGACACAAAGCCCACGCAGCCTTCAACTGATTAGATCGTCCTCCACCCTCTTTAACACACAGCAAGGAGTTCAGAGGAAAGGGAGAAAGTTGAATGAATGCAAGATTGTCTCTTTTCGGGAGTGAAATGTTTCCTTCCACCTAAAACTGAATATGAAAGCATCCGTTCATCACTTTGCATTTTTTCGTGTATCTATTTCATATATATATATTTTTTTAATATGGAACAGATAAGTAGTGGAAGAAATGAGTGCAGACATACAATATCTTTATCACTATAACAATGGCTCCGTAAAGATTTTTCTTTTCTTTTCTTCTTTTTGTTTTAAACGGGGGATTGAGTGAAGAAAGGAGAATAAAACATAGTTTCAAAAACTTAAGTGACAGCATAGGGTTAAAGATTAAGATTAAAGTCTCGCGGGTATAGAAACAGTCAACTGTTAATGTTCCCTGCGTCTAGACCATGGCACTAAATGAAGGAGGAGCCCGTCCCACTCTTCCTGCCGTCTCAACGTTTGCTGACCTGAATCAGGCACCCATCACTGTTTGGTGGACGGACAGGGTTTTCAAGCCGTACATTCCAACCCCACAAGTGGCTGAACTCAAGGCAGTCAGCTCTGCAGGCAAATTGTTTGAG
>CM065714.1:82514071-82519071 GCA_033310375.1 Conus canariensis
CCGGTACAGTACACAAAACAAAATCAGCAAAACTGTAAAACAGGACTGCATGTGCAGACCGGTGACAAAGCATGAAAAAAGTAGCAACAGTAAAATATGACCTGGTTGAGGGGGAGAGAATGTCAGGGACAAAGACATGTCGGCAGATGACACATGAAATGCAGTCACACCTCTAGAAAGGTATATATAAATATATTGTCAAAGTGTTTGACACTGGAAACTAGATTAAAATTTGGATAGGTTGTGACTGTTGAAGCTATGCTGATGAAGTCAGCAAAAACACAGGTATGGGAAATGTTTTGAGGACCACGAAACCGTATGTACTCCAAGCCGAAAGGGTTCATTTGCCTCGAAAGAAGTGGCAATTGCAAAAGATGTCTTTCACTATCCTCTTGAGCTTCATGATCTCAGAGATACCAGATTTATAGGGGATGGGGGATATTTACACTTTCGAGAGTGCTTTGAATTTTCACTCGTATAGTAAATTGAAGCAATTGTAAAGACAGAGTAAGTGAGCCATTTAGACACGCACGGGGACACGTTTCTGCTATCTAGGAAAAAGGCAGTGTCAGCCGACTAAAGCAACACATGCAAGTGCAAACTAACCGATGTAGAAACAAACCACATTCTGACGTACTATGGGAATGCAACAACAGCAAACCAAAATTATCCACATAAGATGTATGAACTATTTTCTTCCTCAAATTGTCATTTGAAAAGTCTCATGTCAAAGACGGGAACAAAATTTAATATTATCACCAAACGTGTTCAATCAGTTGGTTCACATTTAAGCAAGCAGCGCCTGAGAACATTTAGATACCTACAGACTCAAGAACAACCTACCAAAAAGAGTCATAGAAGCTATCAGGCCAGTGTTAAGAGATCCTGCCGACACTGAATCGTCAGATAAGTGTTTAGAGGGCTACACTCAAAAAGGCCAGTGGAAGTATTCATAGTATGATATGGTAACACAGCCCTAAAACCAAAAAAGCAATGGCCTTATAGTTGTCAATACTGCAGTACAATTTCTCCGCTGTTTTCAGTGCTGGTACAAAACACTTGGTCAAATCCTGCAGAAGCAGGAAATGTCTGTCGGAGAGTTCACCGAGCGATTCCTCCATGACATGGACACAGAGACCTTCTGACAGCCAAGCGCCAGGCACACTATGGGTAAAAAGACTTCAGAGACGTTGGAGAGAAGAAAAGCTGGTAGATATGAGGGGAGGCGGAAATAGGATCCTTACATGGCAGAAAGGTCTCTAACTTCAGTAATGTATGCTGCTCTGTACTTTTTTTTTTACAGATTAAAAAACAATTAGGTTCGTATTGACCGTATATTTTTATTTTCAAGCTACAGTTATGAAGTTTAGTGTGCTGTTTGAGTTTTTGTATGAAATGTGAACTCTTCAAAGTGCAGCTTTGATTGATTTTATGCTTTTTGTGGTGGCTTTGTCAATATTTATTTGGAAATCAATGATAAAGTGTTGAAATGCTGAAAAGCTCATAACGTAGGATGATAAATAAGTTCTGGATTAATCATAATCCAGATAAATTTTGTTTATATTTCCATGTAAAAAAAAAGCATAATTCTAACATTACCCAGAACTGAATTAATTGGGTTATAGATGGGGTTTTTCTTTTTCTTTTGTTTTTACTATAATCAGAAGAATACGCGCTTGTCAAGGGATATTTACTAATAATAAACTATATATATTATATATATATATATATTATATATAATATAAATAATATAGAGAGAGAGAGAGAGAGAGAGAGAGGAGAGAGAGAGAGAGAGATGCAGATATACACCAATAGACCTAAAAACAGCAATAGATATTTAAAGTACTTTACATACAGTATGTATCTGTCATTTCCTTTCCTTGTAGTATCAGCTCCGTTCATAACAATAACGGTTTTAGTACTCCTTTGTTGATAGTAATGAAGTCTTGTAAGAAGGTGTGCACATGTTGTGTGGCCGGCTGCGAAGTGATCAGGCTAAGTACCTCACAGCTTCTACACAAACGGCACTGCCAACCACACCACGCCTGGAAGGGGGAGATAACTCTAAGAGAGCTGTAATCACACAAGCTGGCCAGTTATTGATTGTTCACCAGACGGAGAACGGCTATTTTCCCGCCTCGCTCTCTCCGTCTCTCTATCCGTATAGCCCTCACTCTTCCCATCCAGCAACAGCCATATTCTGATCCCAGAGAGTTCCGATTATACCGCGATGCCAGAAGGAAACCAATTAGTCCCCCAGTTATCTGCATATCACGTGCATCAGCTCACGGAAAGTGGGTGCATATAGTGGGAGGGAACCCAGAAACACTGTCTGAAAAGTGCAGCTCTACGGGATGTACGTCATGAATGCAGACTGATATTTTTTTTCTCTTGGGTCTACTCCTGTTTGGTGATATATTCAAGAACCTCCACCATCCTGAATGTCAGACGGTGGGTAAATACGTCCATTGCTGTCAGGCCGCTGTATCTCTCAATCGATACCCTGGATAATGGCAGAATAAACATTCCCAAGCCAACGGCTACTCGGGGACCGAAAGAATACTAATCTAGATGTCAAAAAGAGAAGAAAATAAGCTTCATAGGCGCAATGATTTTCAGATGGAGGTCTTACAATTCCCTTGTTATGTCAATAATCAGTTGAGAATCTCTCCTGCCATTAAAGCAATAGCGTTGCTGAAACTTAGAGAAGACTTCAATGAGTTTGAGAGAGACATGACGGTGAAGGCTAAAGCAAAACCACGCAAATCCTTTACTTTCCAGAATAAGTCAACATTTACGTATTTTTAACGTATACTTCTCTCTATAAAATTAACAGAGAGAGAGAGAGAGAGAGAGAGAGAGAGAGAGAGAGAGAGAGTGAGAGAGAGAGAGAGAGAGAGAGAGAGAGAGAGGAGATCAGCGGAAAAATATGCTCCCAGCCAACGATGCAAAGCAAAATGCATTTCTCAAAACAATGATACAGTAACTTTTTTCTGTCTTTCAAGACATAGGAAAATAACATACAGTTTCCAGAGAAAAGCATACACAAACAAACTTCTTCTCCCCCCCCCCCCCCCCCCCCCTTTCGTCCATTCCCCTGCGTCAAGAGACCAAATTAGGTCTGCGACTGTTTTGTCAAAAGGAGAAAAAATCTTATTAGTCTCCATAGCATCTGCCTATCACGTGCAACAGCTTACAGAAAGAGGATGCATGGCGTGACAGTGAAGTGAGAAATACTGTCTGAATGTGCAGCCTGTGCGCGCTCTGAGCTATGAATGTCATATTGATGTTCTGGTTTCCCTTTGGTATAATTCTCTGTGGATGATATACTCCAGAACACACCATACAGACTGTCAAAGAGTAGCTAACTGGGTACATTGATGGCTGGCCGTTTATCGCTCTATCAATAAGCAGGGTAACGATGAAATAATCAATACCAGGCTGATAGCTACTTTGGGTCTGGCAGAACATTTATCTTAACGCCAAAACTATACAGAATTATTTTTCGAGATAATATTAATGTAGTTCAATTGTTATATTAGTGATCTGTTTGATATTGTCTTGCATTAAAATGTTTTTGAATGACTTCATCTACACACACACACACACACACACACACACACACACACACACACACACACACACACACACACAATACACACACACACATATACAAGTAAACAAATACATACACACATACATACAAATTGAATAAACGAAGCAAAATGTATTGTTTCGTTAAAGCGTGTGTGTGTGTGTGTGTGTGTGTGTGTGTGTGTGTGTGTGTGTGTGTGTGTGTGTGTGGGAGTGAAAGAGAGGGACACACACACACTACACACACACACACACACACACACACACACACACACACACACACACACACACACACACACACACAGATAGGGTCGAACAGCTCCCAACCACAAGAGATTACGCTCACTCCCAGTTCAATCATCCAGGGTCTTTGCTGGAGACTGACTACCTCACCTTCCCACAGACAAAAGCTGCTATGGTCATCATTCCTATCAGACATCAGTGGCAAATTCACCCACAGAGAGTTTTGACTCAAGCCACCATTCTTCCAGTTGTACAAAATCAGACATAGACACTGCGTTACCAGGCATGTGATCTACGTAGTCATCAGCTCTTTGGTTCCTTTTCCTTCAGAGAGAAAGGGGCAGAAAGCTTTGCAAAACTTTTTAGCAGAAGTGTTCCGCTTCCGGAGAATAAATCCACGAGGCAGACAGCAGCATCAAAAAGCAATGAGCGGTGGCGTGGCGGGCCGGCTGTAAAAGTGCCGGAGCTAAATTACTCGTGGAAATTACTACTGAGGAAACTACACCAGGGTCTGGAATTGGGGGAGTCCAGTTTAACGTGGCTGTATCCCCACAAGCTGGTCATGTTATTGACTGTTCAGCAGACACAGAAGAACATGGCTTCAAACTGCGCCACCCTTCCTTGCCGTCTCTTATCCCCCCGCCCTTCCCTGCACACACACACACACACACGCGCGCGCACGCACGCACGCATGCACGCACGCACGCACGCACACACACACGTATGTGTGTGTGTGCTATTCTATTTCCAGCCTTCTTCCATTTCCCTCTGTGAAGAGACCAAATTAAGTTTGGGACTGTTTTGACAATGCCCTGTTAGAATTAAAAAAAAAAAAGAAACCTGATAAGTTCCTTTGACATTTTCATATTACGTGCAACAATTCACAGTCAGTGGATGCAATGCGTGATAGAGAAGTGAGAAATACTGTATGAAAGTGCAGCCTATGTGTGATCTCAGCAATAAATGCATACTGATGTCCTCCTTTCGCTAAAATTATCTTTGGACGATGTATTCCAGAACATGATATTCAGAATATCAGACTGTGTGTAAATAGGTACATTGATGCTGACCGCGCACTGTGTCACCACATTGATAGGCAGGATCACGATAGAATAACCATCACGAAGCTGTGTGAGGGACAGAGGGGAGCGAAAGAGAGAGAG
>CM065714.1:82524071-82529071 GCA_033310375.1 Conus canariensis
AACTGAAACTAAAAGTCTGAACATTTTTTTCCTTCCTAATTTCTTCAAAAAAAAGTTAATGAGGCCTTTTCTTCAATCGATTTTTTTTTAATGTCTTTGCAACGTCTGATGTGGTTTGATGAGGTTGTTGATGGTTCTATTGTTACACCTTCGTAATTCTCCCGTTGTAAGTTGTCTGGGGTGGAGTGATCAAACAATTTGAACCATCAGCTGCCTTCATTCCACATTTCATTGTGGTTGCTGTGGCCAGTTAAGGGCTTTTATTCTGTCCTAATCACTGCTATGTTATGTTGGCATTGTTAGGTCATTAAGGTGTGGTTTCCTTTTCCATCATAATATTGTAGAGGTCATAAGGGTTGGTTCCTTCATCATAATTATCCTGTGTTGATGAGGTCCTTTGAACGATCGATTTTCGTTAACGTATTTGAATGTCTCATCCTGTGGTTGATAAAGCTCTTTGAGGTTCATGGTTTTTTAAAAATTGTTCATACTATGTCTTCTGAGTCCGGTTCGTGAGGCCTGTTGGAGTGGATTTTTTTTTATTATTTTACAAGATTTCCCCCTGTGGTTGAGTTGAAAAGGCCATCTGAGACATGGATTTTTTTTGTATCATCTTCACTGTCTCATGCTATGTTGACGAGGCCTTTGGAGGGTCTGTCTTTACAAGAATTCCTGCTATAGTTTGTGAGGCCTTTGGAAAGTCCAAACTTGTTTGTCTTCACAAAAACTCCTAAGATATATGAGACTTTTAAAGGGTTCTTTTGATTGTTGTTTATTTCTGATGCTCAGTTTCCACACTAGTTTGGATCACTTTCATAAAAAGCAAACAAACAAATAAATGAACAAAACGGTATTACTGTCTGGAGTAATGGTCCATATGGACATGCTGGAACTACCCCCAGGGTTATTTCTTTTTCTCTCCTTGAGACCCTGCGCCATTTTTTTTTTTACTTCCTGTGGCTAATTCTTTTCGTTAAAAGCTTTTTTTTTTCAGTTTAAGGCATACTGAGGAAAGGAGAAGGAAGGGAAATCGACAAGGGAACGAGTAATTTTAAGATCATGTTGACATCTCCGATCCTTCCCCCCCCCCCCCCCCCCCACACACACACACATTCCCACTCCCTCCACCTTCCCCATCCCCTATTTCGCCTCCCCTCCACCTTATCAGTTCTAAAATTATCATCGGGAAGAGGGGATAGAGAGGGAAAGGGGGGGGGGGGGTTGGGTGTTACTGCCAGAGTTTGATTTACGTAAGGAATGGGTAATTCTGTTTTGCTCAAATCACACATCCCCACTGGTGTTCAGGTTTTCAAACACGTTGACCCTTTTCCTGTCACTTAAGGTGTTGTAAACTAAAGGTTGGCGTCAACTTGGTACAGACACCAAAGTAATCATAATGATAATGATAACAGTGATGATAATATAACAATGATAACAACAACAATGATAATGATAATAATAATATGAATAATAATAATAACAACAACAATAGTAATAATAATAATAATAATGATAACAATGATGATAATATAATAATGATAACAACAGCAACAACAACAACAATAATAATAACAATAGAAACAATAATGATAATAATAGTAATGATAATACATCATATGCAGAGCGCTTACTCTATGATCATTGCCCCTTTCCTCAATCTTCCAACCCTACCCCACCTCTCACACTTCCCCCTTCCGCCCTCCCTCTCCCCTGTTTCCCTCTTTCGCACCCCCCACTCTATCCCCCTTCCCTCTCTTCCGCCATCTCCCGCCTGTATTTTTTTTTTAGGCCATGCTAGATTTGCCCCGAGGGTGAAAATGAGGTGGGAGTGAGGCGGGGGGAGGAGTATGATTCCAGTTGGCAACAGGGGCCTGTAACTCTTTGTCGTGATGTCTCTAGCATTCGCTGGATGTTGCCTGTGGGGAACTCGGCCCAAGGGCGGAGAGGGAAAAGAAAGCAAGCGGATCATCTAATTGATTCGTGACCTGACGTTTGACAGACTTAACTCAATAACACTTTCATTGTGTCCCGGGGAGTCCATAGCCATGCTGAATCAAACGATCTCTTGTGACTCTGACTCAGACTGCGCTGCGTGTGTATATTGGCATCATTGCTGTTATGTTTCTTTGTGAACACACACACACACACACACACACACACACACACACACACACACACACACACTGAGTATACTCTCTCTCTCTCTCTCTCTCTCTCTCTCTCTCTCTCTCTCTCGGCTTCTTCGGTGATCTCCCTTCCAGTGTGGGCGGGGAAAATGTCTGCTGTGAGATATTTTCGGCCAGAATTCCAGTGTATCTGGCACCATTTCTTTGTCTGATTGTCAGCAACACGACAAGTCACCCTAGAAGCTCTGCTGCAGCAGAAGCACTTAATCTTTAAGAAAATTACCGGGGAAGGACACAGCGCGGTTTTTATCATCCGACTGAAGACTGGCCACGCTAGAGACAACATGGCGCGCCAGCAAGCCGCTGTAATCCCGTGATGCTGGCGAAAAAAATCCACCCAGCAAGGTGAACAAAAAACAGATGGAGAGCAGAGGAAAGAAGGGTATGGAATCGTGATGACATGAGAGCAAGTGATCATTTCCAATCGGAACAACCGCAGTGCTATTAATATGTATACTTCCAACATTCCTTATGGTTTTTACACGCGGACACGACGATGTCATCAAACAGTACATACACACAGCAACAACACGTGCATAAATACCATCGTTTGTCAGCCGATTTCACTGAGACACACGCTTTGATTAACGAAACCAGGCACGTGCTCACATACCAGATCATACAACAGAAGACGAAGGTGACGACCCTCATGGAAACGTTTTGGAAGCTGGCTTCAATGCAAATGTCATTAGGTGTATTGGGGTCATCTGACAAAGAGATGACCACAGAGAACACTCATACAAGAAAAGAAATCAGCAGTTAGTCGCTTACCTTCTTCATAGGAGCAAAAATAATGGGCCGCCAAACGAAGCAACAAACAAATCACAAAACAGATGCAACGCGTTTCGACTTCTTGGTCTTCTGCAGGCGAGACAAATAACATTCAAAACCATGAAAACAAAGAACGAACAAACAGTCACTAGCCTCCTCGATCTAATCATGACTCGATCATTTGTGCGAGTGACGATGATTTTCATTTCGCTTTAACAATGCCATCCACAGCTGATCGATGTCCTGTGGGCCGTGGAGAGGGACATCAACGGGATGAACCACGTGGAAGGCACCAGACACCTCAAGCAGCTGTTAGGGGCCTCCGCAGACCAGAAGCGTATTAAGGACTGAATTGAAGCTGGACTTGATGCTCGGCATGCCATTACGGGCGCGATCACATTTTTTTCTTGCTTAATTGTGGCTGTGGCTGGCTTTTGCCTTTCTCTTCCAGAAGCTTACAACAGAATATACGGTGCTGCGTGCTCCCTGAGCTGCTGTTGGTGTTCTCTGGCCAATTGTAGAGTTTCACGGGACAATTGTGAGTGTGTGCGTGAAGTGAAGTACATTCCATGTCGCAGAACGTTAAGCTTTGTATGTTTTTTTTTTGCAAACGACGTTCTTTGTTTTAACACACACACACACACACACACACACACACACACACACACACACACACACACACACACACACGCACGCACGCACGCACGCACGCACGCACGCACGCACGCACGCACACACACACAAACGCACACTTCAGTCCCTAGTTCCCTTCGCAACGGGCAGAGATGCTTAAGCAGTAAATCATCTGAACTCTACATCTCTCTCCCTCCCTCTCCTCTCTCTCTCTCTCTGGTACTGCGCCTCTCTCTCTCTCTCACACACGCACAAACACCACACACACACACACACACACACACACACACACACACACACACACACACACACACACACACAGATATTCGCTAGCGCAGTACCAGAGACAGAGAGAGAGAGAGAGAGAGAGAGAGAGAGAGAGAGTGAGAGAGTCCCCTTTACTATTACTATCTGTGACATAACTCGACGTGACCCCGATAATCATACTAAATGTGGTAGCACATAAATCGTCCTTTATTATTCATATTATTGTCGTTTTTGTTGCTGCTGCTTTCCATCATTATTATTATTATTATTATCATTACTATTATTATTATTATCATTATTGTTATTGTTGTTGATGCTGATGCTGATAATGATGATTATGATAAAAAAAAATCTCCATTTGCATTGTTAAAACTCATATTTTCGCTCCCACGACAATTCTGTCATTTCTCCCGGAGATGGAAGATCAGGCTACAGGAAGGATGAGCGGATAGTGGATGTTCAACATATCACGGGAAGATTGAATCACGCTTTAATGCCATTCTCTCTCTCTCTCTCTCTCTCTCTCTCTCTCTCTCTCTCTCTGTATATGTGTGTGTGTGTGTGTGTGTGTGTGTGTGTGTGTGTGTGTGTGTGTGTGTGCGTGCGTGCGTGCGTGCGTGCGTGCGTTCGCACGTGCGTCTCTCTCTCTCTCTCTCTCTCTCTCTCTCTCTCTGTGTGAGTGTGTGTGTGTGTGTGTGTGTGTGTGTGTGTGTGTGTGTGTGTGTGTGTGTGCGTACGTGCGTGCGTGCACGCGTGTGGGTGTGTGTGTGTTGCGGAAAGTCGAGGTGAATAAACAGGAAGACGGAGGTAAGCAGGGAGAGGGAGGGGGCGAGAGGGAGGGAAAGTTAGAGGCTGAGACGGAGGGGCGGTGAGAGGGGGATAGGGAACACATACAATACCACCGGAAAAAAACTGTGAGTAGAAAATTCAGCCGCGATTTAGCGACAATTCGTATGCCAGAGAAGGGGGCCGGGTTAGGGGCGGGGACAGAGGTAGGAGAGTGGGGGGGGGGGGGGGGAGGGGGGGACGGGGGGGGGGAGGGGGTGCGGGAAGGTGAGAGTGAGGATCAGGAGAGAGATGAGGCGGAGGGAGAGAGCTGGAACCAACGAGGGACAATGGAAACGATTGCTGGACAGTTCCAGC
>CM065714.1:82534071-82539071 GCA_033310375.1 Conus canariensis
TCTCTTTCTTCATTTATCACACCCAACCTCTCTCTCTCTCTCTCTCTCTCTCTCTCTCTCTCTCTCGCCCTCTCTTTCTTCATTTATCACACACCAACCTCTCTC
The DNA here is from genome assembly GCA_033310375.1 of Conus canariensis. Lineage (NCBI taxonomy): Eukaryota > Metazoa > Mollusca > Gastropoda > Neogastropoda > Conidae > Conus > Conus canariensis. Next base: position 82,534,177 of record CM065714.1, read on the forward strand.
TCTCTCTCTCTCTCTCTCTCTCTCTCTCGCCCTCTCTTTCTTCATTTATCACACCCAACCCTCTCTCTCTCTCTCTCTCTCTCTAGCCTCTCTTTCTTCATTTATCACACCCCACCTCTCTCTCTCTCTCTCTCCCCTCTCTCTCTCTCTCTCTCCCTCTCTCTCTCTCTCTCTCTCTCTAGCCCTCTCTTTCTTCATTTATAACACCCCACCTCTCTCTCTCTTCCTTCTTCCCTTCCTCTCTCGCTCTCTGTATTTCCTTATGTGTCTCTAATTCTCTATCCCTCGAACACACACACACACATGCGCGCGCGCGCGCGCGCGCGTACAGAGAAAGAGACAGACAGACAGACAGACAGGTAGAAAGACAGAAACAGAGCGAGCGAAAGAGAAAGAGAGAGAGAGAGAGAGACAGAGACAGAGAGAGAGAGAGAGACAGAGAGACAGAGAAAGAGAGAGAGAGAGAGAGAGAGAGAGAGAGAGAGAGAGAGAGAGAGAGAACAATTTCTGTCGACTACCATCCTCCTCCATCCCAAGAGCTCTGAAACAGAAGAAGAAGTCACTGACTCCAGATGCCCCAAGCTCTCAAAACTTTGTGTGGAATAACGTCAATCCAGACACGAAGTTCGCCTTGGGCGTGCCCGCCTTCATGGTCTGCCAGACCAACACGGCACAGACCCTCTCCCTGAGTCCTCAGCCTGTCGCTGACCTAAGGGAACTGCAAGAGACTGAAGTGCTGGGCTGCTGGGCTGCTGTGTGCAGCATTTGGAAAGACAGGCACCTCATCGGCGCAGAGTTCCAGGAACTGGTACTACTTCCAGACTGGAGGGGCAGAAGCAACGACAGTAACGTCAACAGCAGCGACAGCGGCAGTGAACAAAGCGATAACAATGGGAACGACGACAAAACTGATGAAAACTAAGAAGAAGAAGACCAATAACAACAATAGCGCCCTCCATCCCCCGTCAACAGGAACATCAGCAATGATGTCAACACCAACACAGTGACATACAGTACAGGTCCCCATTGACAAAAGCTTGACAGAAAAACAAATTTATGGGGCACATAAAGAGCAAATGCAGGCATCAAAACTGAACACACATCATCGGAGTACTGTTCTTATAATTGTCCAAAATACCTTGGAATTACATAATATACAGATATCACTTTTTTCCTTCTTCAGTTTGTCTTCGCCTTTCTGAATGTCGAGCAGTCCTTCATTTCCGCCAACAATCCCCTCCCTCCCCCCACCCCACACCCCATCTCTGGCTTGTTTTAATTTTTGTTTCACATCTCTGAAAGTTGTTGAGACATCTCTTTACATCTCTGTCGTGTTCTGACATTCAGTGTTTAAACCATTCATTCTGTACGTTCTTTCTCTTTCCCACTGTTCTAACCATGCGTTCTGCTGCGTCATACGATGGATGTGTAAAATGTCAGTATTTACATCAATGTTGATCTGGACATAAGTTTCACTTAATAAGACTGAAAGAGACTGCAGTGTTACTGAAACCAAGACAGAACACACAGAGGCACACAAAACAAGGTGCAAAATAATACTTATTTCATACACAATACAACACAGAACTGACAATTCATTTCAATTTTTCAATTCGGCAGATGAAAACACAAAGCAGAATGAGCCGAGACAGAGACGAACAGACAGACAAAGAGGCAGACAGACAGTCATTCAGACAAAAACAAACACAGCACTCACTCACACACACACACACACACACACACACACACACACACACACACACACACACACACACACACACACAGAGAGAGAGAGAGAGAGAGAGAGAGAGAGAGAGAGAGAGAACTCACGAAGCGTTATTGTTCGTTCTGTATTGTGTATTCACTGGTATTTTGGTTAATATTCATTTCGGCAATCTAGACCTCTTCAGTATTCAGTTCATATTTATTCATCATACCTATTAATCCCCCGGACCACACAACACCCTCTTCACCAACTACCAGCGTCTGAGGATCAGTGCATTCTTCCAAATCACTTGTCATCTGCATTTCAACTGGCAAGCACAAGCATTGATAAACAATCGCCGACTAGGTTACCGTGAGTGCAAGATCTTTTTAACCAAGAAAGAATCAATAACACCACATCCCCTTGTGGACACGAAAATGAATTTACCCTGAACAAGACCCTCACAAAAACACATTCAAACTCAAACAGAAATGCCTGAACATTGATTTTTCTCAAACTATGAGCAACATTTTGCTTAGAATATGGTAATGACATACCCACCGGTGTCGTCCAAAATATAATATAACAATCTGCCATTTGTTCCACATGAACTGGCTCTGAGCATGCCCTTGCATTTAAATCAATATATGCAATGAAATGAACGTCGTCCTTGCAGCATTCTGTAAGGGTGGAGAGAGAGAGAGAGAGAGAGAGAGAGAGAGAGAAGAGAGAGAGAGAGAGAGAGAGAGAGAGAGAGACAGAGAGAGAGAGAGAGAGACAGACAGACAGACAGACAGACAGACAGACAGAGACAGAGACAGACAGAGACAGACAGACAGGCTGACAGACAAGACAGAGACAGAACACAGAGACAGACAGACAGACAGACAGAGACAGACAGACAGACAGACAAGACAGAGACAGAACACAGAGACAGACAGACAGACAGACAGACAGAGACAGATAAACAGGCAGACAGAGAGAGAGGGGGGGGGGGGCAGATAGAGGGACAGACAAAGGACCAAAAAGAAGGCGCACAGACTGGGAGATATTGTTTCAGACCTGACAGGAGGGAGAGACGGAAAGAAGACCAAACGAGGTGAGAGACAGAGAGGCAGGCAGACAGATAAACACACACACACACACACACACACACACACACACACACACACACACACACACACACACACACACATACTGAGCGACATACAGCAAGACGAGAGACAGGCAGTCACAGACGGACAGATACACAAACAGAGACAAAGAAAGAAGAAGGACATACGCAGGTTCTGACAGAAAACTGGTCAAACATGATTTCATTCACACACACCTAGGTCCGACACCATTATTCGTGCTCCATACAGACGCGGTGAAAGCCTCAGGCTCTTTCCGTTCCCTAATGGACCAGGCGGATACAATGCGGCCCCCGCACCGCAAGCACAGCAAAAGCAAAGCAACAGTACAAAGAAACATAAAAAAAAAACACCACCCTGAAACTGCAACATAGTTCGTGTGACTGAGTGCACTTTTTCCTTTTAATGTTTTATGTCATGTTCTGTTTGTTCGTTTGTTACCTCCCTCATGGATGGAATTTTTATACCCGTGTCAGTTTCCTTGTTGGTCAGCAAGATTGTGCCAAAACCACTGAACCGACTTGAACCAAATCAAACAATGAAATAAGAAATAAGGAGGTCATTATCAAAGTCTGGTGGGATCTGCTGAGGTGATGTGGATCACAGAGAGACCCAGTGTCTGCTTCACCTTGATAGATCAGTGTTCTCTCAAGTGGCCACTAGTTCGCTCTCCCCCCCCCCCCCCCCCCCCCCCCCCCCCCCCCCCCCCCCCCCCCCCCCCCCCCCCCCTTTTACCGTGTTCAGATTTACCCTTTTTGAAGCTAATATCTTTAATGAAAATAAATATAATGCTATTTCTTTTTTAATTCATCTGAGGAAGCGTCACTGAGGGTAAGTTAATTTACACACTCAACATGACAATTCATTCAACATGACCCCACAATGCATAGTATTAGAAAGCACGGAAAAAAGAATAATAAGAGAAGAATCTGGAAGAGGTTTTCATAGACAGGACTTCGTTATCATGGTCTGCAACACTCTGTGTGTGTGTGTGTGTGTGTGTGTGTGTGTGTGTGTGTGTGTGTGTGTGTGTGTGTGTGTGTGTGTGTGTGTGTGTGGTGTGTGTGTATCTTCATTCTTGATCATATGTGTGTAGGTGTGTTTGAATGCATCGTGCATGCAAACACATACACATGTATGTGTGTATGTATGTTTGGCAGCAGTGTGTGGACATATCTGTAATGGCAATTCAGATGGCGATAGTTTGGGTTTCGGGATGTATGCACTCTTCCAAATCATTTGTCAGCCGCATTTCAGCCAGCTTGTGCCTTGATTAATAACTGATCGCCAATGTGGGGACAAAGAATGCAAGATTGTTTTTTTTTAAACAAGCAAAGAACCAATAATACTATATCCCTTAAGTTCACGAATATGAATTTGACCCCAACGTCGCACTCACTGTCTTTCACACACAAAAGTGAAGTTCAGACAGAAAAGTCTGAAAATGGATTATTCAAGAACTGTTCAGAACTTTACACTTTGAATGCCACTTACTGACACATTCCCCATTGTCCCCGTCTTTCCGACCCTTCCCCACTCCCCCCCCCCCTCACCCCCCCCCAAAAAAAAATATCGTATCTTCCAGTTAAACCTGCTCTAAGCATGCTCTTGCATTGAAATCGACAAATACGACGATGTGAACGTCGGTCTTGCAGCATTCTGCAATGGGGCTGATTAAGAGAGGGAGGGAGAGACAGACAGACAGACAGACAGACAGAGACAGAGAGAGAGAGAGAGAGAGAGAGAGAGAGAGAGATGGGGCTGATTAAGAGAGAGAGGGGGGAGAGAGGGGGACAGAGAGAGAGAGAGGAAGAGAGAGAGAGAGAGAGAGAGAGAGGAGAGAGAAGGAGCAGGAAGGTAGACAGGACAGACAAGGGGAGCACAGAGACAAAGAGAATAAGACCAGACAAGTAGAGAGGTCGAGACAAGGAGAAAAAGAAGACAATAATGAGACACACACACCACACACACACACACACACACACACACACACACACACACACACACACACTGGACAGACCGATACCAAGATATATATAGAGAGAGAGGAAGATGGA
>CM065714.1:82554071-82556571 GCA_033310375.1 Conus canariensis
ACAGATTTGAGTAAGACTGAAGATTTTGAAGAAGTTCAAAATACAACGGCTGTGACGCAGTTGAAGAAAAAGAAATGACTGCACTGATGATATCAACAATTATGTGATCGCCGTCATGATGCGCTGGATGAGACTAATAACAAAATTACAGGAGAGGACGGTGACCATAACGATGCTGAAGACGAACAAGCGACAAGAAAACTAGAGAACCAACCCTTTGAAACGTCGGAGCTTCAAGCTCATGGGAACGTCGACCTCTGTGACGTGGGCCTTAGGGTGGAATCGTGACCAGCCTCTGAAGCTCGCCATCACGGAACGGACCAATCAGAATGTTTCCCTTCATCCCTCCTCTGCAGAGCGTGCTCTGACTCAGAAGAACTCGTGTCCAAGGAAGCACCATTGAGCGTGAGTAAACCCCTGAACGGGATGCATCGTACGCCTTTATATCGCCTCATCCAGAACGAGAACTTTCCTGCTTCCTTCTTTCCTTTATTTCTTTCTTTTTTTCCTTTCTTTTCCTTACTGCTGATGGCAAATTTCCTTCTCTCATGTCAACAGGATTCAGAAGAAAAAAAGATTTTAATACGCATTGTCCCTATATCCAAGAGGAGAGCGTCATAAGAAACGCATATAATCCCATAGACACGACAGTGTGTCCACTAGTGCTGAAAACTCATTAAACTTTCGCTGGTTTCATTTCTTTCAACGACGGTTTTCCAAACATTCATTTCCGAAAGACGCATTGCACGAAGGATTACAGTTGGGATATTTTGTAAACAGGCTGATAATGCAGAAGTTCAGGCAAAATTAATATGACTAAGTACTAGCCCTTTCGAAAGAAACGTAGAACTAGGGGCTACGGAAGACATCCTATCAAAACTGCGTGGGGAAAGTCTATCAAGAGAGATACATATGTAACGGAGAAGGGGAGTTAGTGGGGATATTATTATGTAATGGTAATAATCAGCCTGGATCATTAGAATAAAAGGATGAAACAGAGTCTATGATCAATGGAAGACCTCTGTGTGCGAAACAAGAACCAGCATTGAAAAAATCTGGAGACATCTTCTCTGAGTCTGCCCAAAGCAAACGCTGACAGGAGAAAGTAACTCTTGTCCTGGACAGTCCACGGTCATACACCTCACCAGTTATCAGCTCTGTCTGGGACTCTTCTCCGTCAGGTCAAATGAAAATGAAAATAGCACAGCGTGATTTGTTGCTAAAATCATGACCAAAATATCTAACGAAAGAAATGAAGAACAAAACAGGAACATTCCTAAAGAGGGCTCAGACTCCTTACAGATGGGTCTTCTTTACAGCGGAGGAACGATGTATGACCACCAAAGGAAGCGGTGACCAAGGTCGGAAGGCTCTTCAGGCTTTCTAACTCCGACTGCCGACTGTAGGTAAGAGCGGATCCCAGCACAGATGAGCAACAGCTCTCCCAGACTAGGAATCCATCCCTCGTGTATTCCAGACATCTCCTGACAAGGCATAGTTCCTCACGTATGGTATCTGGTAGAACGAGAACTATACACTGACGGCTAAAGGACTTAATATGACTGTATAACGTCCGGTGAGTTTGAAAATTGTATGACTGCAGGAGAGAGCTAATGAAGAGAAAGAAAGTGACTAGCTTGTAGAAGTCTTGGTGCTTGAAACGCATTGCTCCTGTATGGGAATAAGTTGCATTCGTTTGGCGGTCTAGTATTTACACTTTTTTCCTATGTCTGGTGGTAAACCTAGGCTTTTGCCAGCAACCTGAACAATTCTTCTGGAGGAATTCATATTCGCAGTGACTTTTTAAACAATGGATTTAGCGTGAATTTAGCCTTTAGTTGCTCTGCTTCTCTAAAAAAAAAAATCCTCAAAATTTAAGCATTTGAATGACACCAAAATTGGCCAAGAATACCAAACATGATTCACTACTTGTGATTCAGGTGTTTTCTTTCACTTGCAATCAATTCTTACAGTATTTCGTTAAAATCTTTTTAAAGCAATTATTAGGATCTCTGAGTGACCATACTGCCGAACTGGGACTTACTTCTTTCCGCTATGATTATGATTTGCTCGTGCAAGCATCATCCCTATCCTGCCACAAGCTGTGATTTGCTATTCGATTCATGCTTTATCCATTTACTATCTTTTTGTCAATCAGTATATCAATCCGTACATCTATCTATCTATCTGTCTATCTATCTATCTATGTATTATCTAGCTAGCTAGCTATCTATCTATCTACCTGTCTGTCTGTCTTTCTGTCTATCTTTCTATCTAGTTACCTGACTGTCTATCTGTCCATCACTTATCTATAGGTCCATCTGTCTGACTTTTACCTACCTTTCGATCTATTTTTAGTTGTTTTTGTCTACATGTCCCTTTATCTATCTATCTGTCTATAAATGTATCCATTTAGTTAGCTACCAGCCTATCTTTCCATCTGTCTGTCTATCTATCTATCTATGTCTGTTTGTCTGTCTGTCTGTCTCAATATATACAT
>CM065714.1:82561571-82564071 GCA_033310375.1 Conus canariensis
GGGGGGTGTTGGAGGGTGTGGATTATGCAGGTAAATTTTCGGGTTTTTTTTATAGCTGTTTTGCGAAAGGACACGCCTAAAAGTTGTTGCACACACACACACACACACACACACACACACACACACACACACACACACACACACACACACACACGCGCACACACACACACACACACACACACACACACACACACAACACTGACTGACTGACTGACTGAAACCAATTTATTGTCAGATTAACCCATGGTTGTACTGACATTTAAGAAAACATTATGAACAGAATGTCAACATTTTTCATTTTAAGAAAAGGAACATAATTCACACACACATACACAGACACGCGCGCGCGCGCGCGTGCGCGCGATCACACACACACGTTTTACTCATGAAACAACATTTATCATGACTGGTGAAATAAATCAAAATAAAGTGAAAAAACAAGCTAATTTATCTATCCATCTGTCTATCTGATATCTGTTTATCTCTTTATCTGTCTATCTATCTATCTACCGATCTGTCTATCTGTTCATCTGTCTGTCTGTCAAGTGTGTTTTAGCTCGTTTTTTTTTTCATAGACACACATACTTTCGCCTATTTCTCTATATCAAGAAGTGTGGGATGGTCTCTTAAAATGGTTATAGTCGTGCCCATTCCAATGAAAACACTGGGGGAAATAACTCAACGCAGCACCGAGCTTTTTTCTTCACCTTTGTAATATGACCTAGAGCGGGTCAGACTGTGTTTTTGTGTCATGCCACGCTCTGAAAGTAGTCTTTCTCATCACTCTGTGTTCAAAATATTTTGTCTACTGTTTCACTTTAATCTTGTCAACAGACATCAAAATCCAGATTGGCTAAACAAAAATCACTGCAAAAGACGTGGAACAATTATTCGGTTAGAATGTACACATATACCTAAAATATCAACGCTGAACCTTGTTGCAATGCAACCTACAGGACTACCAGCATGCGCAGTCAAGGATTTCAAAATGCAGTGAAAGGCATTAAACATCTGTGGATGTTGAATCTATGGCTGTCTCAGAAAGAGAATTCCGTCGCTGCCAATTACAACCTATCAACTTTTCGCCGCACTGTGAAGACAAACCTTTTTTTGTTTTGCGCGTCCTGGTTTTCCCACACAAGCCGAACTATCACTCACACAATCTTAGTCTTACACATGAGATTCAATATTATGATATCTTTTGATCCTGTAAACGTTGATGAAGATTTCCCTAACAGTTTCTGAAATATTCTGCGATAGACAAACAGACACACAACAGAGAGACAGAGATGTTCAAAAACCCTTCTCTGGAACAACTCTGTCTGTGCAACGTTTTGGCACATGGCAGATTTCTACCGAGAGTTGAGTGTGGTATGGTCTCCAAAAAAAAAAAAAAAAAGACTGGAACCACACCGTCAAGTTTCAGCCACTTAATGGATGTATTCCTGGGAGAGTTGCTCACAGTTTTCTAAGCAGCACTGCAGGTGTCCGTACCTTTCGGGTCTGGTTGACACCAAAATTTGTTGTGAAAGGATGCGTAATGAGAGCTATGTCATGCACTTTCAGAACAGAATGGAGCACCATAACATTATCTTCATCGAGTTGTCTTCACTTCTGATTATCATGAAAAAGTCTCAAATCATGTGGCCTTTTCATGTCCTGCTCTCATGGTGACCTCAGTTTTGATTTCTGCTCCACGTCCTCGTCCATGATGAGTTCGTGTCAAGATCAACGCAGTCGTGGGATGGATGAGGTTCTGCCGTCCCTACAGAGACACTCAAAGAACGCTGGCTCTGTTGCTAAGCCATGATTGTCTTCAGTAGGAGAGGAGGGAGGGGAGGGCTTAGCATGCGGTGTCCTTTGTGTGCTGGATCAGATCACGCACTACTGAACACCACTGGTGTGACTCAGCTTCAGTGAAGTGCCTCCTCTTCACATAACGACTTCAGACTGACCACTGACTGCGGGCTGCCAGTGCTGGAACTGCTGCGAGACGACTTTTGTCTGGCTGTGCTGGAACTGCTGCGAGACGACTTTTGTCTGGCTGTGTGGAGGGCAGCAGAAATGAGCCGTGAGGGAGTAATGCGACTGTCAGACCATAGAAAATAAATGAGACAGAGAGAGAGAGGGAAGGGGGGGGGGGGGCAGAGAGGGATGAAGCAAGAGGCAGGCAGACAAACAGACAGATGGGCAGACAGATATAAAGACAGTCACAAATACAGAGAAAGACAGAGAGAGAGGGGGGGGGGGGGGGAAGGAGGGAGGAGGGCAATGTCTTTGATCAGTTATGAATTCAAATAACCTGTCAGTCAGTTAACTGATTGGACGGGTGGTTAAACACAGAGTCAGTCAACAAGTTGATCAGATGGGCACTTGGCATTCTAGTGTTCTGAGGCATGTGGCTCATCAGCTGCTCTAGATGTGGATCGAGTCACTGCAGCTGTCCTTGATCACAGAGACTCACCAAGTAGAACGCAGCATTCTCCTTTTTCTACCACCC
>CM065714.1:82569071-82596571 GCA_033310375.1 Conus canariensis
CCATTCATCCTATTCCCCATTGCATTCCCTCCTTGCTGAACAGCCTTTCTCCGCACCTTCATTTTCCGTGGAAACCGAAAAGTATCTTTCACCTCGATGGTCGGTCATTCGGTGATCCGGGGCTCCGGACAGAGTGGATTTTGAACGGATGGATAATCATAACTTCCCATCATGCCACGGGCTGGGTGACGTGCCGGTCATGAAGGGAGAAGGATGGTCTGATCAGGGTGGATGTGAGAAGACCATCCGTCATTATAAGATAGATGGCGTACCTTCTTCTCCGTGCTGTCTCTGTGTGACCAGCTTTCCACGCTGGAGCACTCTGTTGACTAAGTGGTCTCCTCTCTTGCTGTTTGATTTATTTGTTTTTAAACGAATCTGTCTTTTAACTCCCGCACAATCTTTTATTCAAAGATGTGTATCATATCACGTACACGCGCGCGCGCACACACACACACACACACACACACACACACACACACACACACACACACACACACACACACACACCAGAGAGAGAGAGAGAGAGAGTTGTGGTGGGGTAAGAGTTCCGGGAGTTCAAGTACAAACACCCTTCCCCTTCCCCACCCTTCTCAGCCCTATTTTGAAACAATTATTTTAACATTGAAAAACTGATGCAAAAACTCATTCCTGGAAGGAGGAGGGAGGGAAAAGGAGGGAAGGTGTAGGAGGAGTGAATAAAATTTAAAAGATGATAAAAGACCTAATGGCATGAAGGAAAAGACGTCCCGATGACATCTTACCATGGATATTGTAGAATTTTCGCTGAACGAGAACCAATTTTGCAGCGCACTTGACAACGTTTGGTTGAACGACGAAATATATAGTTATGTTACCACAATTATCTGACCGTCCATCATAATCGTCTGGGGAACTGAAACCGCCGATTCAAAGCTCTATTTATGATAAGATTTTATTACACGGTGCCTCCTCCTCCACCACTTGGCAGGTAATCAGAGTTGTCTGTCCTGAGGTGACAGCCAATCGGTTCACCGGCAAGAGTCCTGGAAACCTAAACCTTAAGAACGGAACGAACGGACTCAAGCAGAAAATCCGTGATGCAAGATGCTTGATCATTGTGGTGGCAAGACTAATTGAACGCTTCAGTTTCTTTTCGGCGGCAGTACAGGAACTTGCAAGCAGCACTACATCTGGCAAGTGTATTCCTACCACAAAATAGACGTGAAATCAATGCACCAAGAGGGATTTGAATTTGCTTTTTACTGTTATTCCCATATTACTAGCTTCCTATTGTTATTCCCATATTACTGATCTTGGACGACGTATAACTAAAAGTAGTTATCAACTTAGACAAATGAAACAATGTCTTAATCTCCAGAGAGGAAGTTACTCTTTCATGCACATATTTCATCTCTTACTAGTTATGCATCCACCTTATGGAATAATTCTAGTGAAACTAATTTAACACAAATAAGTCGTCTGCATAAAAGAGCCATAAAGACAACACAGCTGAAATTTTCTACTTCGACAGGAAATGATTACAAAATATTAAATATTCTACCGTGTAAAGCTGGGCTCTTCTAAAACAAATATGCTTTTGTATGTACAATGCAGTGAAGGGAATAGCTCCAAGGAAAATTATCCAAAACTTTGTAATCAATGAAAATAGACACTCACACAAGCTTTCCTTTCCTAGATCCTACAACACTCTCTACAATAGTACAAATCAAGCATATATGTTCTTGGGGAATGACATGGAACAACTCTCCATCTTCTTTCAATAACGTGTCTTTCGAAACTAGCATTTAAAAGAGCCCTGAAAAGGACTTTGATGAAAAAAATGATCGAACATGAAAAATATGATCGAATAATTCATGTTCTCTCTCTCTCTCTCCTCTCTCTCTCTCTCTCTCTCTCTCTCTCTCTCTCTCTCTCACTCATATCTGATGTGGCACTTAATCTTAATTAAAATAGTTATTGAAATTCTGCGCAATAGTTTTGATACAAATCATAATGCCTTGAATGTTTTGGTTACTTTGAAATGTTTGGATATTCTTCATAATGTATCAATATATAATTTTGTTCATTATTTGTTCTTTATGATTATATTCATGTTTGTGAGAGCAGAATAAAAAAAAAAAGCTGTGAAGCTTATTCTTTTAACTTCAATAAAGATAACTTTGACATCACTTGCCCTGACGTGACTTAGTACTATTCCTACTACTGTTGATGTTCCTTGTATTTAAATCCAGTATTTGTGGCTTTTCTTCTCCAGTTCTGGTGGTGACCTCACTTCGATTTCCCCTTTACGTCATGTCTGTGGTGTGTTCGTCAACGTCTTTGGTAATGGCGTTTTCATAGGGACTGTAGTTGGACATACATGGTGGCGGCTTCTGGAGGGGAACATTTATTTACAATGGTTTTGCAAGTATGCAGTTATTGTGATGAGGGAGCTCAACGGGCGATGTCCTGCGTATGGTGGATCAGTTTAGGCACCACTGAACAGCACTGACGCACAGTTTTCCCTGGGGTGGGTTTCCTCATGACGACTTACTGTTGACTGTCTCCCATGGACTTTCGATGATCAGGCTGTGATAGCACAACCCTGGGTGTGGTTAAGAATGGTGGAGCAGGGGTGAGAGCCGTGGGAAAAATGCCACCTAGGGGCAGGAGAATGCGACCGCAAAATAAAAAAAAAACCTTCAACATTCTAGCTTCCTGTGACCCTTGGAAGCTCAAATGATTGCTCAGTCTTCACTGTAGCTGATCATTCCTTCGTATGTAGATAATAGTTGGGTCAGCGTCATGATAAACAGAGAGCGAAGGGGTTCGGAGGTGGAAAGGTTATCCATAATCCGTTCTTTACTAGCATCAGGGATATACCTTTCCAGTAAGCGAGGTGTTTCAAAGCAGTAACTCGGTCCAGGACGAAATAAGTCTGTTCAGGCTAAGTTTATTATGTCTACATTAAAAAGAAAACCTCTATGGTCCGATTTTGTTTGCGGACAAATAATATATACAATAATATATACAATAATATATACAATAATATATACAATCAGCTACACAATTAATCAACAGGTAACTCACGATTATAAGAAAAACACGAAGAAAGAAAGACGAGAGGATGGGAGAAGGGAACTAGGGGTGGGGGAACCTACACAGTCCGCTGTGCAGTCTGTTGGTCAACATTACTACTGAAAACCGATATGCCGATGCATTTCATTTAAATGGTGCAAGCCACGTCCTATCAACCCAGGAATTTCAAAAGATAACATAGTTCGCGGACCGGAATCTGAGCGTTTGTTGTGGCTACTGCCGATGTTTCGTTCGGGTAACCCTCAGAGAAAACATGAAATTACAGACCCTCTTTTTCTTCTGCTGGTCACTGTAACTTTACTGGTGCTGTTCATGGACACAGGTTTTGGTTTGGGCAGTGCGAAATGGACAACCTCGTGAAGTAGGAAGCTTGCTGTATTGATTCCGTCTGCGACACGAACAGTCCGCGCGAAAAGAAACCGCCAATCAATTGGCCAGGCGCTCAGAACAATCCTTTCTTTAAAAAAGGAACCAAGTAGAATCCACTTTGTAGCATTCTGAGTACCATTCCTTTGTCTTCCATTCCTAAGGCTTACGCACCATGGCATTCCCGACATTGCAGGATGTCACGTGATGTCCACATGTCGTGTCCGGGAAAAGCGCATGACTTTTGGTCAGGTTTACAGCTTACAATCACTAGAAACAGACATCCTTCTCTCTCTCTCTCTCTCTCTCTCTCTCTCTCTCTCTCTCTCTCTCTCTCTCACACACACACACACACACACACACACACACACACACACACACACGCACACACAAACACGCACCACACACACACACACACACACACACACACAACACACACACACACACACACACACACTTTCTTTTTAATTCACGCCACGTGGAATTGAAAAGGTCAAGCTCAAACCGGTTGCGTGGTGATGCGACTGTGCACTTTTTGCTACTGTGTTGTCACTTCAACCTGAAAAGTCGAACTAGAAAAGCGTGGACTGGACCCTCGCCGACCTAATGCCCTCCTACTCTCCCCCTGCCCTACCTTACGGCATAAGGAGTATCAATAAGACAATGAAAGGTGTGTGTGTGTGTGTGTGTGTGTGTGTGTGTGTGTGTGTGTGTGTGTGTGTGTGTGTGTGTGTGTGTGTGTGTGTGTGTGAAATGTTTAGTTCCTGCAGAACAACCAGATAAGGGAATAGATCACATAATGTCATGGGATGATACATATTTTGTGTCTTCACACAGCTTAAAGTTAATATCAATTCTGCCCTCGCTTCATCTCTTCAATGCAAGGTAAAAGAACAAAACTTCACCGGACTGTATCGTAGAACGCTGTATAATAGAACCTTCTTCCTTCCTCTTCTCGGACGCGAGGTCATCTTTGCGTATGCGACCGTTTTTAATAGCATCATTAAACATATCCCTGCTTTGTCTTTGGAGTTGACGAATAAACACCACATCAGTTTGCATGTGTATATATATATATATATATATATATATATATATATATATATATATATAGTTTATTGTCCGCGTTCCAGACCCACAACGACTATCAACACTTTTATCTCACATATCTGTATGGATTGCTGCTAACGTTCATGCCCATTACTTCATTATAATTCTGTTTTTCCTTTGAAGTCAGTCCTCTTTTTAGATTTCTCAAACTATCCCTCAATTCTTGCTCTTTCTGGTCTCTCCTTTAATTCTTTGACTTCAATTTCCAGCTGCTACACCATCACTTTAAGATTTTCCTGTTTGTTACCCACACACACGCGCGCACTTGTGTGACGTAATTTCCCCTCAGAAATGTGATTTCCACAAATATGCAAATGACACTGGGGGAGTTCAAGAGCGCTTCATCTAAGATTTTTGTTCTGTAGAAAAAGATATTAAATCATGCCTTGATGATGTTTTGTTCTAGTTGAACAACAAGAAACTGATGTTGAACCCCGAAAAAATTGAACTGATACCTGTTGGCTGTCAGCCTGGCACCAACTTGATACCTGTTGGCTGTCAGCCTGGCACCAACTTGATACCTGTTGGCTGTCAGCCTGGCACCAACTTGATACCTGTTGGCTGTCAGCCTGGCACCAAAGTAGTTGCCAGGAAGTCTGCGGATATTGGTGGTAGCTGTATCACGTTACTAATATTTGTGAAGTATCTGGAATTACACTGTATCAAATTCTCCGTGTAAGAGTACTTTAGCACTTCCTTTTCTTGAACTAGGAGACTATTTTTTTTATTTCATAACGTATTGTTGTGCATCTTCACTGCCTCTTTCTTGTCACAGACCATTGAGGACAGAGTTAAAAAAAAATATACAATAGTTAATCATTTTCTATTTTTGACGTTCTCATACACTGAGAGAGAGAGAGAGGAGAGAGAGAGAGAGAGAGAGAGAGAGAGAGACAGACAGACAGACAGACAGACAGACAGAGAGTGAGAGTAGAGGAGAGGAGAGTAGAATCCCTTGGAAGTGGCAAGACAGAAAGAAATGCCCCAATTGCAGAATCAAATGACCTGCTAATACAGATATAATCTTTCCATTCGGAATGCTTCACACATTTACATATCATTGGGGGGGGGGGGGGGGGTAGGTTAGGGACTGGGATGCTAAATAAAATGATGCTATTAGCTCTTAAAATGTCTGTATAACTTAGGTGAAATGAATTATTGTCTGACGTTTCATAATCTATGGTAAAAAAAAAAAAAAAAAAAAAACCGAATGGCAATTCCCCTCTGCTCTGTGACAATTGAAATATACACATAGTTATATTCAATACATCAATTCAGAACTTTGCAATCTTCAGTCAGCCTGGATGTCTATTAATACGCACACACACACACACACACACACACACACACACACACACACACACACACACACGCACGCACGCACGCACGCACGCACACACACACACACACACACACACACACACACACACACACACACACACACACACACACACACACACATACACACACGAACGCGCGCGCGCGCGCGCGACGCACACACACATATTCAGCATACAATGAAAAAGAATAAACTAACATTCTCTATGTACTGAATATTGACCTTATTGATGATCTGACAAGGGAATACTATCTCCGCCAATTACGCATTATCAACGTTTGCCACTCTCTCTAAATAAAACATTTATGTTATCTACAACCTGGTTTTTCTACATACAAACAAACAAACAGTAACACTTTTTTTTAAAGACTCCAGCCTCACATCACACATTCATAACTTCTGCATTTCCACTTTACGTATGATCCTGTAAATTGTGACTAGTATTCCTCTAATGCCTTCTGGTTATTTTGCAATACACAAACAAACATAGAGACAGGACAGAAAAACTCCCTTGCTCTGCAATGTCTGACCTGTGCAGATGGTGAAAATAACAACATGTTTATTGGTCGGATTTTTCAGCACCCACCAGCTTCCTACCCAGAGCTTAGTCCATAATGGTCTTAATTGGGAAGCCTGGAACTTCATGGTCAGGTTTCATGCATTTAACGGAAGTGTCCCTGAGGATAGTGCTCTAAACGCTGACTGACAGTGCTGGTTCTCTATTTCTTTGGTGTGGTTGACACAGGAATATAGTAAGAAAGTGACGCATAGTGTCCACTCTTGTCATGTGGTCTCAGAGGAGAATGTATTACCTCCATCATGTTCATCCACACTGATCCTCACAAAAAAGTCACAAATGAGGCCTTCTCCGGCATTGCTCTTGTGGTGACCTAGGATTCCTCTTCACAGCCCTGTCCATGCCAATTCACAGCACTGTCCTCAGTACTGGCAGCCTCACAAAGACTGTCGTCGGATGGACATGGTGGTGCTGTCTGTAGGAAAAACGTTAAAGAACACAGGCTCCACAACTATGCAAAAATGTTCTTGTAGTATGGGGGGCTTTGTCATGGTGTCCTTCATGAGTTGGATCAGAACTGGCACCAAAGTGACTCAGCAGCAGAGTAGTATTTCCTCCAGTGGGCTGGCTCATTTCAACTTCAGGCTGATCACTAATCGTTGGCTGCTGCTGCTGGAGCCACTACAACTTGTCTGGCTGTGTATGGGGAAGGAGAAATTGGTGGCATGGACCGGGAAAATGCCATCAAAATGCCATAGAAGATGAATGAGAGAGAGAAGAGAGAGAGAGAGAGAGAGAGAGAGAGAGAGAGAGTTGGGGGGGGTAGTCTTCAATCAGTTATGATATCAGATAACAAATCAACCAGTCAGTCAGATTAGCTGGTTTGAGGGGTGGTAAAGCATGGAGTCAGGTTACAGGTTGGTTTGAGAGGCATTTAGCACCCTAGTGTACTGAAGCATGCAGCTGATGAGCTGCCTCAGAAGTGGGGCGTCTCACTGTGGCTGTCCGTCATCAGAGAGACTCGCCCAGTCGTGTGCAGCGTTCTCTCCCTTCAGACTGTGCCTTGCATCCCTTTTATCCCTGCGATGATTGGTCCCCTCTTCCCCCCTCCCTTTCTACAGCTTCTCCCACTCCAATTCTCACCACCTCACCCCTTTCCCTTTTAAAACAGCGATCCGATGTGATCGGCCCATTGGTGTAAGGGGGAACACAGTCCCTGAAGGCTCGGTTTCTCTTTATCACTTTGCATGTGTTGCCAATTAGCCTGACTGTGTTCAGAAAGGCAAATAAGGCACGCTCTAACTTTCTGACCCCCCTCTCTGTCTCGCTCTCTCTGTCTCTGTCTCCCTCTCTTAAACCCATGCACCCATGCAAGTATATGCAGGGGAAAAGAAAAAGAAGGAAAAGACGGGGAGGAGAAGGATAGTTGAGGAGGGTGGGTTAGGTGTAACAGGAGATAAAGAAGAAGGGATGCTGGGTAGGAATGTGTGTGTGTGTGTGTGTGTGTGTGTGTGTGTGTGTGTGTGTGTGTGTGTGTGTGTGTGTGTGTGTGTGTGCTGGATCGGGAAGACAGGGATGGAATACAGATGCTGTTGGAGTTGGTGATGATTTAGATGATAATGTTGGTGATGATGATGGTGGTGACATTGCCGATGATGTTGGCAATGAAGATGTCATGATGACGACCTGTCACTGATCCTTAGAGCAACAAAAAGAACAGTCCAGATGAATCACATCAAACCCACATAATCATATTTCTTTTGCAAAATAGTAGTTCATAAAAGAATACTGCCCAAAAACTTTTATCTCCTTGTGGCTCGGTCGGTTTAACAATAAAAGTTGAAGAGCTGATCAGATTGTCGAGAGTCAGGCTGAGTCTTCCAGTCCTTTGGAATCCTTGGTGGAGGGAGGGGGCGTTCCACTCATTTGGCTCTTTGAGACATTCCACAATGAATAGACTGATGCTTGGATTATTCTCCATTTGAACGAAGATACTACTAATAAGCTGTCTGAGGAACAGGTGTGTGTGTGTGTGTGTGTGTGTGTGTGTGTGGTGTGTGTGTGTGTGTGTGTGTGTGTGTGTGAGAGAGAGAGAGAGAGGAAGAGAGAGAATGAGGTAAATAAATACATCGACAAAGACAGAGGGGGGGGGGGGGGGAATTAATATGGATAGGTATGTAGATAGATCTAAAGCTAGACAGATGAAAAGAAAACCATACATACATACATACATATATATACATACATACATAGAATTGGTCAGGCAGATGGACAGACTGGTAGGAAGAAGGTCTTCAGAGAAGAAACCCCCCTCAGATAAGTGTTTCGGGCCTGAACTCCTTACGCTCTGAGGGGACCGGGCTGTATCCAGGCCATGACTCCTAGACACCTTTCTGCTGTCAACTTTTTTTTTCCCTTTTCCTGGTGCTACCGGGATAGCTATATAGACAGAATGGTAGACAGGTAGACAGATATACAGATAGAAAGATTGATTGTTTGATTGCATGATACATAATAGATGTATTGACTATTAGAGAGAGAGAGGGGGGGGGGGGGGGTAGATATAGCATGAGTAGAATCGCAGAGCACATCGGTTAGCAGAATAGGGATGATGCTTTCACGAGTAAATCATGATCGTCGCGGAAAAATGCTAGACTTATGTCGAAAGCATGATCACTCACAAAACCTATATTTTCATCTCTTTTTCTTTGAGAGTCAATCGCTAGACAAAGCGATCGCTTGAATCACAGGCAGTGAACCATGTGTGAGCTTGTCGACGTAAATTCGCAGGTATTCTGTATGAATTTTGGTATCATCCTCATGCTTAGATTTGAGGATTTTATCTTTCGAGAAGCAGAGCATATAGAAGCCGGTTCTAACATTCTTCTGAAAGGCATACAAATACTTCATCGTCATCTCTTCTACAGCTTGTCCTCTGATGTTTCAAATCTTTCACCATGAATCTATTGTTTTGATGTTGTTGTTTTTTTTCACTGTGCAGATATACAGATTGCATGCAAAAGCCTAGGTTAAACACAAGACACTGGAGAATATGTGAAGTTACGAGACCGCTAAACGAATGAAATTCGTCGCAATACAGAAGCAACGCGTTTCGACCACTAGCCCTCGTACAGGCAAGACACTCTTGATCCAGCTCCCGCCTGGAGTCACTCTACTTTCAAATTCACCAGACATTGCAATCCTACTTGGTCGTTCAGTCATCAGTATATAGTACTCGTACTACCAGACACTAAATGCGTAAGGACCTATCTGGGAGAGCGGTTGCTTAACTGTCCTGGGAGTTTGACCCTGCGATGGGCTGCCAGCGTTAGAAAACCGAAAGAGCCTCCCAAGCTTGATCACTGTTACTTGTCTACACTGCTCTCCATTGTAAACAAGGACAGGGAATCTGAGACTCTTTGGGAATGTTCCAGTGTTGTTCTTCCTTCCTTTTGTTCGATGTTTTGGTCATTTGGTTACACTGTGCCCTTTTCATTTACATCCCTGTTATTTGAGCTGACGGAGAAGATTCCCAAATAGAGTTGATAACTGGTGAGGCGTATGACTGTGAACTGTCCAGGACAAGAGTTTCTTGCTCCTGTTAGCGTTTGCTCTCAGCAGTCTTCGAAAAGATCTTTCCAGACTTTTCGACGCAGATTTTTGTTTTGCACACAGGAGTCGTCAAATATTCATTTACTTTGTTTTCTCTTTTTCTTCCGATGATTAAGGCTGATTATTACCATCATACCATGATTACACCCCTCCTTCTCCTTTCCTTCTCGTCTCTGTCTGTCTGTCTCCAGTCTCTGTCTGTCTGTCTCTCGTCTCTGTCTGTCTGTCTCTCATGTCTCTGTATCTCTCTCGTTATCTCGAGGCGCTATGATAGTATGTTTATCGTTGCCAGGAGTTCCACGCTTGTTTGTTTGTTTGGGGGGGGGTGGTGAGGGGGGAGAAAGATGGTTTTCAGACTTTCTCTTATTGGTTTCAAATTTACCGGCTTCAATTCATATTCAGCAAATTTACAAGCATCCTAACTTTAATATTGGATGCAATTTGTCTTTCAGAAATGAATGTTTGGTAAACCGTGATTGAAAGAAATGAAATCAATGAAGTTGAAATGAGTTTTCAGGCCTAGTAGGAACACTCTCGAAAAAAAATGTGATTGTATGACGCTCTACCCTATAATACAAGAACAATGGGGGGGGGGGGGGGGGGGGGGGGGAGATCGATGACCTTTTCTGAATCCCTTTGACATGAGGAAGGAAATTTGCCATCAGCAGTAAGGAAAATAGGGGGGGGGACATAAAGACAGAAAGAAAGGAAGAAAGACGTAAGAAAGGATGCAGGGAAGTTCTGGCTCTGGATGTGCCGATAGAAAGACGTTCGATCGATCCCGTTCGGAGTTTTACTCACGCTAAATGGTGTTTCTCTGGAAATGAGTTTCTTTTGAGTCAGAGCGCGCGCTGCGGAGGACGGATGAAGGGAAGTGTTCTGACTGGTCCGTTCCGTGATGGTTAGCTTCAGAGGTGATCACGATTCAACTTTAAGGCTCACGTCATAGAGGCCGAGGCCATTTAGCGTCAAGTTCGACATTTCGGTCGGTTGATTCTTAACCTTGGTGCAGTCTGTTCGCCTTCAGAATCGTCAGTGTTTTTAGCCTCTTTACTTATTTAGTTATCACTCTCATCTAGCTCATTCTGATGGCAATCATATCATCGCCGTTTTAGTCACTGATGAGTCATTTTTTTTACGTTGTTATGAAAGCTGTGGTATTTGAGCTTCTGCTGTATCTTCAATCTAACAGAAATCTGTTGTTTTTTTTTTAACTTCACATTTTAATTCATGAAAATACTCAAGTACAGTGGCATTATGTTAACCCGAGCTATAGGGAATCAAAAGCAAGATAAAGGTATAATTCTTAAATGTATGTACTTCTAAATAACTTACAAATATGTGTTGTATTTCACAGGTTTGGGAGAGTGAGAGACAAACAGAGACAAAGAAGAGGGAGTGGTTAGCAGACTGTCTCTTATACAATCTATAAACCCTCTCCCCCTTCCCCCTCATCCTCTCCCCAAATTCAGTTCATGAAAATGAAGACATAGGTTTCCTTGTTGATACGTCGCTCGCTGTCTAGTCGTTATCTGAAGGAAATCTGATGCTGCTACAGTCTGGATCACACGATGTGTTGTCAAAACTTTAAAGAGGCTGATTGGAGGAAAGGCGCTAGGAGAGAGGGGAGACATACAAAATCTGAAAACCTGCTCCCCTCTGCCTCCCTCTTTCGCTTCTCTCTCATAAATAAAAACGCGATTATAGTGTACACGATAGATCTGACCAGTCTGATATAGAAATCTCCAAGCCGTGTCTTTGCGTTTGTATGTTTTTGTTGTTGTTATTGTTTGGCAGATAATATTATTTACAAATATTAACAAAACAAAGATGTCATATGGTAACTCTGTTTATATAGTTCCATAGACGTGGCACCTGGTGCGTCAAGCCTAGAGTGATATGTTCGCCATTATTTTTTTCAGTTATCATATATAGTGTTGACATGTGAATTGTTTTTGGGGTTTTTTTGTTTTTGTTTTTGATGATCTTGATGTTGTGATTGTTTTTCATATAAGGATACTTTTTTTTCTTTGAGTCTTCTTCCCGTATATGTTTTCCTATGAAATAACCGTTGTTTGACACTTTTTTGAGGAGGCAGGGGCGGGGGGTATATAGATTATAAGACTCTCTCTCTCTCTCTCTTCTCTCTCTCTCTCTCTCTCTCTCTCTCTCTCTCTCTCTCTCTCCGGTAAATCAAAGATAGCTGATATTTGCGAGTTGTCTACAAGACAAAGTAAAATAATTATATCCTTAATTTGCATTTTGCTCATTATATCTCGGGTTAATGCAATGCCATAGTCCTTGTGTATTTATTTAATTAAGAATGTGTGAATTCAGAAATGACAGGTTTGATGAGATTGAAGATGTCAAAGCGGCTCAATGCAATAGCAACTATGACAACTTTGAAGAAAAAGAAATGATGACTGCAGTGAAGACATCAACGATATGATGGTCATCATGATGAGTTGAATGAGAATGATAACAAAATAAGTGAAGATGACAGTGACCATGACGACGACGATGACGACAACAAGCCTATGAACCAACTGTTTGAAATGTCGGATCTTCAAGCTAACAGGAACGTCGGTCTCTGTGACGTGGGCCTTAGGTCGAATCGTGACCAGCCTCTAAAGCTCGCCAGCACGGAACGGACCAATCAGAATGCTTCCCTTCATCCGTCCTCTGTAGAACGTGCTCTGACTCAAAAGGAACTCATTTCAAAGGAAGCACCATTTAGCGTGAGTAAAACTCTGAACGGGATTGATCGAGCGTCTTTCTATCGCCTCTTTCTTTCTTTCTTTCTTCGTTATTTTCTTCTTTTCTTTCTGTCTTCCTTTTCTTTATTGCTAATGACAAATGTTTTCCTCTCATGTCAAAGGGGTTCAGAAAAAGTAATTGATTTTAATACACATTGTTCTTACAACCAATGGGAGAGCGTCATAAGAAACGCACACAATCACATAGATACGACAGTGTGTCTGTCTACTAGGGCTAGAAACTCATCTAACTTTCGATGGTTTCATTTCTTTCAACTACGGTTTTCCAAACTTTCATTTCCGAAAAAACGCATTGCATCCAGTATTAAAGTTGGGAGTTTTGTAAACTGGCTGATAATGCAGAAGCTTGGGCAAATTTGAAAGTAATAAGAAAGTCTAAGAACCTCTCTCTCCGAAGAAACGTAGATCTCCCGGCCACAGAAAATATGCTGTCACAATGGCGTGACAATACCGTATCGAGAAAGAAACATGTACAATGGAGAAAGCAGATGAGTAGGTGGGAATGGGGCTTATTATAGTATACTGATAATAATCAGCCTGGATCATCGGAATAAAATGATGAAATAGGATCAATGAGCGTTTGACGACTATTGTGAGCAAAACAAGAGTCTCTATCGGAAAATCTAGAGAGAACCCTAAGTCTGTCTAAAGCAAATGCTGACAGGAGAAAACAAGCTTTTGTCCAGGACAGTCCACAGTCACTAACTCACCAGTTATCAGCTCTTTCTTGGAATCCTCTCAGTCAGCCCAGGAATAGAAATGAAAAGAGCTCATGTGACTTGGCGATTAAAGATTAACCAAAACATTAATCAAAGAAAGAGGAAGGAGAAAACAGGACCATTCCCAAAGAGGACTCAGACTCCATACAAATGGATCTTCTTTACTGCGGAGGAACAGCGTATGACCACCAAAGGATGTGATGATCAAGCTCGGAAGGTGCTTGAGACTTTCAAATCCTGGCTGCCCATTGTAGGATCGACGTCCAGCACAGATGAGCAACAGTTCACCCACACTAGGCAACTATCCCTCGTGTATAACAGAACTCTCCTGACAAGGCATATATCCCCGCACGTGGTGTCTGTTAGAACGAGTACTATACACTGGTGGCTGAACGACTTAGTAGGGCTATATGATTTCTGGTGGGTTTGAAAACAGAGTGACTGCGGATGGGAACTGATGAAGAGCAAGAACATATCTTGCCTGTAGAAGTCATGGTGACCGAAACACTTTGATTCTGTAATGCAATAAATTTCATTCATTTGGCAGTCTAGTAACTTCATCCTTTTTTGTCTGGTGGTCAGTCTAGGCTTTGCATGCAACCTGATTATCCTCTCTACAGGAAGTTATATTCGCAGTGACTTCTTTTTGTAACAATGGGCTCCTGGTGAATTCAGCCTCTATTCGCTCTGCTTCTATTTTTTTAAAAATCTCAAAATCTAAGCATTCGGAAGACACGAAAATTGGCCAAGAATACCTACAGATATTCGTCCAAAATCTCAAACATGGTTCACTACTTCTGCTTCTACTGTTCGTGTAATCTAGTGATCAATTCTTACCAAATTTGGTTTTAAACACTTTAAAGAAATAGGTTATGTGAGCGACCATTGTTCTGCAACAAGTATTCCGCGAGGATTATGATTTGCTTGTGCAAGCTACATCCCTGTTCTGCCGTAAGTTGTGATTTTCTATCCATTCACGCTCTATTTATCTATCCCTCTAATGATCAATCAATTTATCTTTCTATCAATCAGAATATATATATCAATCTATCAGTCGACTGATCTATCTTTCTATTTATCTATCTGTCTATCTATCTATTTGTCTGACTGTCTATCTATCCACTACCTACTTATCTGTCTCTCTGTCTGTCTGTCTGACTATTTACTTGTCAGTCCATCTTTGCATTTTTCTACCTGTCAATCTATCTATCCATTCATATATCTATATATCTATTAAACTGTGTATCTATCTCTCTGCCT
Organism: Conus canariensis; assembly: GCA_033310375.1. Classification (NCBI taxonomy): domain Eukaryota; kingdom Metazoa; phylum Mollusca; class Gastropoda; order Neogastropoda; family Conidae; genus Conus; species Conus canariensis. Next base: position 82,583,853 of record CM065714.1, read on the forward strand.
GTCTGTCTACACACACACACACACACACACACACACACACACACACACACACACACACACACACACACACAGAGAGACAGAGAGAGAGAGACAGAGAGAGAGAGACAGAGAGAGATTCCAGACGATCGGCACATTAATTCCATTATGTCAGACGACTGGTTGTCTAGACACAGCAGTCTGGCCGTAATTCTGTTCCATTGACAAGTCATGTAGAATTATGCATCGCGTGGCAGAGGCACATATTGCCAGTCCGGGCAGGATGAAGGACTGGTGTAGGAAACTGCAGTGCCTTCTTGTACTTTGTAAGGCAGATCCAAGGTTCTCCTCTGCTTCTGGTCACTATGTAACCCAGTGCTACCTGATGTGGGGAGTAAAGCCAACTATAACATCGGTCTGGAAGGGGATGGGCGCTGTCAGGCTTGACTTGTCAATGCACATCACATGACAAAAATTAAGTAGGTATGGCCGCGTGGCATGGTCCAATGGCCTTGCTAAAACAGTCCCCCAGAGAACTGCTGAGGCAGGAGATGGAGGAGAAGACAGAAAAATCGACGGACTGAGAACATCGCACAATGGGCAGGGAAACATTCATCTGCAGAGACCCAGCTTTGGCCCACAACCGACAGAACTGGTGGTACCTGAATGACTCTTCTTTGTGCTGAGGGATAAGAAGAAGAAGAAGAAGAAGAAGGAGAAGAAGGAGGAGGAGGAGGAGGAGGAGGACGAGGAGGAGGAGGAGGAGGAAAAGACTATATAAACTCAGTGACACACACATGGCAACAATAACATCTAACACGGCTATATAATGTAGACTGCGTGACTCCTATTAAGGACATGTTGCATTGCGTAATTTTGTCTTCCCAACAGTTTTTTCTGCAAACAATTCGGGCTGTTCTACCTCCTGGGAGAGCGTTTTTTTTCAGTTGATGTTTCCATAGAATTTTTAAAATGAGCAATTCCCTTGCTGCCATGGACGGGTCATTTTATCTGCGTTGAATGAACGTTGCACGTGGCCTCTCGCTTTACCGTGTAATCCGAAAGATAGGCGATAGACTCTACTCTGTGGAGTAAGCATTTCGACTCTGTAACTGATGAGCAGTCTGCCAACCTGCCCACTTCCCCTATTCCCTTCCCTAATTCTCCCCTCTCTTCCCAATCATACCCATACCCTGCCATGACCCTGTTCCCCATCCCCTCCTTTCTGAACAGCCTTTCTCAAGAAAGTCTCCTTCACCTCGATGGTCGGTCATAAGGCGAACCGGGGATCCGAACGGAGTGATTTTTGATCACAGTGATAATCATAACTTCCCATCATGCCACGGGCTGGGTGACGTGCCGGTCATGACGGGGGGGTGGATAGTTTGATCGGGGTGGGTGTGAGAAGGTCATCCGTCATTATGAGTACATTCCTCTCTGTGCAGTCTCTGCGTGCTCAGACTCCTCGGTGGCGAAGTCTGTTGACTGAGTTATCACCTCTGTGTGTGGGGTGATTTCTTTGCTTTTAAACCGACCTGTCGTTTTAGTCCCACACAACCTGTTTTTCAAAGCTTTAAATCAAATCACATACACACAGAGAGAAAAAGAGAGAGAGAGAGAGAGAGAGAGAGAGAGAGAGAGAGAGAGAGAGAGAGAGAGAGAGTTGAGGTGGGGCAGGAATTCCAAAGGTTCCGGTACAAACACCCTCACCTGCTTCCCCATCCTCCCAAGCCCCACTTTGAAAACAATTCCTTTAAAATTCCAAACCAATATACAAAAAAAAAAAAAAAAAAAAAATCATACCTGCAGGGAGCATGAAAGGAAGGGGCTGGAGGTGATGGGATGGGGAGGGGGGTCAGCCATTTTTTTTTTACAAATGATAGAAGACATCGTGGAAAAGACGTCTCCCTGATATGTTCCCCTGGAAATTGTAGAATTTTTGTTCCACAAAAGCGAATTTCGCCGCCCTCTCAACAACGTTTGGTTAAATGAAAAAAAATATATGGTGTTGTTACCACCATCACCAGTCCGACCCGTCATAGTCGTATGGGAACTGAAAACCGACGGTTCAAAGCTCAATTTGTGATTAGAATTTATTACACAGTGCCTCCTCCTCCTCCACCTCCGTCCGGGTAATCAGTTGCCTGCCCTGAGGTGACAGCCAATCAGTTTACCGACTAGATCCTGGAAACCTAAATCACTAGTACGGAACGAACGGACTCGAACAGAAAATCCGTGGAACAACACGCTTGATCATTGCGGCAGCAAGACTTACCTAAGTCTTCAAATTATTTCTGATAGGCAGGTGAGTAACTTGCAAGTAGCATTACGTCTTGCAAGTGTATTCTTACCACAAACTAGACGAGAAATCAATGTACAAAGATGGGTTATTACTAGCCTCCTACTATTATTCCCGTCAGAACTATTGCGACAGTTGTACATGATGCTTTTCTTTTAATCTCTTCTTTTGTGGCTTTTCGTGCCTTGCTGTCGTGGTGACATTAGTTTCGTTTTCCTCTTTACGTCATGTCCGTAGTGAATTCGTCAAAATCTCAGGTGATGACGTGGTTATATGGAGCGTTGTTGGACGCACAAGTTGGTGACCTCCGGAGTATTCACGCTGGTTACGCAGGTAAGCAATTGTCAGCAGGGGAGGTCAGCAGGGGGTGGTTCTGCGTATGTCGGGTCAGATTGGTCCCCCCTGAACAACACTGACCCCAGTGTCTCCTCTGCTGGGCTGCCTCATGACGGCTTAATTAGGACTGCTCCGTGTGGACTTCCGGTGCTGGGGTTGAGATGGCACAAACCTGGGTGTGGTTAGGAATGGGGGAGTCGGGGGGAGAGGCGTGCAAGTCATGTCACTTGGGGGCACGGAGAATGACACAGCAAAACAAAACCTGAAAATGTATAGTTCCTTGTCATCTAGAAAGCTGAAATGAAACCTCAGTCTTGAATGTTGCTGGTCAATCCATCGTGTGTAGATAATATAGTCACTAGGATCAACTCCTGATTACAGACAGGGAAGGGGCACGGAGGTGGGAAGGTTATCTATAATCCGTTCTTTAACAGCACCAAGGATAAACCATTCTGGCGAACAAAATGTTTCAGAGCAGAAACCCAGTTCAGGTCGAAAAACCATGATCGTATTTAAACATAATCAAAAGAAAAATTACTGTACCGCCGAACGAACATTGAAGACAATGAAAACGAAGAACGAATAACCACTGAACTCATCCCATTGGGTGCAAAATGGGCGCCCAATCTGAGGACGTAAGTGATTGTTCGTTCTTCGCTTTCATTGTCTGCAATGTTGTCTGTCCTGCCTGAACAAGACCAAAGAGGTCGAAACACGAAGTGCTTTGTCTTGTCATTTGTTTGTCTCTTTCGTTCGGCGGTACAGTAACTTTTCGTTTAAGTTTGTTTCAATTTCCGCCTGAAGTCACCTCACTCTGAAACTACCCCTGTACGTATTTAGTTTACTAAGTCTACGTTAATGAGAAAAACCAAAGAAAGCTCTAGTTTCGGGGGGGGGGGGGGGGGGGTATTATTTTTTTTTGCAGACGAAGAAGATATACAGTCAACCACACAACTGATCAACCAGCAACTAACGATATAAGAAAATGGAAAACAAAGACGAGAGGATGGGAGGAGAGGGATTGAGGAGGGGGGAGGCTGCACAGTGCGCAGAACAATCTGTGAGTCAACATGAAAAAAACATTTGTCCTTCAATACAATGGAGTCCTTTCTCCACCAGCCCCATCTTCCTCCCCTTCCCCCCCCCCCCCCCCCCCCCCCCCCCCCCTCCCTTTCTTCCCCTCCAACTTCTAACCTGTATCCCTTTGTCTGTCCGTCTTCCAGCTCGTGAAGAAAACGACCGTTCTGCTCTCCTTAATGCCTTGACATCACTGACGCTATGAACGATGATTTCTGAGGCAACTAATAGATTTGTTGGTCGTTGAACCGTTAACGAAGACAATCTCCACGAGAAAATCCAAGAATTTGCCCTACCATCGTGGCGTTTGCCATGAGTCCATCCCACCATGAATTTCTGTTACTAGCTCATACACTATTTTTTTTAAATAATTTTCTGCTTTTCTACTTATCTGGCAGTGTCAGCCCCTTTCCCACCCCTCACCCCACAACACCCTATCACGCCTTCTTCTTTGTGAACATATTAAGAAGGGGGGGGGGGGGGGGGGTTAGGGAGGGAGATGCAAAGCAGCTTCCTCTAAGTTCTCGGAGGACTGATCCACGCTGACAGAGCGGAGATGCAGCATTTGGATCATCCTACTCACTTCACCTTCTGCTTGTACAATGTATCAGGTGGGATTACAATATTTTTTACATGTGTTCTGTGTTCTAGGAAAACAGCTTTAGACCAGATTGTGTTTTTTGTTTGTTGGTGTCTTTTCGCTCTTTTCGGCAATCCATCTGTGTTTTAACCATGATGTTAATCTTTACTTACTTTTGTTAATGTTTCTGATCATGCTCTCTGTCCTAATATAGGCGGCACAGTCGGCCGGGCTTTTACCCATGTGACCTGAATTGAACTGGTATTACTATCAATTACTACTGCCCTGATAGTAAAAGAGTCTTCTTCCATATAGTACGATGGTATCTAGGGAAAGACTTCACCAGCTTGGATCTGATGACAAGTTTCATCGATGGTAGCATCTTTGGGCGACTGTAAATGCTTGCATGTATCAGTCTATTTTGTTACTAATAAGCATCTATTGTGTTTTGTCTGGTAAAAAGGCATCGCGACATATTACTGTGCATTTATGTATAAAGATCAAAGCAAACCAAGAAACTAAAAGACTCTGATATACGATTTATTCATTGAAAAAGAATCAATTTACAAGACTATAAAGGACGTGAATTCAACAAGCGTCAGACACTGAAACGAGACTGCAGACTGAAGACTCAAAACATGTGTTGGAACTATATCTGAAAACCGATATGCCGATATATTTGATGCCAACGGTGCGAGCTACGTCCTGTCAAACTCAGATCCTTTCAATAAGAATTGTTCACAGACTAGATTCTGTGTGATTCTGTAGATACTGCCGATGTCTCGTTCGGATATGCCTTTATTAAGAAATGGATTTACAGTCCATCTTTTGTCGTCCACTGGTCGCTGTTACGTGACTGGTGCCGGCGAAATGAACGGCCTCGTGAATCAGAAGGCTTGCTGTATTGATTCTCTCTGCAACACGAGCAGTCAGCCCGGAGAGAAAACTCCGCTCAAGTCGTCTGGGACTTGACCCCCCCCCCCCCTTCCCCCCCCTTCCCCCGCCTCCCCTCCCCTTTTTTTTTTAAAGTGGACTCTACTTTGAAATCCCTGAGCACCACTTCCCTGAGCACCATTCCTTTGTTTTCAATTCGCAGGGTACACGCAGCATCCTCCACATTGCAGGATGTCACGTGATATCCACATGACGTGTCCGGGAAAACCGCACAGCCTTTAGTCAAATTCTCAGCTTTTACGATCACTACAAACGGACTCCCCTTCTCTCTCTCTCTCTCTCTCTCTCTCTCTCTTCTCTCTTTTCCTCTCTCCTCCTCTCTCTCTCTCTCTCTCCACACACACACACACACACACACACACACACACACACACACACACACACACAACCAATCACTCACACACACACACACACACACACACACACACACACACACACACACACACACACACACACACATTTTTTAAGTTCACGCCACGTGGAAATGAAAACGTCAAACTCAATCCGGTTGGCCTGGTCGCAGTATGACACTATGCAGTCTTTGCTACAATCTATCCTCCCTTCGAACCCGCCCTTCTAGTCCCTCTCCCATCCTCCCCATCCAATGGACACGTTGCGCAGGTTTACATTTGTGCAAGTGTACATTTGTGTATACTTGGTTGCCACCTAATAACACGTAAAGGTTTGTTAACTCCTTCTCTCTGTGTCTCTCTGTCTCTCTCTTTGTCTGTTTCTGTCTCTGTCTCTCTCATACACACACATGCACACACATGCACGCACGCACGCACGCACGCACACACACACACTTACACACATGCACGCACACACACACACACACGGACGCGCGCGCGCGTGCGCGTGCGCGCGCACACACACACACACACACACACACACACACACACACACACATACACACGCACACGCACACACACACACACACACATACACACACACACACAGCCTCGAATCTCTCCCACTATACACAGATAATTCTGAGAATGATCCCCGTTAGTCTTATCGTCAAAATGAATAACGTATGTCTCAATTTGAATGCATCATTTTAAAAAAAAACACCTATCTTTGTTATCTCTTCTTACGATTCTGATATAAAAAAAAATGAAGATCATAGATCGTTTTTCAAAACAGGTCTTAATCTTCTGAGACGTTTCAATGTACGGAATCACTGTTGTTCGTTGCCGGTAATCAGGGGATTTGGTTTGAAATCACAATACAGAGTTTTAAACCTCTTTTACATTCGCAATGTTTTGAGCTTACAATTTTCATACTGATAGCATATTACCATTCGGTTCAATTCAAAGGAGACTGACACAACTCTGGTTGGGCTGGGTTTGTTTGTAAGGAAGTAGCATTATTCAAAAGAAAGCTCAACATTTGGAAAATCTTATCTCTGTTTTATTTTGGGTGGTCAGAATACTTCTTCTGGGTATACTTTTTTTTCCCCGCAAAGACCATATCTGGTAAGATGGTAAAATCTCTGAAAGTAAGTGGAACAAAGTCAGGTACAATACCATGTGGACTGCAACTGCCTCTCGTCTGGAAGCTTGTCACAGAGGTCAAAATGATTGCGTCCATATTGTTTACTGGTTGTTTTAAATTGTCTTCAGTTTCATTCGTGTATCTATGAATTATACATGTAATGAACCTTAAAATATAATGAATGCAGCGCCAAACAGCGTGTTGCTTTTGCCTGTGATACAGAAACATAAACAGGAAAGGAAGAAAAGGTGATTGCTCTCAGAGACATTTTTATCAACATCTGCACTACAGCACAAACAAAATCTGCTCCAGAATAATAGTTTTTTTTTTTAAATCTGCACTGGAACACAAACAAATTCAGCTCCATAACGAAAATAAATCTGCACTACAACACAAACAAGTTTTGAAAACATGAAGAGAGAGAGAGAGAGAGGAAGAGAGAGAGAGAGAGAGAGAGAGAGAGAGAGAGAGAGAGAGAGAGAGAGATCGACTCTACATTTTTTTAGCCACCTGCTATCCATTATCCCGTTCCCGCGATCTCCAAACCCTCTCCCACATCTTCATCATCCCTCTCTCTCTACCCATCTCACAGGTCCCCACCCCACCCCACCCACCTTACTCCCCTTTCCCTCTTACTCCCCCTTCTTATTCCCAGAATATCTTCAGACTGAATTGTATTTTTTGCTGCCAGGATTTTTATTTTAGTTGCTGGCAAATGCATCAACAATTTGTGAGCACTCAAACACCCAGCACATACAAAGGCTCGCTTTAACAACCACATATTGGTGCGCGTGCGCGCGCATTACACACACACACACACACACACACACACACACACACACACACACACACACACACAACAACTACGCATGAAACGCTAGTAACTCAGAATCATCCACAGGAAAATGAAAACCGACAGTTCAAAGCTCCGTTCGCAAGAGGATCCTGCAATTTGCCTCCCTTTCCCTTGGCCAAGGTAATCAGAGTTGTCTGCCCTGGGGTGACAACCAATTAGTGTACTGAATACAGTCATAGAAACCTAAACCTTAGAAACGGAACGGACGGACGTCCTGAAAATTGTGGTCACTATGTATGCTCTGTGTGGCTACAATATGTATTGAGTGATTCAGGCTTTCAGTTTTTTAGCTGTCGGTTGGTGGTGGTTCATTTTGGTTTTTGTTATTGTTGTCTTCTTGCGGGGATGGGGAATGTAGGGGGAAACGGGCGTGGGGTGGGTTGATGAGGATAAACGTGGGTGGCGGTGAGTGAGGAGATGGAGAGGACGGGGTGATGGTGGTGACAGGGTGTCAGTTGACTTGTAAGTGAAGTTTGTCTACCACACATGGGCAAAAAGAAAATAGTGATACTAATAGACTGTAATGAATAACAATATGATGATAGGAAAGGAACTCAGGGAGTGCAGACCTCTGGCACAATCGAAAGGATTTTTGGATCCGCCCTTTGAGTTAGTTCATGAATGAAAAGGATGTTTTTCCTCCGAGGGAAATAGAAATGGTTAAAATGACAAAAAAAAACCACTTATCGATACCTTTCTCTTAATACGGCATGCAAGATACTAAACTCCGATTAGAAAGAGTTAAATTTTCATGACATATTATTGTTATTATTAAGAGTATTTCTATAGTGCCAGTCCTCAGCCAGAGACCAAACTCCAGGCGCTTTAAAGGCCACTTAACTGGTTTACACAACGGGCTGCCCATCAGGGTAGAGACGATTAAAAGCTGACTGGATGTGTTACATTCTATCGTTTCCCGTGTCGTTCAGTCGAAAATTAGTGTGTTTTTTTTTCACTTATTCTTTCTATTTTTCACGATGCATGCTATACGTATACGTGTCATCCCTAACAGCAGCTAAACTGGCTTTCTCTTCCGAAAGTTAGTGATGGGATATTATGCGTGCAAAAGTTTCATTGACACATGAAACCTCGTTTTACAGTCTTATTTGAAGAACGTTTCGGGAAATGGAGTCAGAGCCAATACTGATTCTGATGGGGGAACTCCACCTGTTTCCAAACAGCCCAGCGGAAATTCGAACCCGCAACCCTAGAACCACAAGTCCGGCGCTCAACTAAATGCACCACTCTGGCCCCGCTGTATTACTTTATGGATATTTATCAACTTGTGCCTGTAACTTCACGGCATCCATGTGCAGGAAAAGCTTGTAGTAATCTTGCTTAACGGATCCGGCATCTGCAGTGTGATCAGGGTCAGCACTAAAATTGTTTGGTTTGTCTTTGAACAACATTGCAGCTTCCCGTCTCGTTTGGTTAGAATCTAGTCAGTAGCTGTTTGTGACATCAAATTTGTAACAAGTGTGCTGAATGGATTGCCCTCGACGGCCTCAAGCTAACAGGACATTACTCTTATCTTCATGACATTTTCACACGTTCGGTTGAGATTGATTTAAAAGTTGTTGCATAATCAATCTATAGATAAACAAACGGACGTGGGTAAGAGAAAAAAAAAGGCAAAATCATAAGCACTTTTGCGGAGGTGCTAATGATAACAGTAAAGATCATTGTTGTCAATTGTGATCAAACAGTTCATATGACAGGAAGCAAAGAAATTCTTCAGTCTTCAATGTACTTGGAGACATCATCTTAGACGGATATTAAGCCACACGGGAGAGTGCAATGCTTTTAATGGAGAGAGGAAGGGGTGGGGTGGAGGGGGTGGTGGAACAGAGACAGAGCGAGAGGGAGGGGGGGAGATATTCAACGGCCAGAGCCCTTTACTGAAGGAGGACGTGTATATCGGAAAATAAAGGAAAAAACCTCTCCTATCACGAGAGAGAGAGAGAGAGAGAGAGAGAGAGAGAGAGAGAGAGAGAGAGAGAGAGAAGGACTTTTCATGTATGGAATCAGAGCTGAACCATTCCGTCTAGCGAAGCAATTCAATGGAGAAACCCCATCTATGGCAGCCAAAATCCCATTCACGCAGCTCGTACGTTTGGTTCTGTGCCTGTGTATTGAAAGTTAGACGCGTCTGGTCTGCTGTTGCTCGCAGAAATGGAGAAGAAGATAATTCATCAGTGAAGGCGTAAGTGAGTTTTACGAGTCAGGGACAACAGAAAGGCGTCGCACAGAAAGAAAATAAACACAGTACAGTCGCCGGTACGCCTGAAAGACAATTTAAGTTGACTTAGTGAGTCCCTTCATACAAAGGGATCTCTTCTATTTTTCTTCTTATTCAGCTTTCAGTTTTTGCTTGCCTGGCTAAGTGTGGGGGGGAAAAAAAAAGAATACACAATGTTTCAACATGTTTGAAACTCAGACTGATGATTTCTGGATCAGCTGACAGATATCTATTTGTTTGATTGTTTGTTTCACCATCAAGAGATATCCTCAACGGGAAGGTCCGACAAGAAACTCCTGTGTACCTAGTGTCGGCATTGAGACAAAAATTATCCTGCTTTGTTATTTTTGGGACCTGTATTAAAAACAAAATCCGAACTACTATCACTCCTTTCCCATGTCCTCTTTATTCGCAGTATCAGCATCTGCAAACTCAGACAGATATGGTCCTTAGGACAGAGATGCAGATCACCGACCGTCGACCAGTTTGACGTATTCGTCAAAAGTCCTGCTGCCGTTCTGGGATCGAACAAGTCTGGTGAACATGTATTACACTGGTCTACAGTAGATCCTCAACCGCCATGCCCTACTGATGTCAAGAGATCACCCACCAGCCAGACCTTAACGATGACAAACTGAGCGCCGAGTGGGGGAAGACGTGCCCTTAGACAAATGTGCAGTTACAACATTACAGCTGTGGGGTCTTGAATCCAGACAGCCAGGACAGAAATCTACAGCAGCAAGATCGACTCTTGGTCTTTTCCCGCCAACTCTTTTCTGTATCCAGTGAACTGACAGGCATAAACAGATCCAAACGTTTCTCCAATGACTTCATTCGTTGCCACAAAATGTTGCTGACTATTTTTCTCAAAAGACTGACAGTATTCCGAATGAATTTGGAAAATCGAGTAACAAATCCAGTTCTGATTGTCACTGAAGTTGAAGTTCTGACACTTACCTCAACAAAAATTCCCATATCCAGAGAAATCAGTCAGAATACCTGAAGGGCCACAGCATGGAGGCTGTTGTGCTGACCTCATTGACAATCTTTTGATGAATGCAGATGAAAAGCTTGGTTCCCTATTTTCCCTCTTAGACCTCAGTGCAGCATTTGACACGCTTGACCAGTCCATTCTTCTTAAAGATTCAGTCTCTGTCGTCCAGATCAAAGATAATTTTTGGTATTCAGGCCACAGTCCTGCAATGATTCTGGTCATACCTTAGTGATGGGACAAATCAGTCATTGTTTACCAGGTTCAAAGTGTTTCCTTGCGTGTGGACGTGTCCCAGTAATCAGTGCCAGAATCCGTCTTGTTTATCCTGTACACGCAGCCATTGTCGGACGAAATTTCCCCTCACAAATGTAATTTCCATTGATATGCAGATGACACTGGACAGTCCAAGAGCGCTTGAGCTGAAGATAATTTAATCTGTACAGATATTCAGACATGAATTGATGACGTTTTGTTCCAGTGGAACAGCAACAAACTGATGCTGAACCCTAATAATATTAAAATGATACTTGTTGGCACTCTGTCTTGCACCAGACTGGTTGCTAATAAAGTTGCAGATAATGGTGGTTGCTATATTACATTACAAAAGTGACGTAACTTGGAATCAGACTAGATCAATCTCTTTCTGTGGAAGAGTTTCTCAAATACAACTTTTCATGAGCTAACACGTATTGCATCAATAAGATTATTTCTGTCTCACAACGCATTGTTGTGCATCTTCACTGCCTCTTTCTTTTCGTAGGCCATCGAGGGTATAGCAAAAAAAAAATGTATGATGGTTAATTCATCTTCTATTCTTTTTTTTATTTTACATTTTTACACAGAGAGAGAGAGAGAGAGAGAGAGAGAGAGAGAGAGAGAGAGAGAGAGAGAGAGAGATTAGGCTACACTGTCCCATGGAAGCAGGAAGACATATAAATAAGTGTACAAATCGAAAGTATCATACAACCTAGCAAGAAAGATAAAGTATTTCCATCTGGAAACTATATATATATATATATATATATATATATAATATCATGATACCTAGGTATTTTGGAAGGAGATGGCGGGTTGATGGTGTAAAATGAAATAATGTTAATAGTTCTTGAAACGTCTGTATTATTTCAGTGGAATGAATCGCTGTGTGGCATTTCATAATTTTTGGCAAAAAAAAAAGATCAAAATGAATGTCATTTCCCTCACCTATGTGACCTTTAAAATGTATGCATATATTCGACACATCAATTCTGAACCTTGCAATTTTCATTCATCCTAAATGTCTATGAATATGTACGCAAGCACACACGCACAAACACACACACAAACACGCACACATACACACACGCGTTCGTGCGCCTCACACACACACACACACACACACACACACACACACACACACACACACACACACACACACACACACACACACGCATGCACACATTCAGGATACGATGAAAAGGATTAAACATCCTCTAAACATTGAATCTACAGATGATCCTGACACAGGAATACAATCTCCATCATCACAACTTATCAACTTTTGTTAGTTTCTTCAGATAAAACATTTATATTGTCCACATCCTTGCTCTTCCACAAACAAACAAAATAACAAACAAAAAAACATTATTCTTATGATTCCAGCCTTACTCCATGCATTCAGTAATCTTCTACACTTCCACTTAACAATCAATCCTGTAAACTGTCACCAAGATTCCTGTCATGGCTTCTATATTACTTTGCGATGTACAAACAGACTGACAGGACAAAATAGACCACCTTACTCTGCAATGTTTCACCTATGTAGAGGGTGAAAACAACAACGTGTCTATTTGCAGGATTTTTCCGCACCCACCAGTTCCTGTCTATAGCTGTTTCTGCAATGGTCTTAACTGGGTAGACTTGAACCACGTA
>CM065714.1:82601571-82604071 GCA_033310375.1 Conus canariensis
CTGTGTCTTCTCTGTCCTGTCTGTCTGTCTCGTCTTCTCTCTCTCTCTCTCTCTCTCTCTCTCTCTCTCTCTCTCTCTCTCTCTCTTTACTTACCTCGAGGCACTGTGATAGCATGTCTTCCGTGGCCGGAAATTCCACGTTTTGGGGGAGGGGGGGTGAAATTTAGTTAAAGATTTTCTCTTACTGGTTTCAAATTTACCCGAGCTTCTTTTATATGCAGCCAATTTACAAACATTCAAAGTTTGATAGTGGGTGCAATGCGTCTTTCGGAAAGGAAATTCTGGAAAACCGCGGCTGAACGAAATGAAACCAACGAAAGTGAAATGAGTTTTCTGCCGCAGTGGGCACACTCTAGAGTCTATGTCATTGTATGCGTTTCTTATGACGCTCTCCCGTCGATATAAGAACAATGTGCAAAAATCGGTGACCTTTTCTGAATCCCGTTAACATCAGAGAAGGAAATTTGCCATCAGCAATAAGGAAAAGGGGAAGAAAGAAAGACGCAAAGAAAGAAAGACAGAAAGGAAGCAGGGAAGTTCCGCTTATGGGTGAGTCAATGGAAAGACGTTCGATCAATCCCGTTCAGAGTTTTACTCACGCCAAATGGTGCTTCTCTGGAAGTGAGTTTCTTTTGAGTCAGAGCACGCGCTGCGGAGGACGGATGATGGGAAGCATTCTGACTGGTCCGTTCCGTGATGGCGAGCTTCAGAAGCTGGTCACGATTCGAGCTTAAAGCCCACGTCACAGAGGCCGAGATCATAATTATAGCGTGGAGCTCTGACGTTTCAAGCGGTTGATTCTTAAGCTTCGTGAAATGTGTTCGGCTTTTGCGTTGTCATGGTTTTTATCCTCTTTATTGATGTCGCTTTCACTCTCATCTAGCTCCTTTAGTGCCAATCATATTCTCGTCCATTTCGTCCCTGAGAAGTCATCTGTTTATGTTAGAAGTCATCTGTTTTATGTTAGAAGTCATCTGTTTATGTTAGAAGTTTAAATCTGTTTTATGTTATAAGTCATCTGTTTATGTTATAAGTCATCTGTTTTATGTTATGTCATCTGTTTTATGTTATAAGTCATCTGTTTTATGTTATAAGTCATCTGTTTTATGTTATAAGTCATCTGTTTATGTTATAAGTCATCTGTTTTATGTTACAAGTCATCTTTTTTATGTTATAAGTCATCTGTTTTATGTTATAAGTCATCTTTTTTATGTTATAAGTCATCTGTTTATGTTATAAGTCATCTTTTTATGTTATAAGTCATCGGTTTATGTTATAAGTCATTTTTTTTATGTTAGAAGTCATCTGTTTATGTTAGAAGTCATCTTTTTTATGTTATAAGTCATCTGTTTATGTTGTAAGTCATCTGTTTTGTTATAAGTCATCTTTTTTATGTTATAAGTCATCTTTTTTTTATGTTATTATTGAAGCCGTCGTATTTGAGCTTCTACTGTATCTTCAATCTTACTGATATCGCTTTTTTCACTCACATTTTCAATTCATGAAAATACAAAAATACAGTAGCTCTGTGTTAAACCAAGGTATTCGGAAAAAGCAAGAACCTAATATTCGTCGCTCTGTCTACAAAACAACTCACATACTTCGATTGTATTTTATATGATAAGCTAGAGAGAGAGAAAGAGAGAGAGGGTGAGAGGCTCTGTACTCTATCCCCTTCTCACTAAACACCCCACTCCCTCCAATTAAGCTTGTGATGCTTTTGGTACACGTTATGTGATTAAGACTATGGCAACATCTGTTGTATTTCCTTCAGCTAACGACTAGACAGCGAACGACGTATCAACACAGAACCAATGTCCCAGATTTGGAGAAGTGAGGTGAAGCCAGGATCTTGTGTCGTCCGTCCTCACCCCAGCCCATGACCAGTGCAGCCTGTCCAGGAAGCGGACAGTTTGTCACGAGACATACATCACTGGGCTGCTGGTATCATCAGTCTGCCCAGCGCCAGCATGAACCTTTTTCTGATCGGGGCTTTCTCAATCACGCAGCTCAGTTAGGCACTCACTGGCAGTTTTGACTGCAACAACCTTACCGAAAAGGCAAATGCGTGCACACACACACACATTAACACACGCACGTGCGTTCACACACGCACACACACACTTTCTCTCTCTCTCTCTCTCTCTCTCTCTCTCTCTCTCTCTCTCTCTCTCTCCGTCCCTCTCTCTCTCTCTCGTGCACACATACGAGAGAGACAGACAGACAGACAGACCGGCAGACAGACAGACAGAGGGAAAGACAAAGAAAGAGAGATAGAGAGAGGACAGGACAAATAAGAAAATGCGGGAAAAGATAAAACAGGACACGGCAAGACAAGACATGACACGCTGGAAAAGAGAAGAAGGGCAGGAGAAGGTAAACCAAGACAGGTAAAGTATGGCAAAATAAGACAAACGGGAGGTAAGGTATGTAAGAGAGGACCAGACAAGATAAAACAGAAGATAAGACAGGACCAACAACAACAACAACAACAACAACA
>CM065714.1:82609071-82619071 GCA_033310375.1 Conus canariensis
ACAAACTGTGTTGTACACGGCTGAGGCAGCTCTTGTCATTAATGAGTCCATCATTTTGAAGCGCGACATGCGGAAGAAGCCCAGAAAAGACGGATGCGTTTTTCTTTTTATTCGTTGTCTTTTTTTTTTCCTTTTTTCTAACCTCCATTTCTCACCCACCACCCCCACCACCCTCCCCCTTTTCTCTGTCTTCTTCTTGATGGACGCACTTCTTTTGTCTGTCATTCTCTTCTTCATCCTTCATCATTCCTAGCCACCTTCTGCCCCCCCCCCCCCACCCCACCCCTTTCTCTCCTCCTTCTGGATCCACGCATTTTTGTTCTTATTCACATTCTTTTCTTTTACATCATCCCCCTCCCCCCCCCCCCTTTTTTTTTTTTTCATTTAGAAGGATTGTCTTTTTTTTGTTTTGTTCTTGTCTTCTTCCCTCATCATGTCTTCATTTTCTCCTTCTTTCCTTCTTGTAGGCAACTGTCTCTTCTTCTAGATACATGTCTTTCTTCTTTCGTAATAGGCGTCCCATTTCTCTCTTCGTGTGTGTCCCTCTTGTTCTTGATAGGTGTGTGTCTATTCTTGACGGATGTCTTTCTTCTTTTCCTTGATGTGTGTCTTTCGTCTTCTTCTTAAAATGTGTCTTTCGTTTTCTTTTTGATAGATTCTAACTTTTTTTTTCTTTTGAAAAGTGTCTTTCTTCCTCTTCTTTATTTCTTTCCATCTCCGTCACCTGCCGCCCTGCCTGCCTTCTCTGCTTCTTCTTATTCCTTGAATGCATGTGGCTTTTTTTTTTTTCTTATTCCTTGACCGTTTTTTCTTCCCCCATCTCTGTCTGCAGCTCCTCTTCTAAAACCTGGCCCTAATGCCCTCCATTTCCAACAGAAAGGGTGGAATGCAAACGTCAGGAGCCCTCTCAGTAATAACATATCGCTTTAAAAGACAGATCTGCGTTAAAGGGAAGGGCGCAAAAAGGAATTCTTCTGTAGTACGTGCTCTGTGTGCCTTCACACACACACACACACACACACACACACACACACACACACACACACACACACAACACACACACAAGCAGGCAAGCAAGCGCGCGTGTACGTTGGTGCGTGCGTGCATGCCTGCAGGCATGCACTTGAGAGTGCGCGTGCGCGCTTCTTCCCCCCCCCCCCCCCCCACACACACACATACATACATACATACGTAGACAGATAGATATGCATGCATACATATAAATACATACAGGAATCAGAGGGGAACATCAGAATACGTCTGTAGACGAAAATGGAAGATTTCAAGACTGAGTTAAGAAGAAAGCTAGAAACGACTTCTCCCAAAATATAAGGGGAAGAAATTCCAGACTTTAGCCATAGAATGGGAGGATTTTCTCTGACCATGCTGACAATGATTGAAGACCAGCGCGTGATACCAGGCCAGTTAAGAAAACTAAAAGAGAGCTAGCCAACCACAATCTTGATTGCCAGTCTGGAAGAAGACTGAGCCGATTCTGAAACATGCACAATGTGCAGCGTCTAATGACCTTGCTCAGCTTAAACCATCCTTTTTTTTTTTGGTTCTGACGCCAAAAGCACAGAGCGGAAACAAAATTTCCTCTTCTTATCAATATTCATGGTGCATTTCGGAGACTTGGTCAGAAAAGAAAATCAAGAAAGGAAAAGATGAACGTTTTAATATCCATATGCTGTGGACTTTATTCTGAGGGTAGGTGTCTATCCCGAATAAGTCAAAAGGGTTGCATTATATTGTACTGTTTTGTATTATCTTGTTTTGTATATTTTCATAGTCACTCAAGGATGGAACCTTTATTTTCAAAGGCCTGATATCTTACAATTCTTATAGCCATTTTCAGGATGTTTGTCGTCGTTGTTGTTGGCCATTATCTGGAACGTCTCTCTAAGTCCTTATTGGTGGAAAGGATTTCACACAAAATGCACACACACACACACACACACCGCGCACGCGGGGCGCGCGCCACACACACACACACACACACACACACACACACACACACACACACACACACACACACACACACACAATCCATCCCACATCATATTCACCGTTTGATTTGTTGCCTTCTTATCTGACAAAACAGGGGAAAATGATCAGATATCAGTACGAGTTCCTTTGATTTTGGCTGCCATTCTATTGATCTTAAGGAATACTGTAGGATAGTTGTCAAAACGCAGCTGTCAACCAAAAAAAAAAAAGAAATAAAAGAAAAAAAGTGTGGTATACACGGCGCAGAATGCTGAGAAACCAGCAAGGGAGGCCACTTGCTAAACACAACAATTATATTTGTAGCTAGGCTACGGATATGCGAGCCATACACTTAGGAACTCGAACCATTTGAACCCGATTTCCTTTTGTGTTCACATCTCTGACAAACCCGCACAGGCTTGTCGATTTGTTAGCAAAACCATGGGCACAATGGCCGACGAGGCAACAACCTTTTTCAGCCACTTGAAAATATTTTCGGCGATTCCTCAATGGCCGAGGCCTAACTATGTCACTGATCACTGCAGATTTTGGTGGGTGAAATTCACACTGCTTTCCCTATGGAGAACACGTTGTCATTGTACTGCACTCCTCGCTTTTATGCTTCAGGACTACTTCGTCGGCCTCACAACGTCTTCAGCTACTCTGCTATGAATTGGTGTGTATATGTACGCTTTCTCCTCCTTTTTTGTGAATTTTGTTTTGAAGGATGGATTTTTTCCTCTCTGTGTTGACGGCCCTGAAAAGGTGCTGTGTGGTCGTTGAACTACAATACTAAGCCAACAGTAAATGTCGTTATTCTGTGTGAGTGTTTTATGTTTTTGCTTGTGTATCAAAGTGACAATTTGTTTCTGGGTTTTTTTTTCTTTCTCATGGACAACTTTTATGTGCACTTGGTTTATTGTCTCATCTAGAAGATAAACAACTAAACTCAGACCACCATTGAACGGGAGGAGGGGAGAGAGAGAGAGAGAAAGAGAGAGAAAGAGAGAGAGAGAGAGAGAGAGAGAGAGAGAGAGAGAGAGAGAGAGAGAGAGATAGAGAGTGATAAGGAAAGAAGGAGAAGAAGAAGAAAAAGAAGAAGAAGAAGAAGGAGACCTACCGGTTGCGAGGCTCAAATTACGGATTTGTGAAATTTTTGCTTTCTTGGAGAGCGCTTCATCCACTGGGCCACCATCCAACAATGGTGACGTCACGCGGCGATATGAAATAATACAGAAGCTTTTTGACAGAAAGCTAAAGGAACGGGTGCTGTTCGGCTCAGTGGATGAGCACTGAGTTCACAGGGCAAATGTTGCGCGTTCGAATTCCGCTGGTGTCGGGAGTAAACAGGTTGTTAGACAGGTTCCCTATTCCTAATGTCCTTGGAATGGACAGGCCCATCGGCCATACATTCTGTGGTGGCTGCGGACTCCAAAGCGAACGTAACTATAAGCCAGATTAGTGGTACTCAGACGGTACAAAGTGGACCCCACTTTTGAAATGGATTGCACCAAGTCCCTGGCGACTTCACCGACATTTTGGTTTCCCTGGCAGACTGTTCTTCTAAAGGACGGGATCAATACAACAAGCGTTCTTCAACAGTGCTTGCTTTAGTCTGCCGGACCCGAAACGATCCTGTTAAGCGGTACCTATAATGTAACACAGTCCCGAGGTTAAGATTGTCAGCCATTTACGTTCCGATTTACTTAAAGTCTAAGCAAACGAGGCATCGGTCTGTCACTTTTCTGTTGTCAACCACAGACATGTTAGTCAAGCGTGTGCTTCAGTCTTACATGACTTTGTTCAAAGTGTGGCATCAGTTGAATTCCTGTCATCAATGTACAACGCTATATCTACTCTAAGTAGGGGGAATCATAGTAATGTAAAAGACACGCGCAAATGCGTGGATCGATCGAACTGTAAGTTATTCATCAAAACGTTTACGCTACTGACCTGAAATAGGCGTCAATAACAACAGGACTAAAAGCAAATATACATGGCGCATCCTGATGTAGAGCAGTCTTCTCAGTTTGTTGCGTAGTGTATCTGATCAGAAATACTATCTCACGCTTAATGGCACCGCTTCATGGGAGGATTTTCAGCCAGAGCTGACGCCTTTCCTGGATCCTATGGTTCTGTCTTTCGCAGACGATAGCAGCTCCCAGTGCTAGTTACTCAGACAGACACACTTTTCAGACAGGGATGAAGTGAACAACAGGTCCTCTCCTGTTCCTGAAGCTGGATGCCCTGTTTGACGTCACGAAGAAGTTCTCAGTGCATTGTAACAAAATGGGGCTTTGGTTTGCATATCTGTCTTCGGTACCGTGCCTTTCAGAGTTCGAGTGCGTGGGCTAAGACTGGCAATAAAGAGGGAACGGGTAAGGACGGTGGCGTATGTTGTGAATAATTGCCAATTATAAGGTAGCGGAATGATTTAGGAGTCAAGGCCAGTTCCAGGTGAGTAGTGTTATTCTCTCTCTCTCTCTCTCTCTCTCTCTCTCTCTCTCTCGTGTGTGTGTGTGTGTGTGTGTGTGTGTGTGTGTGTGTGTGTGTGTGTGTGTGTGTGTGTGTGTGAGTGTGTGTGTGTGTGTGTGTGTGGGGTGTGCGCGCGCGCGGGCGCTCGCGCGTGTGTTGTGTTTAGTGTGTGTGTGTGTGTGTGTGTGTGTGTGTGTGTGTGTGTGTGTGTGTGTGTGTGTGTGTGGCGCGCGCGCCGCGCGCGCACGCGCATATGTGTATGGACTTTTCCCGTCGCGGTTGTCTTCCTGATGCTGAAACAGACGGACCAGCAAACAAACAAATATAGCTCGGCTGCTCCGGGATCGTGAACGGGTTTGAGACATCGTGTTATCTTCACTGTCATTGTGACTCCGAGCTAAGAAAGCAACCATTGCGAGATACATGAATGGGGAAGGAATCACGGACGATTCCGTTTAAGTAAAGAACTCGAAGGGTTACAGTAGACTGCCTCTCAGACATACCAAAGACTGTGCACTGCTTTTTTTTTTTTTTTACTGCGACGCCTTGCTGTTATTTCCGACTCGTTATACTCACTTACCACTTGATCGATTAACTAAAGCTGCCTTCTTCTCCTTTTCCGTCAACGACAGCAGACCAGACGTGTCTAACTTTCAACGCAGAAGCAAAGAGCCAAACGTCACTGCTAAGTGAGTGTAGAGTTAGTTGGTGTAGATGGGGTGAGGGTGGTGGGGTGTTCTCGTTTAGAATGCTTCCTTAGTCGGAATGGTTCACCCTGACTCCATACAATAAAGGTGCTCTCGCTGTCTCTGTCTGTCCTCTCTCCTCTCTCCTTCTCTCTGTGTGTGTGTGTGTGTGTGTGTGTGTGTGTGTGTGTGTGTGTGTGTGTGTGTGTGTGTGTGTGTGTGTGTGCTTTCAGACCGTGTCCACCTCGAGTTAGGGACTCTGACTTTAATCTGAATAAACAATTTTTCTGTCTCTGTCTGTCTGTCTGTCTGTCTGTCTGTCTGTCTGTCTGTCTGTCTCCTCTCTCTCTCTCTCTCTCTCTCTCTCTCTCTCTCTCTCTCTCCCTTTACGGACCTCCTCTACCCCTCCCCCAACTCACCTTCCCCCTCTTCCCTCTCTTAAAGGCATTGCACTCTCCCGCTACTCTGTAATACCTAACAAGATGGAGTCGGCACATGCATTGTTAAACACTGGGTATTCCTCGCGCTTCTAATATTTTACAACTAATTTCCAACGATCGCCTTTATTGTTATCGGTCTCACCTCATCCACCGGCACACATGGTTTTACCTTTGTCTGTCAGGATGTTCACGCAAAACTACTTCACCCGTTTCAAGCACACTTGGTGGGCAGATGATATGTGGCCCAATAACGAAGCCACCAAATTTTGCTGCAGATCCGTAATGTGGATCTGGATTAAAAGAACTGATCCACAATACGTTCCCTAAGGTTACTTCCAGTTTGAGTATGCAACAACTGCTAAACCGGTTCTGACCTAAACAAGACGGAAAGAGGGAATGTACCCCAGAAGACATGCATGCGTATTAGTGGCACAAATCTTGGTGCGTATTAGTGGTGCCGGTCTGGTGTGCGGATCTGTTCTGCAGATCTGCGGTGCGGATCTTTGGTGCGGATATGTGGTGCGGATCTGTTGTTCAGATCTTTGGTGCGGATATGTGGTGCGGATCTCTGATGCGGGTCTGTGGTGCAGATCTGTGGTGTGGATATGTTGTGTGGGTCTGTGGTGTGGGTCTTTTGGTGCGGATCTGTGGTGCGGATCTGTGGTGTGGGTCTGTGGTGTGGATCTTTTGGTGCGGATCTGTGGTGTGGGTCTGTGTTGTGGGTCTGTGGTGTGGTTCTGTGGAGCGGATCTGTGGTGTGGGTCTGTGGTGTGGATCTGTGGTATGAGTCTGTGGTGTGGATCTGTGGTGTGGTCTGTGGTGTGGGTCTGTGGTATGGTCTGTGGTGTGGGTCTTTTGGTGCGGATCTGTGATGCGGATCTGTGGTGTGGGTCTGTGGTGTGGGTCTGTGGAGCTGGTCTGTGGTGTGGGTCTGTGGTGTGGGTCTGTGGTGTGGGTCTGTAGTGCAGGTCTATGGTGTGGATCTGTGGTGCAGATCTGTGACTCAGACATGTGGTGCGGATCTGTGGCGCGGATCCGTGTTAAAAAGTAAATGCTGGATTCCTTCACCGAGATTAATCAATAAAAGTTTTTTCCTTGCAAATGGACACTGTAATATTACTGTTTTAATTGACAACTGTCTACGAAGCAATACATTTCTGGTTGAAGTTTAGTATTTGGCAAGTCACATTTAAATGAATGAATGAAAATAAAGATCAATAAACAAATGAAAAAATGTGGGAAATACTTTTTCAGTCCATACACAAACTAATCCGTCCCTTAGGTGTAAAGGAGTAATTTTCTCTCACAAACTGTCTCGAAGGGCGGATCTTGGATCCGTCTGCGCTCTCCCGAGTGCCCTTCTGGTATTTCTTGTTATTGTCATTATCATTTATTTATTTATTCATAATAATGATGATTATCATCATAATTAAGAATAGTAATAATTACATTTTTATCATTATAATTGATCACAGTAGATATAACCTTTTTTTTTTTACTTTTTTGTGTTTGGCTTGTAGACACATTTGCGAGTTAACTGACGCCCTATCACCACCCCTTCATCTCCCGATCCAGCACCACCCCACGTTTATCAAACACCACCACCACCACCACCGCCGCCCATCCCCAAGAAGACGACAGTAACAACAATAACAATGAATAAACAAGAAACAAAGAAATAAAATTGAGAGAAAAAAAAAGCGTGAATGGTTCAATACATACTGTAGCCACTCTGAGTATACATGTTGATCACAGGAATCTGGACGCGTGTCCATTCAGTTCCTAAGCTTTGGGTTTTCGGAACTACATTCAGTATGCTAATTGGTTGTCGCCCCAGGACAGACAACTCTGATTATCCGACCGACAGAGGGAAAGGCAAAGTGCGAACAGAAGTTCTAGCTGTCGGTTTTAATTTTCCTGTGGATGATTCTGATGTACCAGTGTTTCATACACGGATAGAGTCCGGCTATGCAAAATGTGTGTGTGTGTGTGTGTGTGTGTGTGGTGTGTGTGTGTGTGTGTGTGTGTGTGTGTGTGTGTGTGTTGTGTCTGTCTGTCTGTCTGTCTGTGTCTGTGTGTGTGTTCAATTGTGTGCGTGCGTGCGTGCGTGCGTGTGTGTGCGTGTGTTCAATTGTGTGTGTACGTGCGTGCGTGCGCGCGCGCGCGTGAGTGTGTGTTGTGTGTGTGTGCACTCGCGTGCGCGCGGCGCGCGCGCGCGCGCGCGCGTGTGTGTGTGTGTGTGTGTGTGTGTGTGTGTGTGTGTGTGTGTGTGTGTGTGTGTGTGTGTGTGTGTGTGTGTGTGTGTGCGTGCGAGTGAGTGTGTGTGTGTCTGTGTGTTTTTCTGTGTGTGCGTCTGTGTGTCTGTGTGTGTGAATGAGAATTAGCGAGAGAGAGAGAGACAGACAGACAGACAGACAGACGGTTTCTTTCTTGTGATTATCAACAGTCAACTTGACTTCAAGGTCAATACGATTTTCCCGGACACGTCATGTGGATATTTGGTTATTCTTGAAATACCGAAAATGGTGCGTGCCGCATACCCTACAAGACGAAAAAAAAGAACAGAAAGAACGGTACCCAGGAGTAACAAAGTTGATTTCACTTTAAAAGAAAAAGAAAAAAAGGAAGGCGGGAGGGGGAGGGGGGGGGGGGACAGGAAGGGGGATTATTTGAGAGTCCCTAGCGACCTAACCGACGTTTTCTTTCCAGGCAGACTGGCGGTGCTCCAGACGGAATCAATACAGCAAGACTCCAGCTGCAAGAGCTCGTTTCGCTCTGCCGAAAGGAGACTGGACCCCCCCCCCCCCCTCCCCTCTAAATGGCACCAGTCATGTCCCAGTGACCAGCTAAAGGCTTAGGAGGGGACTGTCAACCCTTTCCTTTCTTCAGGCATGCCCCAACGTGGCCTGGGCAGTATGCACAACACCCGTGCAGCCTTTGGTGTGTGGACAATGCCTCTTTGAAGAGCCCGAGATTGATAGCATCCGGAACGCACCATTGAAGTCACAGTCATCGACATGTCGGCTTTCAGACATCCTTCCAAGACGTGTTTCCAGTCTGCAGCTCTCTGTTCCATGTCTGACGACTGTTGATGTCACGTTATCAACTGTCTGGCTTCAAAATTTGTCTCAGGACTAATGGTACTTGGTTTTTTTTGTTTTTGTTTTGCTTGCATGTTTACTTGTTTGTTTATTTAATCTTCTTTAAATTTCTTTTTTTTTTTGCCAGGAAACAAATTGTTTTACAGAGTCATTTGCTTTTCTATGGTAAAATACACACACACACACACAAAAAGAAAAACGCATCTTTCACTCAGAACGCAGTACATGCTTTAATGGAAACAAAGTACATACATGTACGCAAGCATTCACAGTCGCACCACCAGTGACCACACTAGACCTTAGGAAGGTCCTCATCATGTCTAAGCTGCTGAAGTCTTTCCCTGGGTGCCGTCATACCTTGAAGAAAAAAGAACTGTTTTACTGAGAGGGCAGCAATTGTCAGCAGCAACTCCAAGGCAAGTCAAGTTATACTGATTATAGCCTGGCCGATTGTGGAGACCATGTTAGACTGGATTAAAAGGATGAACAACAACAACAACTGTATGAATAAAGAAATTATGGTTCAGACACAAAAATATTTCCTAAACTAAGAATACGATATAGTCTAAAATTAGTTTCCACAATTCTCGTGTCAGTCAGGTCAGGTAAAGAAGTTACTGTGATTCCAGCTGATGATACATCTCATAAGCAGGGACTGGGGTGAGCGGGGTGCCCCTTATGCTGTGGCTCTGTTATATGTCATGGAACAGTTATAAGAGGACTTTAAGGATTGCTGCTTCACGTCTTCCTTCCTAGAACGTACACCTTTCTCAGCATGACCACGGAGGAGAGAGAGGGCGGGGTTGTCTGGTTGTGAGAATGAGTGGGAGGGAAAGGTTATGGCGCAAGAGAGGGGGGCCGACACTGCCAGAAATGTGGGGAAGCAGAAAGAGACGCCAGGTGGTGGGGTGGGGTGGGGAGGATATTTTGTGTGTTATAATGGTGCTAACGATAGCAATGCGTGGTGGCATGGTGTCAGTGCCGACGAAACGAGGGTGAGGCAAGATCCTCATGGAGTTTCCCTTGGACATTGTCCATCTTCATGGCACAGAGACAAAGGAACAAATTGTACCTGCTGCAGAAATCATCGTTCTGAGCGTCAGTAATGCAGGGACATTAAGAAGAGGGGAATGGCCGTTTTCTTCACTGGACTAGGAGAGGGAGAGAGAGAGAGACAGACAGACAGACAGACAGAGACAGACAGACAGGCAGACAGACAGAGGGAGGGAGAGACAGAGAGTCAGAGATGCAGACAGACAGATTAGAAGGGGGTGGTGGAGAGGGAGGGGAAGGAGGAGGGAGCGGGGAA
>CM065714.1:82624071-82631571 GCA_033310375.1 Conus canariensis
CTGGGAACACACATAAAGCTGCGCGCGCGCACGTCTTTGGGTGCCTGTGACCTCTCTCGTGACACCTCATCCCCCCCTCCCCCCCCCCCCCCCCACACACACACACACAACTTCTCTTCTCCATGAACACGCAAGTACAACTTCAGTTTATCCTGTGATTCCATTTGGACAACACGAAACATTTTACAACAACAACAAAAAAGCTCATGCAGTACACGGGTTTTCTTTTTCTCTTGTCAAATGAACGAAGACAAATTGTACAGAATCCTATCTTACACACACACACACACACACACACACACACACACACACACACACACACTCACACACACACATGCACACACACACACATGCACGCACGCACGTACGCAACCACACACACACACGCATGCAAGAACACACGCAAACACACATATATACACACGCACTCACGCACGCACGCACGAACGACGCGCGTGCGCACACACATACATACATACACACACGCGCGCGCGCGCACGCACGCAGGCACGCACGCTCGCACGCACACACACACACACACACACACACACACACACACACACACACACACACACACACACATATACATGCACGCACGTACGCACGCATGAATGCATGCACTAACTCACGCACGCAGGCATGTACATACGCAAACGTACACGCAAGCGCGGAAATGTACGCGCAAACATAAGCGCTCTCGCTCATACACACCCAACCCACACATACACGCACACACACACACACACACACACACACACACACACACACACACACACACATCACACACACACACACATACACACACACACACACACACACACACACACACACACACACACACACAGCTGTCTCGCACACGCGCACGCGTGCATATGCCCGCATTTACACACACATACAGAGACAGAGAGGGAGAGAGAGAGAGAGAGAGAGAGAGAGAGAGAGAGAGAGAGTGAGAGAGAGAGAGAGAGAGAGTTTGCAGCGGAAAGTTTTGCTGTAGGGGAGGGGAATCCGACCGGAGATGAGCTGAGAGGCAGGGAAAGGGAAGTCTGGGTGACGGTGAGAGGGGGTAGGGGGCTAGGGATATGATGGGGGAGGGGTTAAGGTACAGAGCTTCACATCTCTCTCTCTCTCTCTCTCTCTCTCTCTCTCTCCTCTCTCTCTCTCTCTCTCTCACCCCACACACCCATATATATATATATATATATATATATATATATATATATATATATGCATGAAGAGAGAGAGAGAGAGAGAGTGTGTGTGTGTGTAGGTGGGTGGGTGTGTGCGTGCGTGCGTGCGTGCGTGCATGTGTGTGTGTACTCATACATACATACATATATTCAAAGCTGAGAGCTCAGAGGTGATCGTTGCTGCCCGTGTGAATCGTTGTCGATATATGATACTCGCCCTCGCCGCTCAACGGCAGACCCTCCAACCTCTGCCCCTGCAGAGCAAACACTGTGTGGCCCGTTGCCGTGCTTGACACTTCACACATACAGGATAGGGGTCGGCCACTCCTCGGCTCAGAGGTAGGCCTCAGCGCTGTCCAGCATTAATATGCATGCACTGTATTTGCATCGTGGGTGGCGATAGGAAATGAACGTTTAGGAGCGGGTTAGGGTTGGGGGGGGGGGGGGGGGGGGGGGGGGGGGGAGACTGGCATGAGTCCGGGATGGGAAGAAGGGGTGGCAAAATGTAGGAGGAAAGAAGGGGAGAGGGGAGTCATGGAATTTGGCTGTATATGTGAAAAAAACAAAACATAAACAAAACAAAAAACACTACAAAAGGACTTGGGAGAGCGCAGACTCCGCCAGAGTCACGTGAATCGAACTCTGACTCGGATTCCATTCCAACCAGTTGGTGGCAGTTGCCGGTTTCTAGCTCTGTTTGTTACCTGGCAGTGACTGACGTTTTTCAAAAAATCCCCACCCACCCCTTGTGAATGCTCTTTTGCTCACCTAGTATCCACGCCAAATGTATTTAGCAATACGTTTCTCTTGACTCTCTTGTTAGTTGTTTTCGTTTATCTGTTTGTTTTATTTTTCTGTCGAGATATAATGCGTTATTCTTGAAAATTCTGCAAAATGGGGGGGGGGGGGGGGGGGGGGCATTTTTAGCAATGTTAAAGCAAAAAGGAAAAAAAATGTTTTTTTTTTCTTCGTTGATTCAGATCTTTGACCAAACATTGATGTGTCCATCGCTAGGGCCAGACAGCATCTTTCCACTAGCCGTAAAATCGGGAGTAAACTAGAGGTGTATACCATCATCGATATGGATTCAAATATCGTTTCGATATATTTGCAAATAGTCTGTCCTCCCTTGAAACATCGGATTATTTTTTGTTTACATTGCTCGTTGTGCCTTTTCATTTCAGTGCTCGCTCTCTCTCTCTCTCTCTCTCTCTCTCTCTCTCTCTCTCTCTCTCTCTCTCTCTCTGTATATATAGATAGACAGAAGATAGATAAACAAACCGAAAGACACATAGACAGACAGATAGACAGACAGACAGACAGACAAACAGGTGGATAGGCAGGCGGACTGGCGGGCGGGCAGGCGGACGGGCGGACGGGCGGACGGGCGGACGGACGGACGGACGGACAGACGGACGGACAGACAGACAGACAGACAGACAGACAGACAGACAGACAGACAGACAGACAGACAGACAGACAGACAGACAGACAGACAGACAGACAGACAGACAGACAGACAGACAGACAGACAGACAGACAGATAGATAGATAGATAGATATTGATGCAAAATGCTGTAACTTGGTATACTGAGCTGTCTAAATCACAGTTTTGTCAGTCCTTTAGTTTCTGTTCGTGTATATGTTTCAAATATTTCGTGTTGCCTTCAGATGTGTGAGCACTATAAGCGTTTTCATTTCAGGTCTTTTCTTTGTCAGCCTGTTTCTTTTCTCAAGAGAGATGTCTGACTAACTCATAAATAAACACACTTTGTTAATGTTTAATCATTTTCATTGTTTGGTCAGGATATGCTCTGATCCTTCCTTTTGAGTGTGTTGTTGTTGTTGTTGTTCTTGTTGTTGTTCTTGTTGTTCTTATTGTTGTTGATACATGCAGACGTATGTAAAAATACTTTTTTTGGTATCAGGTCACCGATGTTCTGTACACTTCAAATACTTGCACTCTATACATTCTTTTCGTCTGTCACTGGATAGACATTCTCTGATTGTGCATTCACTGCCGTTCATCACTAGGTAAAAGTATTTGCAGCTGCCGACATAAGTTTGGAAAATATCCAAACGGGCACACACACACACAAAAATATCGCTATTATATCGATACGATTTTTCGTACAGAGCCCTGGTGTTGCTATTGCTGCTGCTGCTGTTGTTCTTGTTGTTCTTGTTGCTGCTGCTGTTGCTGTCACTGCTGTTGTTGTTATTGTTAATCTTTTTAATCTGTGCTAGTGGAACACAGACATATATAGATCTGAATCAGCATGAAGAGGAGGGGGGGGGGGGATTGGAGGGTTAAAGTTTTGCTTCCTGATGTTCATCTGGGTGCAGTCAAGCATCGGTTGGGGAAAGGGATGGGTAGGGGGAGGAGGGAGCGGATGGGGAGGAAGGTTTTGGGGCAGGGGTTGGGAGGCAGTAAGAGATAGAGAGATGTGTATTGATTTGTTTGGGGCCGTAGTTAGCTTGATATGACCCGAGGGCTGTGCTTACAAGATTTTTCCGTGGACAGAATCTTCGCAGCGGGGTTCCCCCCCCCCCCCCCCCCTCCCATCTGTAGCCATTTGTATTGACAAATTGTCCCCCAAAGTGTCCGTAACTGTGTCTGGCCTGGTGTTAGCCCGTCAAAACCTGACCTGACCTACTCCACTGTCCTGCCTTGTCCTGTGTCTGGCCTGGTGTTAGCCTGTCAAAACCTGACCTGACCTACTCCTCTGTCCTGCCTTGTCCTATCCTTGTCTGGCCCTTTCCTGTCCTGACTAAAGCTGGATTGTTGTCTCTTGCCTGATCATGTTCTGTCCTATCCTGGTCTGTCTTGTCTGTCCCACCTTGACTTTGTACGTCCACGTTTTGTGTTATCCTGTCCTGTCCTGCCACGTCTTGTCTGTCCTACCTTGACTTTGTACGTCCACGTTTTGTTTTATCCTGTCCTGTCCTGCCACGTCTTGTCTGTCCTACCTTGACTTTGTACGTCCATGTTTTGTTTTATCCTGTCCTGTCCTGCCACGTCTTGTCTGTCCTACTTTGACTTTGTACATCCACGTTTTGTTTTATCCTGTCCTGTCCTGTCCTGCCTCGTCTTGTCTGTCCTACCTTAACTTTGTACGTCCACGTTTTGTTTTATCCTATCCTATCCTGCCCTGTCTTGTCTGACCTACTTTGACTTTGTAAATCCACGTTTTGTTTTATCCTGTCCTGTCCTGCCTCGTCTTGTCTGTCCTACCTTGACTTTGTACGTCCACGTTTTGTCTTGTCCTGTCCTGTCCTGCCTCGTCCTGTCTCTCCTGTCCTGATCCGATGCGTCCCCATCTTGTCTTATCCGGACCTTTACCGCCCCGTCTTGTCCTTCCTGCCCTTAGCCGACTAGCTGTGTCCTCTCTTGCTTTGCCGTATGCTGAACTGCCTTGTCTCAAAATGTCTTGTGTTGCCTTCTCTTCATACACTGTTCCACGTCTCGTCTTAACTATCCAGCCCTGAAATGGCCTGTTACGTCCTGTCTTGTCTCATGCATCTTGTCCTGTCATCTCTTGTCTTATCTGGTTCTGTCTCTGTCTTATTTTTGTCTTGGTCTATCCCGTCTTGCGTTGTCTTATCTTCTTCGTCCTCTCTCCCGTGACTTGTCCTATTCTGTTTTTGTCTTCTCTCATCTTGTCCTGTTTTGTCTGTCCTTTCCTGCCTTCGCTTCTTCTTGTTCCTGTCCTCTCTTATCTTCTCCTGTTTTGCCTTGTCCTGCGCTCTCTTGTCACATCTTGTTCTATCTTGTCTTAATTTTTCCTGTCTTTACTGTCTTGTATTATATCGTCCTGTCCCCTCCCTCTCTTGCGCAACATGTGCTGTCCTGGGTTTTGTCTTCCCTTTTCAAGCCTTGCTTTTTGTCCGTCGTTTCTTGCCTTTGTTTATTCCATCCTGTCCTCTCTTATCTCGTTTCTGTTCTTCCTCTCTTGTCTTACCTTGTCATGTCCTTCCTCTCTTATCTTGTCACGTTTTGCTTCATCGGGTCCTGCTCCTTCTCATCTTATCATGTCCTGTATCTTGTCCGATCAGCTCTTACTTTCGTCTGATTTGTCGCATCCTGTCCTGTCCCTCTTGTCCTGTCTTTCTCGTCTTCTTATCTTGTCCTGTCCTTCCTCTCTTGTCTTACTTGTTGTATCCCGTCTTGTCTTTTTTTCTGTTTTCTCTTATCCTCCCTTCCTTTGTTCGGTCTTGTCCTATCCTTCCTCTCCTTCTCTTCTCTCTCTCTCTTCTCTCTCTCTCTCTCTCTCTCTCTCTCTCTCTCTCTCTCTCTCTCTCTCTCTCTTGTGTGTAGAGCATGATCTTGTTTGGTGTGATCTAGCATGGTATGTTATGGTACGATATGGTATAGATGTTATGCTCTTCTATGCTGCTGCCTTGTGTAGTAGTGTGTGGTGTTTGTTTAGTACTGATTCTGCTATGATGTGTATACCATCATGCGGCATCATATTGTACGGTACTGTGTTGTATCGTATGGTCATTTATTGTATTGTATGATACGGCACGGTATACCAATGCTATGCGATCTAATCCAAAACATGCTACGAAGATAAGGATGATTAATCAAGTGCAAGTTGTGTATGCGCGCGTAACGACGTACGTACGTGTGCATGTATTTGTTCAGTGTCTTCTTTTTTTTCTTTCAGCCACCAAATCTTTGAGCAGACATCAGCAAAATTCCAGCCAAGACATTAGTAGACCCTACTGAGACAGAACATTCATATTCTGCTGTCCCCTAGACTTTCAGCTGTAGGTCTCATGAGAAATGTTCTGCAGCCGCAGAAATAGGCGTCTCGCAATTTCCTATGCATATGCATTCCTCTTTCCTCGTTTTCAGCTTGCAAAAAAAAAAAAAAAAAAAAAGTGAAGCATGCTGTCAACTTCCACGCGCGGGCTAGCGCGCGCGATACAGAGAGAGAGAGAGAGAGAGAGAGAGAGAGAGAGAGAGAGAGAGAGAGACAGACAGACAGACAGACAGACAGACAGACAGACAGAGACAGAGAGAGAGAGGGGAGGACAGAGAGAGAGAGGGGGGGAGAGAGAGAGAGAGAGGGAGAGAGAGAGAGAGAGAGAGGGGGAGAGAGAGAGAGAGAGAAGCGTGCGCACATACAGAAAGGAACCACCTCCACACAATGACAGAAAGACACACAGAGACTGAGAATCAGACAGAAAGAGAAAGACTTAGAAATAGACAGACAGACAGAAACATACAACATCCTGACAAACAGACAAACAAGAAAGACAGAGAGAGGGAGGGAGAGAGAGAGACAGAGACAGAGAGAGAGACATACAGAGAGACAGAGACAGAGAGAGACAGAGAGGGGGTAGCATAGAAATAGACCGTGACAGAGAAACACACATCTACACAGACAGACAAAACAATATTCAGACGAAATGGGAAAGATCAGACTGACAGACAGACAGACAGACAGACCGAGGCAGACAAACGGGCAATCAGAGAGAGAGAGAGAGAGAGAGACCCACAGAGGGAGAGAGCGAAGAAGAGAACCAGGAAGTGGTCTGGCCGAGTGTGAGCATGGGGATGGTGAATGACTTCATCGCGTGCAAGTGACGGATGCGACAGCACACGCAGCGGGTACAAGTGGATGCCAAGGTCAAACAGCACCGCTGCAGCGGCAGCAACAGAGCAGTTAGACACCCAGAGAGGCAGTGACAGAAAGAGAGTAGGGATGGGGAAGAGTGACAGAAGGGGGGGGGAGGGAGGAGGGAGAGAAGGGAGGCAGAGAGAGAGAGAGAGACAGACAGAAAGACAGACAGACAGACAGACAGACAAACAGACCGATACCGAAGCCGAGACCAAGACAGACAGATAGACAGGGTACAGGAAGACAGACAAACAGAAAGAAACAGAATGCGACAGAAAGACAGGCTTGAAAGAGAGAGTCAGAGACAGAGACCCTGAGAAAGAAAGATTGAGAAAGGGAGGGAGAGGAGGAAGAAGGAGAGAAAAAAACAAAAAAAACATGGGAAACTACTAAATCAAAACATGGATAATTTTTGTCCTTCCTGGAAATCGTATATTTCCTCACGAAAAGGGCGACAAGATACAAATATCACTATTTTCACATGGTATTCATGACTCTACTTTTCGATCTACTATGACGCAATACAGGGAATAAGGCATCGGATATTCTTGAGTAACTGTTATGACTTATATCCTGGTTTTCGCTCGGATAACAGGCCGTGAAAACAGCGCGGCATCCGATCAGTCAAGATAACTTGTACCCATCTACACATGGCGCATGTGAATTTACAAGGCTTGCCG
>CM065714.1:82636571-82671571 GCA_033310375.1 Conus canariensis
AAAGAGAGAGAGAGAGAGAGAGAGAGAGAGTTTATGATAATCCTGCTGGACTCGCTCTTCCGGATCCTGTCCACAGTTCCGCACCAACATTTACAGTGCATGTCCTTTGGCTGCATTCCACCTTTTCACTATGTTTGGTTAAAAATGCTTCAGTAGTTTGTGCGTCAGCTCGCTGACACACCCTCGAACAGACAAACGGACGCGGATGAAAATATCACCTCTTTGGCGGGGCAATGAATGAATACATGAACACACAGACAAAATAAATAATAAATAAGTAAACAGATAAAATAAATAAATAGATAAAACAAATAAATAGATAAAATAAATAAATAAATGAACAAAAAAAAATAAAGAAACAAATAAATGAAAAATAAATGAAAAAAAATTGTAATGAATAGATAAGCACAAAGCCTGGCAAAAAATCGATGTTTCATGCAACCAGACAAGATGCTGTCAGAAGGAAGCGTGGACTCTGACAGTTGCTGCGGGGGAAATCAGTGAACTGAACTGCACGGCTATCGTTCTCCGGCTGTCCGGGACAGAGCAAGGCTTTGGCGCTGTTGCTGAGGCTGGATCCATGCCCATTTGGGGCGTCATTACACTTTTTATGTGAAACGCACAGCGCCCGTTAAACGGTTTCTACAGCTGCTATGAAAATGGGGAGAATGGGACGGGGACGGGGGTAAGCAGAGGCGTGGCTATGCTTTATCAAAAGACACAGTGAAGTGAAACACTGATTTGATGAAATAAACACATGCCCGTAACTCCTAACGAATGCTGCTTACGACACCGAATCGCCTAGCAGATATGATAGCGCAGTGCAAAAAGATCAAACAAAGAAAACATAGGCCTACCCCCTAGTTTTAACGTCATGGGAAAAAAAGTCCATAATTTTTTTTTTGCGTTGACGTAACGTGACATTGACGTCATTCTGATTCTTCAAGAAATTTCTGAGGCTGGATAACAGCTAACTGAAAAAAAATAAAGCGCATCTTCTGTTAGAATGTTCATGTAAGCGTAATGTCGTGAACACCCAACAGGTCACAGGGATATCGTCACGGATGCGTTAGCAGTCCGAGACCTCCACGTCCCTCTGTTCTCGGTCCCGAGCAACAAGGAAGAGGCATTTCAACCAGTCCAGTCCTTTAAGCGGTCCTGTCCGCCCAAGATCTCTTTGATGCGCCCTGGGACACTCACTCTCCACTGTACCCTGTACAATCGCCTTGGCCAGGGAGTCATGGTGACGCGTGTGCCGGCCAAGCTTCCTTTTAAAGAAGAACTACTACATTGGTCACTGGTAGCGTGATAATGGTAATAATAACAGAAACATAACATGAGGAGAAAGAATGTACAGAGAGGAAAAAAGAAGCATCCCAAAAATAAGATAGAGATATACACTCTAGAGAGAAGATGGAGAAAAATGAGAAATGCAAAGAGCGACAGACGGACAGACAGACAGAGAACCAGCTACGGACAGTCCAAAGAGAACAGACAGATAACCAGATAAAGACAGGCCTGAAGTAAAAGAGAAGAAGAACTGTGACAATAGCCTAAAAATGAACATTATCTGAATGAACATAAAGCGGAGAAACTCTTGTGCACGCTTCTTGAAGGCGCTTCCGCCAGGTTTGTGGACGATTTGCTGGTTTATTTATTTGTTTGTTTGTTTGATTGGTTGCTGTTGTTGTTCTTGTCGTTGCTGTTTTTATTGTTGTTGTTATTGCTGGTGTTGTTGTTGCTGCTGTTGTCGTTTGGTTGCTTGTTGTTGCTGGGTGGATTTTGTTGTTTTTTAAATGTATGTGTGTATGTGTGTGCGCGTGTGTGTGCGCGCGTGCATGTATATGTGTGTGTGTATTTCTCTATCTGTCCATCCGTCTGTCTGTCTTTCTGTCTGTCTGTGTGTCTGCGTGTGTCTGTCTGTGTGTATGTGTGTGCGTGTGCGTGTGTGTGTGTGTGTGTGTGTGTGTGTGTGTGTGTGTGTGGTGCATGCATAGTGTGTGTGTGTGCGTGTGTGGGCGTGCGTGCGTGTGTGTGTGTGTGTGCGCGTGCGTGTGTGTGTGTGTGTGTGTGTGTGTGTGTGTGTGTGTGTGTGTGTGTGTTGTTGTGTGTTGTGTGTGCACGCGTTCGTGTGTGTGTGTTTTGTGTGTGTGTGTGTGTGTGTGTGTGTGTGTGTGTGTGTGTGTGTGTGTGTGTGTGTGGTTTCATTCTAACTGCTCATCTGATTCATGTTGAATGCTGATTATTATTTCAATCAAAATAATCTGACTAGGCGTAAACTTAATTAAATACACAAACACAAGAAGCGACAACCACAACTGTCCACCACACCCACACAGTCCTCGGCAGTCAGCCCAACGACTGGGCCGGACAATTAATCAGAATCTGACACGCCCCAGAGGCCGTCCACAAAGACTGATGAATTAAAAAAAAAAAAAGAAAAGCAAAGTAAGCAACCACCAGTTCAATCAGACTAATGAACCACGGAGCGGCATTGATTTGCCCTCTCTTTGCCACAGAGAGTGCAGAACTTGCCCGCGGGGCTTTTCCACCGAGTGCCACTGTTCATCGCTGTCCTCACGCCTTCCAGAGAAAGAAGGCAACGTTCCATCTCTCTCTCTCTCTCTCTCTCTCTCTCTCTCTCTCTCTCTCTCTCTCTCTCTCTCTGTGTATGTGTGTGTGTGTGTGTGTGTGTGTGTGTGTGTGTGTGTGTGTGTGTGTGCATGTGTGTGTGTGTGTGTTGTTTACTTCTACTACGTATCTGTCCAATATGTGTAGGTCGTGTCTCTTACATTTACAATGTCTGGCACCATGAGCACAGCTTATTCTTATCCTTAAGGTGTCATTAATTAGCAAACACGTCAGTTACTGTTTTAATCCTTGTTGTTTGTTCCTTTTTTTCAAAATGTGATATGTTGTTGATCATACTTCTCTTTGTTGTTTGTTACTTTTTTTTAAAGATGTAACATTTGATTGATTATATTTTTCTTTGTTGTTTGTTACTGGTTTTTTATTTTAAAGATGTAACTCTTGGTTGATCACATTCCTTTCTTGTTAGTTACTTTTTTCAAGATGTAGTATTTTGCCGATCATATTTCTCTTTGTTGTTTGTTACTTTTTCAAGATGTAACATTTGGTTGATCATATTTCTCTTTTTTTCTTTTTTTTTTCTCCAAGATACAGCGTTTGGGTGATCACAATTCGTTTTGTCTATTGTTACATATTGGTACCTCTTTTTTTTTCCTTCTTTCATATTTCAGTTATCAGGACCTCACTTTATCATTTTCTCCGCCAAGCTTATGTTTTCACCGACGTCCGTTGATTTCTTTGTTCTCTGTCTGCAAGACTGCGGTAAAGAAAGAACTATTGGACCAGTTTTAACAAAAGTCGAGGGAAAGATGGAAATTAGTCCAAGGACGAAGCATTGAATGTTTGCTGCGATTCTCGATCAAAGGGCGGATCCACAATCCGTCCGACTTTGGAGGAAATCTGCGCTCTCCTGAGTGCTCTTTCAGCTCACCACATTGTCTGGCTTCCCTGTCCTCCATCATCCAGTGTGTCCATATAGCTCACCACATTGTCTGGCTTCCCTGTCCTCCATCATCCAGTGTGTCCATACAGCTCACCACATTGTCTGGCTTCCCTGTCCTCCGTCATCCAGTGTGTCCATACAGCTCACCACATTGTCTGGCTTCCCTGTCCTCCATCATCCAGTGTGTCCATACAGCTCACCACATTGTCTGGCTTCCCTGTCCTCCGTCATCCAGTGTGTCCATACAGCTCACCACATTGTCTGGCTTCCCTGTCCCCGTCATCCAGTGTGTCCATACAGCTCACCACATTGTCTGGCTTCCCTGTCCTCCATCATCCAGTGTGTCCATACAGCTCACCACATTGTCTGGCTTCCCTGTCCTCCATCATCCAGTGTGTCCATACAGCTCACCACATTGTCTGGCTTCCCTGTCCTCCATCATCCAGTATGTCCATACAGCTCACCACATTGCCTGGCTTCCCTGTCCTCCATCGTCCAGTGTGTCCATACAGCTCACCACATTGCCTGGCTTCCTTGTCCTCCATCATCCAGTGTGTCCATACAGCTTGTGAAATGTGCATAGCTTTTGTTTGTTTGTTTGTTATATTCGCATTCGTTTGTATAAAAAGAAACAAGTTTGTGTCTTGCGGATTCTTATCTAGTAAATAATCCGCACGTGAGTCTGTTTTATTTCGAGCTTGAGACTTTAAACTTCCTTTTACTTGTATTCCAGATCCATGCTGTTCCCTTCACTCAGTGCTCATGTTTGTCCACCTGAACCATGTTCCTCGTTGGTAAGACGATCTACCCGTGCACGGGGAGTTACCTGTTTGCTGATGGGAAAGTGCTGCTGTCCAGCAGGTGACCAGGAGCCAGTAGCCAGCCTGATGAGGTCTCCCCACGGAGCGAAACAGATGTCGCCTGCTGGCCTGCGAACCTCTCTATGGAGGGACAATAGAAACGTGCAGAGCAGTCACCAAAGAAGGATTCTCTGTCATACCCCCTTTCTCCAATGATAGATTAATAGATGGATGGATAGATAGAGACAGAGAGAGAGAGAGACAGAGAGAGAGAGACAGATAGGAAGATGGGTGGGCAGGTAGGTAGATTGGTAGGTACAGAGACAGACAGACTGACAGACAGAGAGAAATTGCCATCTGCCTCATCACCGCCACCCTGTTACTTCCTTTCTCTGTCTACAACCCTCGTCCCTCAATTCAGACATCTCCATTTCAGTTTCCTGCCTCTCTTCCATCCTTTTTGTTCATGTGTGTGTGTGTTGTTGTTGTTGTTGTTCTTCTTCTTCAGTTTAACGTCTTCCCACTAAAAGTGATATTAGACTATGTGTGTGAGTGAGTATGCGTGTATGCATCATGTGTGTTGTGTGTGTGTGTGTGTGTGTGTGTGTGAGTGTGTGTGTGTGTGTGTGTGTGTGTGTGTGTGTGTGTGTGTGT
Organism: Conus canariensis; assembly: GCA_033310375.1. Lineage (NCBI taxonomy): Eukaryota > Metazoa > Mollusca > Gastropoda > Neogastropoda > Conidae > Conus > Conus canariensis. Next base: position 82,641,558 of record CM065714.1, read on the forward strand.
GTGAGATAAAGATACAATTGCTATAGCTGGCATAGCCACTCCAATTAGTTCGCTTTTCCCCGTTTTTCACTCTCAGCACTAAACGCACAGTATTCTCTCTCTCTCTCTCTCTCTCTCTCTCTCTCTCTCTCTCTCTCTCTCTCTCTCTCTCTCTTCCCCACTAGTCTAAGAGTGATCTGCTGATCAATACGCTGTGACAGTGACCATGAGTCTAACAGTTCAGCAAACCCTGCTGAGTGACGGTGTGTCGCTGTAATACCACAAGCACGGACCACGAAAGGTAACTCTTCCTGCGTAAAGGGGAAAGACTGTCTTAGGTTACGAGTCGAAACGCTGTTCAGACTGATATGATGATCAAAATATAGTCCATTGTCTACAATACTAGCGGTGTATGGGGGTTAAGTTTATGATAAAGCTGGAACTGCACAAACAGGAAATAAATGCATATTACATGGGTGGTGACGTCAACGCAGGCAATCAGCTTATTTGACTCGGACTCCCAACTGGCAAGCGTGTTTCCGAAATCAGAAACCGGGAAGACGGAGGTATAACTGCGACAACATTAGTAATAACATACATTGTAATACTCGTAACGCCTTACTTGTAATGTGAACATGCTTCATGTATCAAAGTCATACGTTTTCGAAGTTAAGTCCTGGTACACCTAGACACAGTCGTGTTGTGGAGCAAAGCTGTTTGAATGTCGGTGGCGATAGGTTAATCATCGTGTTTGAGCTGTTTGAATGTCTCTGGCGATAGGTTAATCATAGTGTTTGAGCTGTTTGAATGTCTCTGGCGATAGGTTAATCATGGTGTTTGAGCTGTTAGAATGTCGGTGGCGATAGGTTAATCATAGTGTTTGAGCTGTTTGAATGTCTCTGGCGATAGGTTAATCATAGTGTTTGAGCTGTTAGAATGTCTGTGGCGATAGGTTAATCATAGTGTTTGACTGTACCACTAGTACCACAACCCACAACATACATCTGTACGGCCTGAGTGACTAATGTTTGGTCCCTCTGTATTTCCGTTATCTTGCAGTCTTTGCAATGTTCAATCCTACCAGGGGGGGTGGTGGTGGGGGAGGGGGGGGGCGGTAGTGAATGGCGCAAGACAAACGATGTTACCTTTCAGGAGGGTTTGGGATAGGGAACTAAGCCTCGGTGACAGAGAAGAGGTCGTGTGCTGTCAATCACTGTAGACTTGCAAATGAACTGAATGAAATCTTGTGATTAATGGGTGGGTTATAGCGTCAGCAGATGGACTGAATGAGATCATGCGATGAATCGGTATAGCATCAGCGGATGAATGAGGCGACGACAAGCACACATCCCTCATTCCAAAAAACGCCGAACACCGTAGCAACGTTGGTTTGGGAATGAATCAGCTCGAAAGACGTCATTTTGAATTTGACGTCAAACCTTGCTTACGACCACTGAACCTGTCGGCTCCATGCTTTCAATGGGGAAGGGAAACGGGGTTCGGGGGAAGGGATGGTGGTGGATAGTGACTCTCTAAGAACCTGCAGTTGCGTGCAGCGTAAACACAGCAATTCGACAGGAAAGAAGAAGGCATTCTGGGAAAAGAATTAAGAGAAAATAAAGACGAAGACAAAAAAAATAAAAAAACAACAGCGGGAAGAAGAAGGCCAAGGAAAGCAAAAACACGGTGGGGAGGAAAATTAAAGAAGAGCGATAACTCTAACATCCTGGCACAGTTTCCGGTCAGCAAAAAGATCAAAAGGAAACTAAAGCCGAGCGTGAAGCATGGAATGCCTACAAACGGTACACAATTAGTTGAATTAGATTAATGAACGGGGCGGCATTGATTGGCCCTTCCGTGTGGAGGAAGAAGGGGTGGGGGGTGGGGGCTGATCGAGGTAAATGAGCTTGCATGTCGATGTCACCTGCTGTCTTGTCCTCACGATAAGATCTCTCTCTCTCTCTCTCTCTCTCTCTCTCTCTCTCTCTCAAGATAAAGGCATTTTTATGCAAAAAAATTCCATGTGAATCAGTCCCGCAAACGCTTCAATTTAAATTTTGCATTTGACTTCCAGATCTCAATAATTATCTACCATAGACCTGCTTTACCCAGCCTTTCATACACTGGTAATATTATTCCATTCACCAAAGAAGCTACGTTTTTATTTACGTCAGTTGGATTGTTTGTTCGCTTATTTGTTTATCAGTCTGTCAGCTAGACAAAGCAGCAATTAATGGACCCGATTTAGCGAAATTTAGGGGGAAGACGGGACGTGGCCAAAACAGACGGATCCATTTAATTTGGGTGCGGATCCACATCAAACATTGTGAACTTCGAGAAGTTACTCTTTCTGAGTTGATACGTGTTCTTGAAGAAATATACTTCATAGAATGTTAAAACTTTTTAGCGATATAAACGCAGGCGTAGACATTTTGTATGTTCGATATCCTAGTGACAACGATGGTGGAATCTGGAAGTAATTCCTTTCAATCCATATTTACTATTACTTTCCCTGGCGGCAAAAACAATTTTGATTTCACTTATGAACTGACTTACAACTGTCATCTCTCCTGTGAAACTCGTTGAGAATGTGTACCCTGTTTTAGATAGGATTACGCTTTTCTTTCTTTTTTTTTTTTTTTTTTTTTTTTGGGGGGTGAGGGGGGAGGGAGGGGAGGGGATCTGTTTAATTCATAAAGCGCTCTTCTTTAAATCTAGCCAATCATCCTTGACATAGTCTAGTCGGTGGTTTCTTGTAAATCTGTTCCCATCCACCAAACTCGCATATCGAGGCCTACACACACACACCCTCTGCCTTCCACTATCTTTTTCTCTCTGTTTGTTCTGCTTTGTGTTTGTTTTTGTTTTGTTTTTGTTTTTTTTTTTTATCATTGATCTACTGACTATAAAGTGACATAAAACATTAACTGAAAATCATCAACTCGGATGAACAAACAATAGATGAATAAACCAACCGACAAAGAAACCAGCTTTTGAGTGTTGCAGGAATTAAACGTGTTATACCCTCTGACACAAGTGTAGTTGCTTGTGTGCGGGCCTACCTTTTTCTAGCATCGTTACTTTCGTTACGTTTTTTTTTTTTTTTTTTTTTTTTTTTTTCAGTTGAATAACTGTGTTCACTCTGGTCTCACCATTGAAACATTCATAGAAACTGACCCACAACCAACCCTGTAAATTTTTATTAAGTTCACCAAACTGGTTTCGTTAGTTTTCTTGCCAATATGCTGAAAGACAGGCAAACAGAGAGATATGACTGGCAAAAAAAAGACCCTGTTCTGCTGTACTTCGCCTCCGCGCAGGGTACAGGACGTAAGATTTAAGCGGAGGTAACGTAATAGTATTAATGCTCATTCTCTTATGTTACCGAAAACGAGGAAGAACGGAGTGATGATGTTATGGAAAAGAGGAAGCGGACAACAAGGCAAACAGAGAGTGAACTACTCACAAAAATAATGAGAGAGAGAGAGAGAGAGAGAGAGAGAGAGAGAGAGAGAGAGAGAGAGGAAAAAGAAGAAAGAGAGCAATCATGTACAACATTCACAGATTTTTCCGGAAAGCAAAGAACAGATGGGCAAGAAATATAAACCCTGATCGGCCATCAACGGAACGCAATTAGTTCAATGACGGCAATGAAAATGAAAGGTATTGATTTCTGTTTTCCCTGGAGAACCGAGTGATCTGGCTAATGGCGCTTTCATACGATGACACTGCTTCTAATTTTCTTTCTCTCCCCCCCCCCTCCCCCTCCCCCCCCCTCAACTTACTCCGCCATGCTCCCTGCCCACTCCTCCTCCCCTCAACAGTACCCCCCCCCCCCCCTCTTCCTCTCCCCTCCCTTCCCTACCCCATTTATATAAATATAAACATTACGCTCGGGTGAGAACAATTGATGATGACGATGTTGTTCGTAATAATGATGATGATGTAGATGGACATGATGATGATCGAATCAAAATGTTGATGACATTGTAACTGTGATTGTATTGTGAATATAAAAGGTTTTTTTTTGGGGGATTACTACATGTTGATTATATTGTAACCTAACGATTTTCAGTCGCGCAAGTTGATTTAGTGCAACCTAATACCAGTTATAACTTATCACGAGTTTGGCTTTTGATCATGTCATAACTTAATGACCCATAGTTTTTCTCCCGGAATAGCTCAGTTGGTAGAGCGCCGGACTCGTAATCTTGGTGATCCTGGGGTTGCGGGTTCGAACCTCCGCCGGGGGCGTTTCGGTACTGGGGGATTTTTCCCTCGGAGTTAACATTGGTTCTGACTCCATTTCCCATACAGTCCTTCGAATGAGACTATAAACCGAGGTTCCGTGTGTGAACGCACGCATAACATCTTGCACACACGCAAAATCCCATCACCAACTTTCGGAAGAGTAGGCCAGTTTGGCCGTTGGTATGGATGACACGTTACATATAGCATGCACCCTGCGTGAGAAATGGAAAGAATGAAGGAAGTAAGGAAAATGAGTGATCGATATTGAACGATACTGACTGGATGACACGGGAAACGACTGAATGAAGCGCCAGCTGGCAGCTCTTCAGTCGGCACTACCCAGGTAGGCAGCCCGTTGTGTAAACGAGTGTTGATTGTAAAGCGCTTAGAGCTTGGTCTCTAGCCGAGAATAGGCGCTATATAAGTATTCATTATTATTATTATTATACTGAAGTTTTATACACATACATGTTGTAACTGGATGACTGCTACAGCTTATCTGGAGTATTGCATGTTGGTTATCTTGTAACTTAGAAAGTACTTTAGATCACATCGAGAATTACAGTTTATACTATAGCTTCATTACAATTATAGCGTATTTCGAATGCTACATGTTTATTAAAACATTAAACTTGATGGCAATTACAGCTTACTCCGAGTATCATACATTGCTCTTACTGTAACGTAATGACTACTTATTGATTAGACTGCAGGCTGATGACCGTTACAGCTCACTTCGAGTCCTGCACGCTGATTACATTGTAACTTGATGACTATCATGCTTATTTCAAGAATCACATTTTTATTAGTATGTAACTTGATGACAGTTACCGCTTAAGTCGAGTATTGCATGCTAACTATATGGTGATCGTTATAGCTTATTTCCAATATCCCATTTCAATGGACAGTATTCGGAAATCTGCAAGCGAGGTAATCTATGTTAGAACCAGCGTTCAGCGAGATTGACCTCACCCTTTCATGGCTCAGAAGCCGCTTGAGGGCGACCCTAAGCAATTTGGCTCCATCAGTCAGTCAGCTTAACTGTTCAATCTGATAGAGAAGATGTCAAAACGTGGGGTGTGAAACGGTTCGCCTGTGGGCGGATAGTCAATATCCCCATCGTCATTCTAGCGCGCGCTTCAAACCAAACAATTGACTCTCTCTGTCTGTTTGCTTGCCCCCAGAAACAGAGAAAAGGCAAATATGTTTGCAATGGGAAAACACGCGTTATCTTCCCCTGGTTCCTTTTCTCTGGAACGTCTATTTTTGCTCCAACGGTCAGCTTAACAGTTCAATCAGAGACAGAAAATGACAAAATATGCGCGTTACTATCATTTTTTTTTAATTATCATTATCATTATTATTGTTATCATCGGTGGCAGTAGTAGTAGTAGTAGTAGTAGTAGTAGTAGCAGTAGTAGTAGTAGTAGTATAGTAGTATAGAAGAAGAAGAAGAAGAAGATGAAGATCTACTTGTCGTGGGTTTGACGTGACGCTGTTTACCGACTGACGCATGCACAGATCTGGTAATGATTTTGACCTATAAACTGAGAAAAAAACTAACTCTACTTACGATGGAAAGATGTTATCATCCTTCAATACTTTCTTTTTTTCGGAACAGGTCTGTTGTAATATAACTCCATAATTATTGTCGCATATTTGGTATGATTGCATTCTGGTTGTACTGTTTGCATTCTGGTTATACTGTAACATGATGACAGTTACACGTTTTTCTGCAGTGTCGGATGTTCTGTGTTGAATTGGTATGTGTGGGAGTGGAAGGAGAGAGGGTGTTCTTTGCAGTTTTGTTTGGTTGTTATTCTTTTTCATTCGTTTTTTTGCTTTTGTTTCTGTGTCTTTCTTGTTGTTGTTTTATTTTCAGGTTTAGCAACAATATCATTCTGGCTTAATATGGTGGTGCTTTGTATCGAGTTAGACGTATTTTTAACTCCCGGTAAGACGATGACGGTCGGCTGTGCTATAACAGAATCAATGACATGGACAACTTTGACACTTTGATGGGAAAATTGTTGTAGTGTGATCATGACTGCTCCGGCTGACGACTGTCAGGAGAAGGATCTCGGGCCCCACATCAACAAAAAGCAAAATCGGGCCGGTGCGCTGGCTAACAGACTGTTGACCTACGATTAAAAAAGAACTGCAGGCATCCCGCATCCCGCCCCTCCCCCCCCCCCCCTCCTATTCCACATTCAACACCCTCTCTCATCGTCCCTATTCTATCATCCACCCCCCCCCCCCCTCCCATCCCACATTCAACACCCTCTCTCTTTGTCCCTGTCCTATCATTCTCCCCCCCCCCCTCCTATCCCACATTCAACACCCTCTCTCTTTGTCCCTGTTCTAACATTCCCCTCCCCCCCCCACCCTCCTCCTATCCCACATTCAACACCCTCTCTCTTTGTCCTTGTCCTACCATTCCCCTCCCCTCCCCCCACCCCTATCCCACATTCAACACCCTCTCTCTTTGTCCCTGTTCTACCATTCCCCTCCCCCCACCCCTATCCCACATTCAACACCCTCTCTCTTTGTCCCTGTTCATCCCCCTCCCCCCTCCTATCCCACATTCAACACCCTCTCTCTTGTCCCTGTTCATCCCCCCTCCCCCCTCCTATCCCACATTCAACACCCTCTCTCTTTGTCCCTGTTCATCCCCCCTCCCCCCTCCTATCCCACATTCAACACCCTCTCTCTTTGTCCCTGTTCATCCCCCCTCCCCCCTCCTATCCCACATTCAACACCCCCCTCTCTTTGTCCCTGTTCATCCCCCCTCCACCCCCTCCTCATCCCACATTCACACCACCTCTCTCTTTGTCCCTGTTCATCCCCCTCCCCCCTCCTATCCCACATTCAACACCCTCTCCCTTTTTCTGTGTCCTACCATCCCTCTTACCCCTTCCCTACTTCAGCCCTCCGCCCCACCCGCACCCCCACCCCCACCCCGCACTTCCTCGTCTTCCCCTCTACCCCACCACCACCCTATTCTCCTTCCATCCCACCTTCTCCCTTTCCCTTGATTCCACTCCTTCCCCACACGAACTACAACCTGCCCCTACAACTTCCTTTTTTCTTTTTTACTCCTATTATGTAGAAACATAAGTCTGTCTGTTTTCTGTTTTTGTTTTTTGTTGTCCAGATTTCAATGAACGCCTCTCACAGTTAAGAAGAAGCAGAAAGAGTCAGAGAACGAGAAGGAGAGAACTGCGGAGGGAAGGGGGAGCTGTAGGGATGGAGTCATGAAAGAGGCGGGAGAAAGGGAGGGGGAGGGGGTGTATGGAGAGGTCAAGTTGGTGACAGGGTTGGTAGTAAGGCGAGATGGAGACACTGCGTACCAGAGACGATTTTTTTTTATCCCCCTTAAAAAAATTTCTTGAGTGGAACGAATGCGTAATAGTTGTGTTGACAATTTGCGAAAATGTAAGATTGTTGTCGTCGTACGATTTTTGCATTTTTTTTTTGTGCAGTTGTTGCTTGTCTTTGTTTCTTTTTTCTTTTTTCTTAACGTTTGTTTGTTGTCCGTCGAGACGACGAAGACCATCTAGTCATCCTGGGATCGGGGGTGAGTGCGTAGATGGCTGGTCAGGCCCATCTGCGCCCGGAAAGATCTATCACAGTACGGACAGGGGATGGTGGTGCGCTATTACTAACATTTAAAAGTTACCTTACGTTAAGAAAAAAAGAAAGCAACTCTTCCTCCTTTCTTAACGTAAGGTAACTTTTAAATGTTAGTAATAGCGCACCACAAAAAAACAAAAAATCAAAAACGTAGACAAATGAATCACAAGACAAAACACGACGCGTTTCGACCTCTTAGGTCTTCTTCAGGCAAGATACAAAACACTCAGGACAACGAAAATGAACGGGCAGTCACTCATCTTCATCCACTTCAGCGCAAGATGGGCGTTGAATAAGGTAAGGTGTTTTGCTCTAGGGAATGTTGATAAGATAGCGATGATGGATCATGACCACGGTCATGATGATGACCAAAAAGGAGGAGTAGGACAACATGTTGTTATTATTACCACTGTTATTATTACTGTATTGATTGTTATTGTCACTATTATCATTATTATTACTATTATAACTATTATCATTTTTCTCATCATTAACATCATCAACATCATAATCATCACTAGCACTATTAATCTGATTATAATTTTTATTGTTGTTGTTGCTAGAGCTGCTGCCGCCGCTGCTGCTACTACTACTACTGCTGCTGTTGCTATCACCATCATCATCATTATCATTATCATCTTCATCATTTTATCTCCATCTTTTCACTGGTCTATATTTCAAAAAATCAAAAAAACAAAAGAAGAAACACAAAACAAAAACAAACCGAAGCATCACAGGGACTTAGTCAGAGATGAGCAGTACGTCTACAGCAAACCGATCCAACATCACGCGGTGCAGTGCCTTCTTTATGTATACAGGGGACGCAACCCATGGTGACGGAGGAGAGAGAAGGCAATCAATCCTCAGGACCAACGAGTGAGCCAGACAACACACGCCGCAGCGACATCCGCACTAATCTCTGACCGGGGACAAGAGAAGTGACCCAGAGAACTGGTTCCGAGTATGAGTCATTTAGGTAGACGCCTCGTCACACACCTCCCACACCACGTGTCCCTCCCACCCTCCAAACTCCCTCAGCCCTCCTCCACCCTTCCATTATCTCCCCTTCCCTTCCCGCTCTTTGTTCTCCTCGCATTCTTCGTTTTCACTTATACCCCCCCTCCCCCCCCCCCCCCCCCCCCCCCCCCCCCCGGTCTGTTCCTGTTCCGGGGAAATCGTCCTTAAGCGATGTAGGCTGTTCATACGACGTTGATTTCACCAGTTCTGCTCTGCCACACGACTTTTTTTTCTTGTTGCCAGTAAGTCTCTTGGAAGTCTTTTTAAGTGAGAAAGGAACTTTTTGTTTTTTTAAAGCAAGAAAAGGAAAGTTGTTTTTTTTTAAATGAAAGAGAAAAAAAAAGTAAAGAAAAAGAAAGAAGGAAGGAAGGAAGGAAGAGAAAAAAAAATGGAGGAAGAAAACAAAGAAAGAAGGTATGAAAGAAAGTAAAGCAAGAAGAAACCAAGACTGAAAAGAAAGGAAAGAAGAAGAGAAAGAAACGGACGAAAGAAAACAGAAAGAAAGAAAAGGAAAAGAACAAAAGAAAGAAATGGAGAGAAAAAAAAGGAAAGGAAAGGAAAACAAAGAAAGAAAGAAAAAGACAGAAGAAAAGGGAGGATATCTGTTTTTTTTTAAATAAGGAATGGAAAGAAAAGTGGAAAGTAAAAAATAAAAATTAAAAAAAAACCCAGGAAAACAAATGAATGAAAGGAAAAGAAAGAAGGGAACGCGAAAAAAAAAAAAACAACCAAAAAATGAAAGATAATATGCATACAGAAGTAAAGGAAAGAAAGGATGAAAGTCAAAAAAGGAAACAGGACAGAAATCAGGGGAAGAAGTGATACAAAATAAAGAAAGCGAGAAAAAGACAGAAGGAACGAAGAAATGAAAAAAAAAAAAAAAAAAAAAAGGAAGGATGGAAGAAAAGATGAAGAGTAAAGATAGCTGGGAAGAAAAAAGAAAACGGCAAAGAAAGAAGGAAAGGCGAAGGAAGAAGGAAAATAAAGAAACTAAAGAAGAGAAAAAAAACTGAATGAAAGAAAAAAAAAAATGGAATCAAAAGAGAGAAGAAAAAAAAAAAAAAGCAAAAGGAACAGAAAGAAGAAAACGAAAAGAACGAAAAACGGACAGAAAAAGCAAGAAAGAAAACTGTAACGGCAGAAAGCAAAAGAGAATGAAGAAACAAAAAGCAACAGAAAGGAAGAATGAAAAGGGAAAAAAGCAACGAAAAGTAATATTGAAATAAAAAAAATGGAAAGAAAGAGGAGAGAAAAAACAAACAAACAAACAAACAAACAAAAGAGAAGAGGAAAATGTCAAGCATAGCCCACCAAATTGAACTGTCGCTGCAAAAATACATCAAGGCCCGTCTTTTTCTTCGACTTCTACTTTCTTACTTAAAAAGAAGCGGGGGAGGGGGGGGGGGGGATGTGGAGAGAAGGAAATGAGGGGGAGTAGGGAGAGGGGTGAGAAGGAGGAGGGGCGGCAGGAGGAGCAGGAGGAGGAGGAGGAGGAGGAACAGGACGCTGAAGGCAAGCAAAAGGCCAACGTAATGGGGAGGGATATGATGATTCACTCTTTGCCACGCCATTCCGAATGTTCCACTGATCTGAAAGGGAAATGCTCTAAAAAGGGGTCTCGTTGCGCTAATTCCAGGCGGCTTCTGTGCGAGACTCTGTGTGTGTGTGTGTGTGTGTGTGTGTGTGTGTGTGTGTGTGTGTGTGTGTGTGTGAGAGAGAGAGAGAGAGAGAGAGAGAGAGATGTGTGTGTGTTGTGTGTGTGTGTGTGTGTGTGTCATGCCCTATTTAGTCTGATATAATGTCATTCAGGACGGTCGTTGGGTGCTCTCTCTCTCTCTCTCTCTCTCTCTCTCTCTCTCTCTCTCTCTCTCTGGACAGCCAGCAAGACGCACTTTTCACCAGCAGCAAAAGATTGTAGGGTTTTTTTTTTCGAAAAGATTTCCATCAACATGCCTGTGGAGGGACTGCCATCTACTTTGGAGGAACTCCCATCTACATTGCAACTGGTGTTGAACGCTGCGCTTCGCGAAATGGCGCTCTCCTCTTTTACAATTGAAGGTCCGAGGCAATCAAACTGTGATCGTCCTCAGACTGACGACTTCCGGCCAACCCGCTGACACTCAAATTCAAAATCACTGCACTGTGCGCCGTCGGATATGCCCGTCTCATGTGAACCGAGACAAACGAAGAGCAGAAACACAGACTGGGCAAAGATCAAAAGTTAAGTAAACCTGCAAGTTCATCGTCTCCTTCAGCTTTATTTTTGCCCACCCCGCCCTGTTTGTTTTATGCTGCCGACAACGTAAATAATTATGAAGCTGTTTCTGTGGACATGTTTTCATATGGAAACCATTCTCCTAGTCTCGTAGACATGCTTCCCAGTGACATTTGTTGTCACAGTGAGCAGATTGACTGGACAAACTGTAACACAGAAACTCAAGCAGCGACACTCCTTCCTGGCGAACAAGACTCAAACCAACCTTGCAGTTCGGAAGTGTGCGAGGCAGCGGACGACTTAGAGGAAAACACAGACGTGTGTGGAACAGATGCTGAGTGTGAGGACCATCAAGATAGTGAACCAAAAGCATCAAAGCAAACTACACAGCCCCGAAACACTGGCCTGGAAATTCTGGCATGTCTGGAGAAGAGGACAAGAAGGCCGGACAGTCTTCTTCATGCATTCAGGGAGGAACGGCTGACCAACTCTGACTCAGAAGGTGCTGTTGAAAAAGGAAATCCTTCATAACGTGACTGTTGACGATTGTGGCAGAAAGTACTGTTTTCATCAAATTACTGCCAGTGTTTCGATTCTAACTTTGTGTTCGACATACTCCCGTGATCTAGTTTCCATATCATGATGATCTTTTGTGTGATAGTCTGCCTGTTGTTTTCTGATTCTATTCATTTTGAAACATTTATCGCACGGCCCTATTCCCTCCCCCCCCCCCCCCCCCCCCCCCCCCCATTTCCCCCTCCTCCCTCCCCTTTTTGTGTATGAGCTAAATGCGCATAATCAAAATAAACCATTCGCATTCTCTCTCTCTCTCTCTCTCTCTCTCTCTCTCTCTCTCTCTCTCTCTCTCTCTCTCTCACTCACTCACTCAAATGCGGATAATTTCATTTTGTCTTTTAAAAAAAGTTCTGCTCCAAACGATCTCCGTGAAAGATTTGGCACCAAATTTGATCTCCGTTTTTGTTTACGGTTGACATTGAATAATCAAAGGATTTTGCGCTACTTTGCACTTGTATCGATATAGAGCTTTTCAGCTGAACTATATAATTTTAAGAGCATTCCATAATGGTAATGACCAAAGCGAATTGACGTGTTTGATCCCATGTTTTCTACTACCTAGCTATGCAACATATTGTTACCGCCCCTAATTCATCTAAGGCTGTGGCTTTACTTGAATTAAATAAACTGAATACGAATTCTCTCTCTCTCTCTCTCTCTCTCTCTCTCTCTCTCGTCACTTAAGAGCTTTTAAACATGAGGCACACGTTCTTCTTGTTCGACGTTGTAACATCTTGGGAGAAACACAATGTATACTGGCTTAGCAGTTTGTGCTTCTATTTATGGGTGATATTCTTAATCCCCAGCCCACTGGATTTGCATTGGATTTAAAACGTATTGCAGCCGAACACATATTTCATCTGGGCCCCGGAAACATGGACATCAGCAACATGACGCTCAGATATACTACATACATGCATCACATACTGAACGCACATACAACGGGGAAAAAAGGTAGGAAATATGGAATCACAAAACACAACAACAACAATAACAACAAAACCAATTCTAAACAAAATTTACACTTTCGTTTTACTGAAAGTAAATAAAATATTTTTCAAATCATTTGTGACCCAAAAGGAAATCGTTTTGGTACAATCAATCACCAGCAGAATGGCAGAAAGCAACCACAGGCTTTACTGTTCACAATCACACTGTGTATCAAAAAGGTTTCAATAGCGGTGTTGGCCATTCATTGCTTTGGACAGAGGCTGCACAGCGACTTCTCATGCTCTGGAGAAGCCTTCAGAGCTGGTCCTGGGGGAACTGTCTAGGGACTCCGCCAACAGGAAGACGCCAACCCTTCAAGGTTCTGCGGAGAGAGACTGCAGACACTGACACGCCCGCCGGGAATGTCTCGCACATTTTCAATAAGTGCAGGTATGGATACCTCGCAAGTCGTGGCACGGTTTGAATGCCGCGATTTTCTAAGTGGTACTCGGCGGGAATTCTCTTTGATCCTACCAAACTGGGCCGTGTAAAAAATGATCACTGGACCCCTGTTGTGTCCGTCGAGCGTCGCGAGCTTTCACGTGCAACCCCACACAAACCAAAATGCGTATAAATGGGTCACCGTAGGAGGAAATACACCGTTTTCGGCTTCTAAAAGAATATAATACTACTTATACACAATTATCTTCTACTTTCCTTTTGTTAATACTGTGTATACAGTCAGTGTGCGTAATTCCAAGGATGCCTTTAATTGCAACCAAAAGACCCAACACTGTGGGAACAATCTTTTCTTTAAACAAAAAAAAAATAGCAAAATGAGACGCTTCAAATGGGAAGTCATGAGGAAAGTCCAGACACTGCCTCAAAAAGTGCCAAACCTCTGGTGGTAAAGGCCTACACTATCACAACAATAGTGGCATGGCGCTAAGGCCTACACTATCACAACAATAGTGGCATGGCGCTAAGGCCTACTTTGGCACAACAATAGTGGCATGGCGCTAAGGCCTACACTATCACAACAATAGTGGCATGGCGCTAAGGCCTACACTATCACAACAATAGTAGCATGGCGCTAAGGCCTACACTATCACAACAATAGTGGCATGGCGCTAAGGCCTACACTATTACAACAATAGTGGCATGGCGCTAAGGCCTACACTATCACAACAATAGTGGCATGGCGCTAAGGCCTACACTATCACAACAATAGTGGCATGGCGCTAAGGCCTTACACTGTCACAACAATAGTGGCATGGCGCTAAGGCCTACACTGTCACAACAATAGTGCATGCGCTAAGGCCTACACTGTGACAACAATAGTGCTATGTCGCTAAGGCCTCACTTGCACAACAATAGTGCCATGGCGCTAAGGCCTACACTGTGCACAACAATAGTGCCATGGTCGCTAAGGCCTACACTGTCACAACAATAGTGGCATGGCGCTAAGGCCTACACTGTCACAACAATAGTCGCATGGCGCTAAGGCCTACACTGTCACAACAATGTGCATGGCGCTAAGGCCTACACTGTCACAACAATAGTGGCATGCGCTAAGGCCTACACTGTCACAACAATAGTGCATGGCGCTAAGGCCTACACTGTCACAACAATAGTGGCATGGCGCTAAGGCCTACACTGTCACAACAATAGTGGCATGGCGCTAAGGCCTACACTGTCACAACAATAGTGGCATGGCGCTAAGGCCTACACTGTCACAACAATAGTGGCATGGCGCTAAGGCTACACTGTCACAACAATAGTGCATGGCGTAAGGTCTACACTGTCACAACAATAGTGGCATGGCGCTAAGGCCTACACTATCACAACAATAGTGGCATGGCGCTAAGGCCTACACTGTCACAACAATAGTGGCATGGCGCTAAGGCCTACACTATCACAACAATAGTGGCATGGCGCTAAGGCCTACACTATCACAACAATAGTGGCCATGGCGCTAAGGCCTACACTGTCACAACAATAGTGGCATGGCGCTAAGGCCTACGCTGTCACAACAATAGTGGCATGGTGTAAGGCCTACACTGTCACAACAATAGTGCCATGGTGGTAAGGCCTACACTGTCACAACAATAGTGGCATGGTGGTAAGGCCTACGCTGTCACAACAATAGTGGCATGGCGCTAAGGCCTACCTGTACAACCATAGTGCATGGAAAGGCCTACACTGTACACATGGTGCCATGGCGCTAAGGCCTACACTGTTACAACGATGGTGCCATGGCGCTAAGGCCTACACTGTTACAACGATGGTGCCATGGCGCTAAGGCCTACACTTTTACAACGATGGTGCCATGGCGCTAAGGCCTACACTTTACAACGATGGTGCCATGGCGCTAAGGCCTACACTTTACAACGATGGTGCCATGGCGCTAAGGCCTACACTTTACAACGATGGGCCATGGCGCTAAGGCCTACACTGTTACAACGATGGTGCCATGGCGCTAAGGCCTACGCTGTCACAACAATAGTGGCATGGTGGTAAGGCCTACACTGTCACAACAATAGTGGCATGGCGCTAAGGCCTACACTGTCACAACGATGGTGCCATGGCGCTAAGGCCTACGCTGTCACAACAATAGTGGCATGGTGGTAAGGCCTACACTGTCACATCAACAGTACCAAACCCCTCAGCACAAGATGTCTTCAAAACACTTAGCAAGTGCGACTTACGGGACATAGGATTTTTAGAGGTCCGCCATCCTCCTCGCTCCCTATTCCCCAACCCCCATCCTACCCCCATGTCCCTCCTCTTGCAGCTACGTCCCCTCTCCTCCCAAATATAAGTCTAACGGTACATTATGATAGGTTAGGTAATCAAAGCAAGAAACGTTACAGTTTAAGCGAAACAGAAAAACGTTATAGAATAGATGGTGAAAATAAAATATCATAGTGCAGGACACAAAGGAGTAGTTCTGATATTGGCATTAAACACGAGACGTTACCTGCTGGCAGTAAAACAAGGAATGTGATAATGTTGCTGGCAAATAAGAAACGCCAGAACATTGGCGAAAAAAACAAGAAACGTCATAGCCTTCTAATCAAACAAGAAACTTCATTGTAACTTCGGCAAGCAAGAAAAGTCATAGCGATAAACAACGAACGTCAGAACTCTGGAACAGCAAAAGCGGCAAAACTAGAAACACCACAGCGTTGGCGGTAAAACGAGAAATGTCACAGCGTTGGCAACACACACACACACACACACACACACACACACACACGTCTCAATGTGGTTGGGAATACGAGACACGTCATAATGTTGCCGGTAAAACTAGAGACGTTGGCGGCAAAACAAGAAAAGTTGCAACATTGGTGGCAAAGCAAGAAACATCACAACGTCGACGGCAAAACAAGCATTGCCATAGTGTAGGCAGCCGGCTGTCCACTTGGTTTGCGAACTCTTACCACTATTCTTCCTCTTTCCCTCCATCTTGCCCCTCTCTCCCTGCTACCGTCAAGACCACTCCTATCCTCTTCCATCACTATCAGCTTTGGGGGGACAGTAGACTCTAATGTGGTGTGAGTCCAAACTCCGTATTAAAAAGAATGGAACCTGGTCGTTCCATTGGAAGTGATCCGCCCCTGCGCAGCGCAACAAAGACCAGTTTGAAATGTAGTTTCAGGACACAACATTAGCATCCAATGAGTCTGGAAGAAAAAGCTGGTGTGGCTCAAGGGGACAAAACTACATCAAAACAAAACTTAATCATATCTAACAAGACGAAAACGGTGATTTCATATCCAAAGGATTGTTCTTTGTATTGCGGAATCGTTCACAAAGAGCGGAGTGGTACTTCCCAAGAACACATTTTACTTATGACACATAATGACAATGCATACAAGTACCAGATGCTAGATTCAAACGCGTATCATCATTCATCAAGAATGCTTATAAGACAACATTCTCTTCTTCCTACCCAACCATAAGCACATCTCCATACTCGTTTAAACAAATCTTTGGTTAGAGAGAGACATTGTTTGCATAACTGTTTTCCCCCACTACATATTTCTTACAAATGATGTGGTAGTAAACCTGTACAAAAGCAACTAAATACGGAAGGGAAAACTGTTCGCAACTGGATACATGCAACATTCGAAAAAAGGACGCAATTGTCAGGTGTTCAGATGGTGTGAGCGCGCAAGGAATGCGTGCCTTTCTGTGCTCATTTAGACCAGCCACGAAGGAGCGTGTTGCTGGGCCTGTCTGACTACAGCGCAAAGGAACCCGGAATTGATATTTGCCAGAGCCTTTGGAGAGCAGCTTCCGACTCGCTGCATTGCTGTCAGGCCGTCTGGGGCCTTTTGGCCTGACTCCGGCATCTTGGATATCTTAAGTAAAGTAAGTCTGACAGTCTGTGTGAGGTGTTGGAGACCTGTTAAACTTCCGCCCAGGCAAGCGCAGACGCATTTCAACGCAAACCCAATCATAATAATGGTCAGTGGGGACTCGGTAGGGTTATGGATCTTTCTACGATGGAAGATGGATGACTTTGCAATGGAAAATGGATGACTGTGCGATGGACTCTACGACCCAAAACTTATATGTATGAAGACACACACACACGCGCGCGCGCACACATATGCAAGCAGGCACGCACACGCGCGCGCGCGCGCGCGCGCGCGCACACACACACACACACACACACACACACACACACACACACACACACACGTGCGCGAGCGCGCGTGTGCATAGTAGTAGTAGTGATAGTAGTTGTAGTAGTAGTAGTGTCAGGAGGAGCAGCAGCAGCAGCAGCAGTGTTGGTGTTTTCATTCAACGTCTTTTCACAATGTGTGCGAGAGAGAGAGGAGAGAGAGAGAGAGAGAGAGAGGGGGGGGGGGGAGAGAGAAAGGGGGGAGAGAGAGAGAGAGAGAGAGAGAAAGGGGGGGGGAGAGAGAGAGAGAGAGTGAGTGTGTGTGTGTGTGTGTGTGTGTGTGTGTGTGTGTGTGTGTGTGTGTGTGTGTGTGTGTTTTCATACATATAAGTTTTGGGTCGTAGAGTCCATCGTATGGTCATCTTTTTTCTATTGCACGCCTCTGTGTGTATTTGTATGTTTGTTTTGTGTTTTTGTTCTGCACGCGTAACATCAAAGAATCCGTCAACCAATAAAAGATTAATTTACATACTTGGCTGGACAACTAATCAAACGAAAGGTAATCTTGAAAGGAAAATCAGAATTAGAAAAAGTATCAGTCACAGAGATCCCTGATAAACATGATAAGTATGCCTTGAGAGGCACATAGTCAAAGAATACATGCGGTCTTGGTATTTTGTATCAAAACATACACATTTCGCCGCTCATATCATCTAGTTTTAATCGATAAAATGTTGCAACAAAATGTCTCCATTGATAGAGATCACTAATTTGCAAGCGTTGGATGGTTCTGATGGTAGTCAATTCAAATGGAATTGTGATTCTAATTTTAGAAACGAGATACACCTGATCATTTCTGAAAGACTCCTGAACTGTTTTAAAAATCTGATGACTTTCTTGTAATGGGAGTGGTCAGTTTTAGCACCCTTTTCGCAGATGTCTCAACAAGATTATTCCTCACATTTCCGCAGTGTAATGGAATCCAAAAGGCAAAGTGAAATCTGTTCCATTACGTACCGAAGTGTGTCTTAGATGGTACCTAACCTTTAAAAGTTGTCTGTGTTAGAACTGAAAAACCTAATGGACTGCAATATTGACATTGTTTCTACACAAAATGACACTTGGAAATCGATTGCGAAAGGGCAGTAAGAAATGTCAAGGCCATGACTGTAGCTATCATTTCATCAACGAATATAGACTGATGTTTACAACATAAATAGCTCTTTGCTACTTTCAGCGATGGAATAACAAACCAAACCCCGGCCTCTTAAGTTTATATTAATGATTACGGTATTTGGTTTGCACAGGCGTCTTTATTATACACAATAAAATGGTAGGTTGATCAGCTTTCTTCGCATCAATGTGATTAAGATCGAACTTCGATTTGTATCTTTCCCAATTTGGAATAAGTTCAGTACGAGACGTCTTTGCCAATGATTCAAAAGTTACGCAGTTTTCATTGCGCCTTGTGTGTGTGTGTGTGTGTGTGTGTGTGTGTGTGTGTGTGTGTGTGTGCGTGCGTGCGTGCGCGCGCGCGCGCGTATGTGTGTGTGTGTGTGTGTGTGTGTGTGTGTGTGTGTGTGTGTGTGTGTGTACGAAGTTGTATGTGTGAAAGTAAATATAGACATATCGCGTCGGCGAAAATTGTCGAGCGGACGGATTTAATACTGATCGTTCCCACAAGGCACACATTACTATACTGGGAAACAATGGTTTGGTATTTGCTATGGCATTTACACTCTAGTTCTTAACTTAAAAAAAACGACTGCAGCCGCAGAGGGGAAAAAAGACAGAAGAAACGGTGAAAGGAAGGAATGAAAGAGTGGACGAAGTAAGCAGAACAGAAAGTCAGGAAGAAAAACAATATATGTTCTCTCTCTCTCTCTCTCTCTCTCTCTCTCTCTCTCTCTCTCTCTCTCTCTCTCTCTCCGACAGCGATCTCCGCTCTCCCACCCTCCGCCCCCTTCCCCCAACAACCCCGATTTCCACGTCCATCTCCGACCCGCCTCCTCGATCCCAATTTCCACTTCAGTGCACACCCCTTCTCTCTCTCTCTCTCTCTCTCTCTCTCTCTCTCTCTCTCTCTCTCTCTCTCTCTCTCTCTCTCTCTCTCTCTCTCCGCCCGTCACCCATTTTGCACAGTGCAAGGCACCGATAAAAAGGTCGTAGACAGACAAATAGGCGAGGGCCTCTCCTAGGGAACTGCCCAGAGTATCGTTGTGGGAGTACTCTTCCCATACATCTGGGTTGGTCACAAACAATGGATCCCTGGCGAGATCCACCACCACACGTCAAAGGAAACCATTTCACATCTTTCTTTCCCAACAGACACCGCAGCCCTATAGTAGGCACGCTTCATTTCCGGCACGCCTGATACTATTGTCACGGGATTTGACCTCCCATTTTGACCTTCCCCCTCCGTCCCAACCTTGCTCTACATTCCCTCTGCATCTATCTATGCCTCATCCAGAAAAATCTATGATTGAAAGCTTTCACTGATGCGGCAGTGCGTACAGGAACTGGTCGCTGATGTTGAGAAAAAAAATATTAATTTGTGTTTGTATTTTGTATTCAAACATAAAATCGGTCAAAACATTAAAACGAATTTAACTGCACATGAGACGAAAGTTCTCAAGGATATAAATGACTAAAGACCGGAAAGGAAAACACCCAATCAACATATCACAAGAATATGATTACAGTACATTGAATCATTATGATATCATTGCATCAAAATTTATCTAAACTGCGAAAATGCATGTGACCATTTTTGAAGCACTGGATCATGTAAGTGTAAAAAAAAAAAAAAAAACCCTACATCCCTTCTCTCTCTCTCTCTCTCTCTCTCTCTCTCTCTCTCTCTCTCTCTCTCTCTCTCTCCTCTCTCTCTCTGTCTGTGTATATGTTTGTGTGTGTGCGTGTGTGCGTGCGTGTGTGCGTGCGCGTGTGCGTGTGCGTGCGTGTGTGTGTGTGTGTGTGTGTGTGTGTGTGTGTCCCGCTCATTTGTTCATGTTTCATTCCAGCTGATCTCTAGCTTCATCAGTGACAATAACGAGGCTTAAAAAGGAGACTGGCACGCCAGGCTTTTCTAAAAACCAACAGAAAAAAAGACCCCTACGAATCTCATGATCAGAGCTCCAGTCCAGCGCCTTTGTCAGCATCAGAACTGGCAACCTATGGAAATGAGGCTGTGGCCATAGTTAATGCATACAAATATCTTGGAGCTTACTTTTCAACGCGACACAGTTTTAGTTTGAATGTGCCAAGTTATAATTAATAAGGCAAAAAAATAGTCATGGTAATCCGTCAAGTGCTTTACAAACTGGAATGCAGTTCTTTAAGTTTGTTTACAAAACTGTTTGACTCCAGGTGCAACCAGTAGCGCCATATGGTGCAGAGGTCTGGGCGTTTGACACTAGTACTGAAATTGAAAAAGTACATATATTTGCCATGAAACGTTTTCTGAATGTGGACACCAGAACTCCAAATGATTTTGTATATGGTGAGCTATGAAGATTTCCGATCTATGTAAAGTCTTATATAAGATGTATTAAATACTGGCTGAAATTAATGTGGATGAACGGAAGTAGGCTACCTTTGAAAGCTTATAAAGTATTGTATAATTTGGACAGAAATGGAAAGAAGACGTGGGCTACACATATTCGTCAGTGCTTGAATTCGTATGGGTTTACTTTTGTTTGGGATAATCAGGGTGTTTAATGTATTTCAAGTTTCATAAAATCCTTTAGGTGTGTGTGTAAGAGACAGACAGACCGACAGACAGAGACAGAGACAGATGAGACAAAGAGAGAGACTGTTGAGCCAGTATGGGTGCTCCATGTGTGTGTTTGAATGTATATCTCTATACGAGAGCGCGTTCGTGAACGCGTGTGTAAGCGCGCTTCTGAAAAAAAAAAAAAAAAAAAAAAAAAACACACACACACACACACACACGCAATCACAGACTTACGCAGTCAAGACAGTTGCCGTAGCTCATTTCTTGTTCTGACTTCATTCCGTCGTCACCTGCCGTTATCAGCAGCGAGTCAGTCCTTAGAACAGCCTACCACTGGCTCAGGTGAAAGAGACCTCCAAGTGTTCCCACTAATCAATCAGCTCTAATGGAAGGAACGTGTTTGTTAGCATCCGGTCATTTGCTCGTGGATGGTGTTGGGTTTTTTGTCGGGGGTGGAGTCGGAGGCCCTTCCTTTTGTTCCAGCAAAAGTCCTCTTTTCTCTAAAAGCTTTGTTTCCAGATCCGATTATGATAACGGAACTGATGTCCGTTTTTTTTCGAAACTGGCGCAAGTGACTGACATAAATCAGGCGCACAGAGATGTATGTATATTCTTATAAATCAAGTCTAAATAACAGCAACTTACTAACAAACGAACATGATAACTGGGTTTTCATGGGTTTGTGCATTATTTATATGCGAAACCTTTTTTTTTTGGTGGGGGGATCAGTACGTGCTTATTACTTTGTTCCTTGACATTTTCAAAAGCGGGTATAATAGGGATCAGTACGTGCTTATTACTTTGTTCCTTGACATTTTCAAAAGCGGGTATAATAGGGATCAGTACGTGCTTATTACTTTGTTCCTTGACATTTTCAAAAGCGGGTATAATATAAAAGAATATGTGTGTGAAGGTAAAGCGAGATAATATGTAACATAGACAAAAAAGAAGAAGAAGACACGAGGAGAAAGAAAAGACACAAACCACACAGGTGTTTGTATACCAAGACCAACGAAGTTGTGTAGATGTGAGTGGGTGGTTGTCCCTCCGTCTGTCTGCCTGTCCGGTTGTCTGTCGTCTGCCTACCATCGGAAGCGAAAACACCCACATATCCAATTGACTGATCTCATCCTCCGCCCGCTAACAAGTTCTGGCATCAGCTTGTTGACTGGGGGTGAATCTGGAATGGATCTGTTCAGAAATTAACGGCTGGCGGCGACAGAAAAGTCCTGGCACCCGTCCTCTCCAATCATTCACAGTCCGTTTGGAAGTCGACTGCTGTAGAGTCCGTGTGTGTGTGTGTGTGTGTGTGTGTGTGTGTGTGTGTGTGTGTGTGTGTGTGTGTAGTGTGTGGTGTGTGTGGTGTGGTGGGGTGTGGTGTTGAGCGTGTGTAGTGTGTGTGTGGTGGGTGTGGTGTGGTGTGGTGTGGGGGTGGTGGTGGTGTGTGTGTGTGTGTGTGTGTGTGTGTGTGTGTGTGGTGTGTGTGTGTGTTGTGTGTGTGTGTTTACGCGCATGCGTGCATTCGTGCGTGCGTGCGTGTATTGTGTGTGTGTTACGTGTGTGTGTGTGTGTTGTGTGTGTGTGTGTGTGTGTGTGTGTGTGTGTGTGTGTGTGTGTTTATGTGTGTGTGTGTGTTTACAAATTAAAAAAAAAAAAAACTTGAAACACATGCACGTTCTCGTGTTCATAATTAGACAAGATAGTGTTGAGAAGGAGCGCTTGCATAACAACATATTTGTTCATTTTCAGCATGTCACAATTCTGTCACAATTCATTGTCGTCTTTCCTTTTGCAATTCCATCCCCACCCCACACCCCACACCTCAACACCTCCCTTTCCCTTCGCTCCTTCAACCCATTACCCCTACTTCCACCACCCTTTCCCACCATCTCTCCCTCTCCTTTCACTCTCTTCTTCCCTCTCTTTTCCACTGATTTTTAAAAGCCTTTGTTGGTGTAGTCTTTGTCTTGTGATTTTTCTTTCTCTCTCGGGAGACGCGCGCGTGGAGGACGTGTCGTGCCGTGCTTGTTTATACACAGGAATGCCTTGCTGTGGAAACGGGAATGGAATGTGCAGTTCTCAGTGAGGAAGAAGGAGGAGGAATGGTGGGGGGTGGGGGGGGGGGGGGAGAAAAGACGAGGGAGGGGGTTGAAGAGGAAACCAAAGGGAGAGCAGCTTTAATAGCGTCAGAGGAAAGGGGCACAACTCTGCGTGCAGATTTCTGCCGGATGAAAAGGTGTGATTTCCAAACAGTGTTTCCTTCAGCATATCGACTGTGTTGAACCGAGAGACTTCAACGTTTAACCAACTGGAGATGCTGACCCTACCAACAGCCCTGCGAAACTGAATGAAATCCAATCTGACTTCTTCAAACACACAGGCACACTGACAAAGAGGGCCGAAGACTACAGTACGCAGTTTGCTTTACATGGTAAACCCACGCGCCGTTAACCCCTTTGGTCACTTGCTAAACAAGCGCCGGCTCCTAACGTTGGCGGCGCACAGTGACAGGAAGCTCATCCCAGAGCCGTCACGATTTCTATTGGCCTTCGTCAGGACTGTGAACAGAGACCCTCCAGAAAAGATCAGGAGATTCGTCGTAGCTTTTCCCAGGGCGTACTATTTTTAGACGTACTCAAAGGGTGCTTTCTGCTACCGCTTAGAGACTTAATGTCTACATCATCGTTCTCGTTTCTCCTATATATTTTCATCACGTCTCATCGATTTCGTGCCGCTGATCAGTTGTGGCAGCGTCACTGATGCCTTCCTAGCAACCTTCATCCCTCCAGTTCTCTGCGTCTCTCTGAGGGCTGGCAATGAACAGATCTGTCCACCCCCTGATGCTCTCCTCCCACCTTTGCTTCCTCTGTCAGCCTCTTCCCCTTCCGGCTGGCACTGCCTCTTATCCGGGCCGGCAGAATTTGAACCGTGCCCATGCTATTTCATCTCTCTCCTGCTGCTGATGGTGGAAATGTTATCATGTGACCCAACGGAAACTCTGCTGCAGACGTCTTAATTTGCTGTGTGATCTTTACCTTCATTATTGAACATTTGTAAAAAATTAACACGTTATTTAGTTTCAGTTTCTGCTGATTCATGTACCTGTATAGACAATTCATGGCAGACTCATTACATTCACAACGTTGTACAACAGCCAAGGTTTCATCATATGATGCTTGTAATTCCATTTGTGAAAGGAGACATTCAAATTCCATTTTTCTGTCCTAACGTGACTCGCACGCGTAAACTGAAGTAGACAGAAAATAAGGCCCAGTGGTGGGTGTCATTTTGGATATTGGGAATCAGACTGGTATTGCCAATAACAAATGTAAAGGGCATTCAAAACCACACAGAATGCCTTCTGAGAAAATGGGAGCGTGGTTGGTGCGTGGATGAGTGTCTTTTGAATCTCTTCTTTCTTGTTTGTTTCTTTGTTCGTTTACCTCTGTTCTCTCTCATCTTCTATGTTTCTTTCTTACCTTTCTCCTTTCTTTTCTTTCCGGTCTTTTCTGTTCTCTCTTCTTTCCCTTCATCCTGTCTTTCTTTCATCTTAATGGACCCTCGTTCGTAGTGCTGTTTCAGCCCATCTGGTTTCTGAGACTGATGGCTGCTTCTGGGCTTTGATGTTTGTCCATTTCTCCCGCCACTCTTCTGATTTCTCTCCATGTGTTTCAAAGAGATGGTTCCGGAAAGGTTTTTCATCTGCACGTGGTCGTACCATTTTCTTTCTTTTTCTGTTCACCTCCTACACTAACGTTGTCTATTCTTTTAAGTACTTGGGCAAATAGATTCCCTTGGCGATAAAGTGAAAGTTTGTTGATCATACAATTCCTTGTCTTTTTGTTTTGCGTTCGGATTTGTTTTGTTTCGATTTTCAAAAACATTTCATGATTACTAGCCGTCCTTTTAAGCGACAATCGCGCCCTTGGAGTTGTATTATAAAATCATATGATTTGTATGTTCATACAAGTTTGTTGTTTTTTTGCTAAAGATAACATCAGCATATGTCATTTCCGCAAACAACAACAAATTCGTACACCAAAGTATATTTAAACAAAATATGTAAACCTCAACATGCGAGTTCGAGATAGGGGAAGGGGAAGAGGCATACACAGACAAACAGAAAGAGTAAGAAAGGAAACCAACACACAAATACCAGGCCCACAGAAAGACAAATAGGCAAGAGTGAACTTTAAAAAATACAGATGACAGGACCGAAGCTTGAAAGGAACTAAAGACAGGAGGGGTAAGCCCAAGCAGGAAACAAAACGGCACCAAGAAAGAAGACTGTGCTGAAACTGAGGCAAAATTTCTAGCGGGCATTTCTATGACAGAGGGAAAATAATTTGTGTCTGTAAAAACTCTCGAATGGTCCCCCCCATGAGGGGTTTGAGTTACAGTTTCAGCTGCGTTATAACCCAGCCAATCACACAAAGCTCTTTCAGGGTCCGCTCATGAGGGGAGGTCCTATCGTGACATTTCTGAATCACCTTCCCTCTCTCTCCCATAAAGGTCCAATGTATCTGTTTATCTATGTATACGTCAATCCTGCCTGTCTATTAATACATTTATCTATCTGTCTGTCTATCCGTTTATCTGCCTCTCTCTCTCTCTCTCTCTCTCTCTCTCTCTCCTCTCTCTCTTCCCCCCCACCCCCTCTGTGTGTGTGTGTGTGTGTGTGTGTGTGTGTGTGTGTGTGTGTGTGTGTGTGTGTGTGTGTGATCTGTGTGCCTTTCTATGTATCTGTCTGTATGTTCATCTATACAACATGAATTTCTCTCTCTCTCTCTCTCTCTCTCTCTCTCTCTCTCTCTCTCTCTCTCTCTATTTGTATCTATCTATGCACCTAGTCACTCTCGACCTACTTTTCTATTTCTATATCACTATATCCTGGTCTGTATTTGTGTGTGTGTTGTTTGTGTGTGTGTGTGTGTGTGTGTGTGTGTGTGTGTGTGTGTGTGTGTGTGTGTGTGTGTGTGTCTTTCCTCGTGATGGCTCCCAATTTGCCGCTATGTCGCTATTGATGTCGGAGCTTATAATGTTGTCAGCTAAACGAGAAGGTACACATATTGTGCCTGACACTTCATCTTCATCTAATAAGGCTCATCTTACACATGTTCATCTAATAAAGCTCATCTTACACATGCGGTCAAGACCACAATTTCCTTGCACAATGGCAACAATCTTCTCGTTTTCCATTTTATTGTGTCATCCTTGGTCAAAAAAATAAAAATGAAAAAAAAAACAAAAAAAACCCTTAAAAACTGCATCCAAGTTGCATAGCAACAATTCATACATACAGCGTTCCCTGGGAGACCGGTTATCAAAGCTCACAGGTTCGAATCCATTAAAAGCCGTTTTTCGTTTTTCTTTTTTTTTTTTCTTTTCTTTATCTTTTTTTTTTTTCCCAGTCTAGCTTGAACGATGGTCTGTCTGACCATTCACTAAGTTCTCGGGATACGGCAGATATCGGACACACCTGAAAGAACCTACATCCGGAAAAGAGTTGTCTTTGATGGATATGAAAAAGAGATAGACAACAACGAATAAACAAAAGTAAGTTCATGAATAATGGGTTATGGCATCACTATATAATAACATGCTGAACATTGCAAGATTACATTACAGTGTGATTCAATACGACAAAACCCAATACAGTACAATATAACACAGTACAATACGATATAAGACAACACAATACAGTACAATACAATACAACCAGGTACACAACAACACAACACTAATGAACGCAAAACAGTAATGAACAATGCAAGATATTATTCTGTCTTACATTACACAAAGCTATAGTCTACTACGTCGTGCAAAGCACAGCACTGCAACAGAACAGTTGCATACTACAGAACACGATGGAACGTAACTTAACCTACTGCAATGCAATGCAATACGATGTAGTTCTGTACCACATAATACAATACAACACAGTACGACACAATATAGTACAACACGTTAATAATACAATGCATCACAACGTGACAAAAGACAGTACAACACAACACATTACGATGGATTGTAACGCAACAGGATGCCACATGACAAAACGCAACACAACCAACACGACACCACAATTCAGCACGGCCCATTTCACTTCAACGGCTCATCTGCGAGGGGCTTTAGCCCACCACTGCACGTGCACAATGACAATGCAATGCTGCCGGGGTTCAGGTTTCAGATTCCCAGGGGAGCTAACTGAAACACGAGCGCACGCCACCACCCCGGCTCTCCTATCAGCCGCATAACTTTTGTCTCTCCAGATTTGTTTCGGTGGGCCTGTTTCTGGGTTGTTGTCGGAAGGATTCTTTACAGACTCGACCGTTTCCCCCACCCCACCTCACCACCAACCACTCCTTCTACTTCCTACCTCTTCGTACCAACCCCCCCCCCCCCTTTTCCACGCCCAACTCTCTCTCTCTCTCTCTCTCTCTCTCTCTCTCTCTCTCTTTCTCCCCCTCTCTTTCTCTCTCTCCCCCTCTCTCTCTCTCTCTCTCTCTCTCTCTCTCTCTCTCTCTTCTTCTTCAGGCAACGTTTTATCTTTAGTATTAACATACAAAAACACACATTCACACATCTCCAGACGCACATTGCATATACAAATGTATCCACACTTGCACACCGAATCGGACTCTCTCTCTCTCTCTCTCTCTCTCTCTCTCTCTCTCTCTCTCTCTCTCTCTCTCTCTCTCTGGTGTGTGCGAAACACATGGCGTGAGAATGAGGCATTGAGCGAAGGAGTGGGGAGTGAAGTTTCCAGCGAAAATGGGAAAAATGTGTTCACACAAGCAGCATTACAGCCCTTAGCCACGTGCTTTGGGTTCTGTCTTGAAGACCAGAGAAACAACCAAGCCTAATTAGTGTCCTCTCTCTCTCTCTCTCTCTCTCTCTCTCTCCTCTCTCTCTCTCTCTCTCTCTGCGTGTGTGTGTGTGTGTCTGTCTGTCTGTCTGTCTGTCTCTGTCTGTCTCTGTCTCTCTGTCTCTGTCTCTCTCTTCTCTCTCTCTATCTAATCTATCTATCTCTCTCTCTCCCAGTCTCCCTTTAGATTTATGTAAACCCTTTGGCCGATGCATAATAAACCACCTGAATCTGAATTTTTGTCTGTCTGTCTGTCTGTCTGTCTGTCTTCTCTCTCTCTCTCTCTCTCTCTCTCTCTCTCTCTCTCTCTCTCTCTCTCTGTCCTGTCTGTCTGTCAGCTCATGTAGCTGATTTGTTAATTTTGAGTCTCCCCAAAATCTGTAGCTAACGGAGACAGGCACTTAGACTTTCTTTGCAAGAGGAGAAGATGGGATGATGCTGAGCGTGGTTGTGAGGGCTGGTCCATAGGGGCTGGACAACTCAGATCACTGCGACTCTTCAGCTGGTCAACTCGGATCACTGCGACTCTTCAGCTGGACAACTCAGATCACTGCGACTCTTCAGCTGGACAACTCAGATCACTCTTCAGCTGGACAACTCAGATCACTGCGACTCTTCAGCTGGACAACTCAGATCACTGCGACTCTTCAGCTGGACAACTCAGATCACTGCGACTCTTCAGCTGGACAACTCAGATCACTCTTCAGCTGGACAACTCAGATCACTCACTCTTCAGCTGGACAACTCAGATCACTGCGACTCTTCAGCTGGACAACTCAGATCACTGCGACTCTTCAGTTGGACAGCTCAGATCACTGCGACTCTTCAGCTGGACAACTCAGATCACTGCGACTCTTCAGCTGGACAGCTCAGATCACTGCGACTCTTCAGCTGGATAACTCAGATCACTGCGACTCTTCAGCTGGACAACTCAGATCACTGCGACTCTTCAGCTGGACAACTCAGATCACTGCGACTCTTCAGCTGGACAACTCATTTCACTGCGACTCTTCAGCTGGACAACTCAGATCACTTCGACTCTTCAGCTGGACTGAAAACCCGCTCATCACCGGGTCAAAAACTATGCGTACATAAACCTTTCCCATGCAAATCAAAATTTTTTGCTCATTCTCCGACACTGGATTTGTTCTGCTTGCGAACGGTCGTTTAGGAGGGGGCCCTTTTTTTTCTTCTTCCATATTCGGTCAAAAGTAAAGACTTCAACATTTTAATAACTTGTGAATTCTGACTCTCAAAACAGTCATGATACATCTGATGCGAGCAGGACGTTCATGAAGTCATCTAAAGGTGAAGCCAAGAAACCAGTCTTTCAAGCACATGTCTTTTGAAGAGGCAGATGATGATGATGATGATGATGATGATGATGATGATGATGATGATATGAAGGAAGAGACGAGGACGACGACGACGAGGAGGACGAGAACTGGGGATGAGGAGGACAGAAGAAGACGGAGGAGGAGGAGGAGGAGAAAATAACAGAAAAGGAAAAGGGAAAACATCTGCAAAAATGGAGGAAAAGGGGGAAAGACACGGAGAAGAAAAGGAAGAGGAAAAGAAGAAGAACAAGCAGGCAAAAAGAAGGAGCAAAAACGGATGAAAAGAATGAGAAGGAAGAGAAAGACAGGAGGATAGAAGGAAAGGGGAGATAAGAGGCTGGTAATGAGCAAAAGGAGCAGGATGGTGTGGGAGAGCTGAACGTGGTTTAAAAAAAAAAAAAAAAAAGGGAAGTAAATCATCATCATCATGATAATGATGACAATAATGGCTAAGAAACGACCGAAGCGGGAAGAAGTAGGAACATAAGGAAAAGCTGAAGAAGAGTTAAAGACAAACAGAAGGAGAAGGGGACAGAGGAGGAAGACGAGAAGAAAAGAAAGCGAAGAAAACAGAAGTGGTTCAACAGAACCAGATTCCCATTAAGCAGTTTATTTCTGATTGCCATACGCTCTGTGGATTCCTTTGTTGTTTTTTTATTTATCCAGTCTTATCTTGCGTCAATATGTACGTGCGGATATGTGAGCGCTCGATTGCGTGCGCGCGCGCACGCGCGTGTGAGTGAATGAGTGAGTGAGTGAGGTTGAGTGTGTGTGTGTGTGTGTGTGTGTGTGTGTGTGTGTGTGTGTGGTGTGTTTGTGCGCGCGCGCGCGCGTATGAG
>CM065714.1:82674071-82686571 GCA_033310375.1 Conus canariensis
CGTTGCCAGTTCTAAACTTGTTGCTTGAGCATTGAGCTCTTTCTATACCACTGACATCTCGTGGGCCAGGAGACATGTTGTATCTCCCCTTTGTTTTGGTTCTCTCCCCTTCTTTGGTTCAGCCGTCGAGTCTTCCATTCGCAGCTGTTGCCACTTGTCACATTGTCTAAGAGCTCCAGGGCCACCAGAGAACGCACGCTTTGTTATTTTAGTGCAACGGTTAAGTGAGTGCAAACCGCCGTTATCTAGCGATTAACTGAACAATGGGAACTGGGTCCCCTAAAGCAACAGAAAACCCTCCACGCATTGTTTTACAAACTGAATTCCGTCGTAATTTGTCGTTGTTGTTGTTGTTGTTTACGAAATATCTGAGATAAGAAACATTCGCACTGTTTTATGTCAGAATGTCAGATGCATAGCAATAATACTGAACAGGACACACTCCAAGTTATTTTAACAGTTTTCGACTGCTGTCTTGTAATCCGAAACACCAAACCAGATTCCCAATAAGAATACTCTTCAAATCGTCAAAACCCAGTGTATGACGTAACCATTCCAACTCCAGCTCTAACCAGCACTTCCAGACGTCTTTCGTCGTCACCCCTCAGTAATTCGCCCAATCACTCCGGCCAGCGGTTCCAGACGGAAACAGTTACCTCCATCACCAGCACAAGACGGCCACACACACGGGGATTCCCAGTGCCACCAGCAGTAACACCGACGCACCCCACACCCCGTACACTCCTCTCACGTCAGGACTGCTGACAACAAGCGACCATGGTCCCCCCCCTCAGGCCCAAGCCGCCGGATGAGACACGGGGTTCCCCCAGACTGTCTGTATGTCACTTGAGAAGTGAGCGGCCTAGTAGCGGGCTGGAGAGACGGAGGTCGTGCCTTTCCCTCCTTCCCCCCTCGCCTCCTCCACCTCCACCTCCTCCTCCTCCCTCGGGCTTCTTGTTGCGAGCGCCAGCACGTGCGCTGCGTGTGGGATGTGCGCCGGTGTAAGGGAGAACGAGACGACTGCCCCCCCTTCACTCGGTCGTTGTGACCCCTTAGGATGAAGTTAGGACTATCACATCGGTCTTTCTCTCTTTGTGCCCCGCTGCTTTGAAATTCTCTCCCTTTTTTTTACATAAGGCATTCGAGAGTTTAAAAAAAAGACAACCAAACAAAAAAGCGGGCTTTTTCCCCTATCAATTCGAGGTCGTTATTATGTTTGGTGCAGGCAGGGGGGAGTGAGTGGGTGGGGGACTAATAACTGGACACACTTAACTGAAAAATCTTGCTTTTTGACGTCGAGCATGTAACATAATCAGTTTTAAGTAAAGAAGGTGGAGCAGATTTCATCTAACTGCTGCGTGAAGTATGTGTAAATTTCCCTTTTCAGTAATTCTTTACACAAGCACACATCAACACACACACACACACACACACACACACACACACACACACACACACACACACACACACACACACACACACGCACGCACGCACGCACGCACGCACAGAGAGAGAGAGAGAGAGAGAGAGAGAGAGAAAGTACACATGGGTGTGGATAGATTTTGCCTTCTCACTTCAGAGCTCTCTCTCTCTCTCTCTCTCTCTCTCTCTCTCTCTCTCTCTCTAGATAAATAGAGGTTTTTTTGTTGTTGTTTTTTTTTTGGGGGGAGAGCGCGTGCGCACGCACGCTCATGTGTGTCCCCAAAACCCACGGCCAGGTACTTTACCGGTTACTAGTTTTATGATTGTTATAGTTATGAATATGTATACCATTATGACGATGATGATGATGATGACGATGACGACGACGACGACGACGACGACGACGACGACGACGACGACGATAGTGATGATGATGATGATGATGATGATGATGATGGGCGAATGGGGTCTTTCTATATTTTCCACTCTCTCTCTCTCTCTCTCTCTCTCTCTCTCTCTCTCTCTCTCTCTCTTTCAGATGTTATCCGTTCTTTTTTCTTTTTCTTTTTTTTTAATGTGTTTATTTGCTTGTATATTTGTTTACAAATTAGAAGACGTTCCAAGATGAGGAACTCAACTTAAAAACTGCATTAAAGAAACGCTGCTAGCGTCTGAACCCAAAATCAATATCCGGTATTGGTTCTGGCAATTATCTAGAGGTTTTCGACATTTTCTCTAATGTTGTTTTCGAGGTCACTGTGAGTTACTACCTTGATTCTCATGGGGTTAGTCGCCATCTACAAGATCCCCCAGAGGCAAGAAATCTGGCAGCCCAAGAGCAGAGCATAAGTGATCAATTATACACGCGTGTAGAGAACGGGAGATCACAATTCTCTAATCTGTCTGGAAGTACCAGGCATTGTTCCGGTACCACTGATGACTTCCTGACAATCTCTGTCCATCTCGGCCCTCTGAGATTTGGTGAAGAACGAGCCTGTCCCATTCCCCGAGGTTGTCTTCCCCACCTCTTCTTCTTCTCTTGGCCTCTTTTTTTTCCGTTTTTATCCGCCTGGCGCAGCGCTTTGCCAGGTGTGGTTGTTGTTGAAACGAGCCTGTATCATGTTATCTTTGAACTCTCGTCGATTGCGAGCTACTTTTGGTTGATTTACCTTCTTTCTTTGGTTGTTTAGTTAGTAGAAACGTAGCCCAGCTGACCACCCGTGGACCTTTTCAGGACTGTCACCGTTATAGGCAGAACAAGTTCTGGCTGACAATAAATAAATGAAAAAAATAACGAATGAATAAATAAATGAATAAATAGATAAATAAATAAATATATACATACATACATAAATACATAAATAAATAAAAGATAACAGTTACAAACTGCACATAAAATAAGCACAGATGTAGAGGAGACTGTGTCAGAAACTTCTCTCTTCGATAGTTGGAGTTCCGTTGCATACTCTGAAGGCATTCACCACTTCCTGCTGGTCTGACTGGCTCTGTGTCGGCGTCCTGTTGACAGGTAGGCTGTCTGTTCACCACACTACACAGCCGACACTGTCAAACTGTACAGTCTGAAGGAAACACACGATGTTCTTCTCGCTTGCATAAGCTGTACGTACAGGCTCTTGGCCGACCTCACTGAACAACAGTGACAAGCTGACCGAGCGGCCGGGACTCCGCCAAAGACGAGTAGTGGGAAAGAAAGGAGAGAAAAGAAGGACAGATACTCTGGTCTTTGAAATAACTAATCTATTGCCATCCTCAAGATGAGACTGGACCGTGATGAGGGCCAGAGACAACTGTCTTTTACTTGAAGATATTTTCATTGCAACCACAACAACAGAAACTAAACCTCCATATGGAGAATGGACAGCTAGCGTCAATTTCGGACAGTGTATGCAATTCTTTACCTAGTTGCCAGACTGCATTAAAAAATAAAAAAAAAGTGACGTGAGTGGGTCATGGTTGGGTCCTTGGTTCTGACCACAGAGAATAATGGTTTCTCTCTGCTATGACCGATGAGAAGATACGAAGAAAACTGACAAAAGCCATACCAGTATAAAAGCATACTCCTAAGGTCATCCTATTCAGATATTATCCTGTCCTTTCCGGTGTGTGGGACATGCCTGAAAGAGGACTGCAGAGTTGATCGGCACAGGACTACTGGGCATGGCTTAAAAGAAAATACCATGAGGAACATCTGGCTGGGGAACTTCCACTGTGTCTTTGCAGCTTTCTGGCCTTGAGCTAAACCAATTGATCAACGGCGATGTTGGTCTGACAGGAGAAAAAAAGCCAGTGGTGAATGGTGATGGTCAGGATAATGATAATGATGTGTGTGTGTGTGTGTGTGTGTGTGTGTGTGTGTGTGTGTGTGTGTGTGTGTGTTATGTGTGTGTGTGTGTGTGTGTGTGTGTGTGTCTGAAAGAGAGAGAGAGATAGCGAGTCTTTGTGAACGCATCATCGTGCATGATGTGCGTGCATATGCGCATGGTTCGTGCACAATATTGCATACATGTGAGTTGTTGATCTGGCCTGCGCTTGAGCGCGCGCGTGTGTGTAAATGTGTGTGTGTGTGTGTGTGTGTGTGTGTGTGTGTGTGTGTGTGTGTGCGCGCGTGCATGTGTGCGTGCGTGCGTGCGCGCGCGCGCGCGCGCGTGTGTATGTGTATGTATGTGTGTGTGCGTGTGTGTGTGTGTGTGTGTGTGTGTGTGTGTGTGTGTGTGTGTTTAAGTGAGTGCGCGCGCGCATTCTGGTACGCACGTTCCAAGTAAATATATCGACCTAGAAACTTTATTACCACCAAACAAACCCCAATGAACGGAAGTTCCATTAGATTTACTTCTCTCTAAAGGCTCGGCCAGCGCGACGGCCTTTACTCCCAGGACAGGCGTCTGCAAAGTTTCATCTTGAATTCATTACGTGCATCACATGTGCTGGCGCCTCCCAGGGAGAAACTGATATTCGAAGCTTTTCGGATCCAGCTTTCTACGTACTGATAAAACAAAACACAATTACAGAAAACGGATCCAAACCGCCATATCACAGTCCCGTTCTGCCACAGGTCTTCTATGCTACGGGCCCATTATGCCACAAGTCCGCTATGCCACAAGTCCGCTATGGCACATGTCCGCTATGCCACAGGTCCGCTATGCCACAGGCCCTCTATGCCACAGGTTCGCTATGCCAAGGTCCGCTATGCCACAGGTCCACATTGCCATAGGTCTGCTACGCCAAGGTCCGCTATGCCACAGGCCCACTATGCCACAGGTCCGTTATGCCACAGGTCCGCTATGCCACAAGCCCTCTAT
Organism: Conus canariensis; assembly: GCA_033310375.1. Lineage (NCBI taxonomy): Eukaryota > Metazoa > Mollusca > Gastropoda > Neogastropoda > Conidae > Conus > Conus canariensis. The sequence goes on from CM065714.1 coordinate 82,678,814, forward strand.
GCCACAGGCCCTCTATGCCACAGGTCCGCTATGCCACAAGCCCTCTATGCCACAGGCCCTTTATGCCACAGGTCCTCTATCCCACAGGCCCTCTATGCCACAGCCCTCTATGCCACAGGCCCTCTACGCCACAGGCCCTCTATGCCACAGGTCCGCTATGCCAAGGTCTGCTATGCCACAGGCCCTCTATGCCACAGGTCCGCTATGCCAAGGTCCACTATGCCACAGGTCCGCCATGCCAAGGTCCGCTATGCCACAGGACCGCCATGCCACAGATCCGCCATGCCACAGGTCCGCCATGCCACAGGCCCTCCATGCCACAGGTCCGCCATGCCACAGGCCCTCAATGCCACAGGCCCTCTATGCCACAGGCCCTCTATGTCACAGGTCCGCTATGCCACAGGCCCTCTATGCCACAGGCCGTCTATGCCACAGGCCCTCTACGCCACAGGCCCACTATGCCACAGGTCCGTCATGCCACAGGTCCGCCATGCCACAGGCCCGCCATGCCACAGGTCCGCTATGCCACAGGTCCGCTATGCCACAGGTCCACTATGCTGCTATGCCACAGGTCCACTATGCCACAGGTCCGCTATGCCACAGGTTGGCTATGCCACAGGTCCTCTATGCCACAGGTCCGCTATGCCACAGACCCGCTATGCCACAGTCGCCATGCCACAGGTCCGCCATGCCACAGGTCCGCTATGCCACAGGTCCACCCTGCCACAGGCCCTCTATGCCACAAGTCCTCTATGCCACAGGTCCGCTATGCCACAGGTCCGCTATGCCACAGGTCCACCCTGCCACAGGCCCTCTATGCCACAGGCCCTCTATACCACAGGTCCTCTATGCCACAGGTCCGCTAGGGCCACATGTCCGAAATGCCACAGGTCCACTCTGCCACAGGTCCGCTATGCCACAGGTCCGCTATGCCACAGGTCCACTCTGTCACAGGTCCGCTATGCCACAGGTCCGCTATGCACAGTCGCTATGCCACATGTCCTCTATGTCACAGGCCCGCCTTGCCACATGTCCGCTATGTCACAGGCCAGGTGTGCCACATGTCCGCTGTGCCACAGGCCAGGTGTGCCACAGGTCAGCTATGCCATAGGTTAGTTATACCACAGGCCAGTTGTGCCACAGGCCTGGTGTGCAACAGGTCAGCTATGCCACTGGTCAGCTATGCCACAGGCCAGTTATGCCACAGGCCAGTTATGTCACAGGCCAGTTATGCCACAGGTCAGTTATGCACAGGCCAGTTATGCCACAGGCCAGTTATGCCACAGGCCAGTTATGTCACAAGTCAGCTATGCCACAGGTCAGTTATGCCACAGGTTATCTATGCCACAGGCCCACTATGTCACAGGCACACTATGTCACAGGCCCACAATGCCACAAGCCCGTTATGCTAGAGGTCAGCTATGTCAAAGGCCCTAATGCCAAAGGTCTGTTATCCCACATGTCTGTTATGTCAAACGAGTCCTGGGTGTAAATCTAAAACAATCTCCACAGACGTGTACCATTACAGGTATCATACAAAAGTGTTGTTCTGAAAGGATTGGTAATACCATGTTAAGTTTGGTTTTCTTGTGTTTGGGTATCACATAACATTCACTTCTAAACAAAACATGATTATTTTGACACGAAAGTTGGCTTCGTTTCGTTGGGCATTTGATAATAAGAGTATAAATGAATGTTATGTGGACATGAGAAAACGAAAAGGTGGAAAGTCGTGGCGAACCTGACACGTTAATGAGAAAGCCAACCGCCAGAAGAGTGTGTGTGTGTGTGGGGGGGGGGGGGGGGGGGGGGGAGGGGGGGGGGGCGTTCAGCCATTCAATGGTCATGAATTATAAATGTGGAGCTCAGTCACAGACAATGACTTTCTAACTTTCCTCTCCATGAGCAACTCTTTCCTAGCTTTATCCTATCAACAACTTTTTCGATTTGGTTAAAATCTTAAATCTCCCACCTCCCGCTACGTTACCCCCTACCACCACTAATCCAGTCCCTCCTCTCTGCGCTTCACTCGCCCGTCATTTTTTTTTTTTTTTCGAGGTGTGTTTGGGTGGAGAGGAGGGAGAGGGGGGGGGGGGGAGAATGGGGGAGAGGTCTTATCTTCGATGCCTTCTCGGTGGCAGTTTCACTACTCCAGACGCAGTCACATCCGTGTATGTGTCCACGTGATCTGTGCTCGTGACAGCTTAACTTTGAAATGCGCTGATTCCCCGAAGATGGAGTATGACTGCCTCAATGGCGGGATAAAAAAAAAACGGTCATACACACAAAACTCCACTCCCTTTGTTGGGTAGATGGGATTAATACTTGTCTGTCCATATAGGGATTGTCCGCAGGAGTATCAGCCTGCGTAGGCAGAAGAAGAAGAAGAAGAAGAAGAAGAAGAAGAAATGCGCTGAAATAAGCACTCGTTCTTTACCTCACTTTGAGTTCTTGGAACGTAAAAGTGCTGGATTTTTCTGTCGTTTGTTTATTTGTTTGCGATTTTTTTTATATCTCAGAAAGACGCAAATCAGTTATACATGATTATGCTATACGATTCCGGGTTTGCGCGCGCGTGCACTCTTGCTCATGCACACACACACAGACACAGAGAGAGAGAGAGAGAGAGAGAGGGAGGGAGAGAGAATGACAACGACAATGACAATGACAATGATAACAAACTTAAATGGCTATAGCTCGGTAACTAATGTCATGGGGGAGGTACATTATTTCCGGCAAACAAGAAATCAGATTATGATTCAGCAAAATATTCATGGGTGGCATTCATTCATCTGTCGATATTTCTCTGTTGAAACAAGTGCGTATATTCACTGTCCTCTTCGCTTGAATCAAACAGGGACGCTGTTGTGCAGCGGAAATCTTGCCGACTGTTGTTTCTACAACACCATAATTCGCCAAAAAGTCCCATTAAATAATATGTACAACAACAAAAAATGAACAATTTTCAGGTTGAAATTAAAGATTGTCTGATTTTACATGATTCAGCGATAACTTACCTAAAATTTAATGAGATCCTCGTTATCAAATGATAAAATCTCATATACAGTCTGACAACGTGCAACAGGTGCTTGAAATAATTTACTTTTCCCCGGACATCGTCTTAAGTTTTGCATTTGAAAAGAAAACGATATTCGTTTTCAACAGTATTAGCCGTACAACTTTACATATCGTTTCAGTTTTTGATCCTAGTAAGGACCACACTTTGTTTGCATTTAGACCCAAGGTTCTAGTTCTAAATCTTGCGAGCATGTATTTATGCCATTTAGTGTTATAACAAATGAATTCTTTTCTGGCTGCAAATTACCAATGAATTTAAGAAACCAGTCATGCTTTTCTTTTTCTTCCATATGTGAGTGCCAGTTTCGTTGGAATACACACATCAGTCTGTCTTTCAGCTCTGAGATAAACAAATTATCAATCCCTAGCTCTTGGTTTAACCATACGATACTAAACTTGTTTTCTGGAAGATGTTTTTATCTTTCTCACAGTTGCATTTTCCTGTTTCATGTTGCTTTAATAGCATCTCATAAACTTGTCTACATAATGGTAATTTTCGCAACCTTAACCAATATCTTATACATTTTATTTGTGTTCTTATATTGAGTGGGTATCTACATGCTTCTCCAAGTCCCATATTGTTAGGGGAATGCAACAGGACATTCATGAAGCGTTTAACAGCAAAAGTATGGGCTTTTTCTGTTTGACATTTATCAGATAAACCCCAAATTTCTTACACATATGTTAGCAAAATTTAATTAGAGAATCTAACAGTTTCCAAAATATTGATGGTTCAGTTTAATTCAATTTTCTTTGTGACTTTAGTATCTATTTAATTTTCTTTGTGACTTTAGTATGTATATCACATTTTTCTTTCCTTTTTTATATTTTTCTGACCATCCCATACAAAAAATTAATTCAGTCGTAAAGACGATACGTAGGTATTTATAACTATTTGTTACTTTTATTTCTGTTCCTCCATACTTCCATTTTTCATGATTGGAAAGATAAAAACCATGACATTTGTTTTTACAAGATTAACAGTCAGTTCCAATCTGTCTGCTTCCATTTTCAGAATGTTTTGTTGGTTTTGAAGATCAACAACAGTGTCAGAGAGGAAAATAACACCATCCGCAAATAACATTAAGAAAATCATTTGCACGCCGTTTCACCCTCTTCTCATTAAATTCATTACCAGTTCATTAATAAAAGAAAATTGAAAGAAAGAAAAAAACAGCTGGGGGCTCAATAAACATCCTTGTTTGACACCTCGAGGACAATCAAAAATTTCTGAAGACATGCCCTTATTATGAACGCAGCATAGTACAGAACCGTACATCTCTCTAAGTGCTTTGTGCATTTTTCAATTAATCTCTGTTTTATTTTAAAACGTTCCATAAAATATTTCGGTTGACAGAGTCAAAGGCCTTCTTGAAGTCCACAAAAGCAACATTAAGTTTGGTAATCTGAAGAAGATTATATTTGTAGTAATGCATATAATGTAAATATGTGATTTACTGTTCTGTGGGTTCTTTTAAAGTCTGCCTGTGCTTCAGTTATTTTTGGTTCTCGTTAGTATACATGTGCAGAATTTACTGCCAACAGCAATACTTTTCTGTGTGTGTAGAATTTACTGCCAAGAGCGATACTTCTGTGATTGTGTGGATTAGTTGTTTCTCCTTCTTATCAATCAGACCAATGATTGATTTTGACCATTCCTTTGGAAATATCACTCAATTAAAAACAGAGTTAAACAGACTTACAAGAAAATCGAGTAAAACTGAATTCGCGTTTTTTTAATATTTCACTTTCATTTTGTTTTCCCCAACAAAAAGGGCATGCAGAAGATATAGAAAGATGTCCGTCTTCTTTTGAAAAACTTTTCAATCAGGTAAGTATTCCACATTAACTACACATAAACGACACAGAGACACTATGACAAGACAACGTGATAAATGGTTGAAAAATTGTAAGCATTTGTTTAATTGACAAGAACAACGTTGATAGTAAGTGGTTTGAAAAATTGTAAGCATTTGTTTTTAAATTTTAGTGTCTGAAAGACACTACTTGTACATTTACAAAAACCAGAAACAAGAGTCTGAGCACCCTTTTTTGCCTTAGAGTACCATAAAAGCCGCAGTGCCTTAAATACCTATTCTTATAATCGAAATAACAAAATCAATGCGTTGTAATCAATCAATAACAGTGAAAAGCGTTGTAAAGAAACTAGCCACGTAACTAAAGCCATGTGTGTGAGAGAAAAAAAAAAAGATAATGAACACTACAGCGGTTTATTTCGGAATGATCCAATGTGTGTGTGTGTGAGACAGAGAGAGAGAGAGAGAGAGAGAGAGAGAGAGAGAGAGAGAGAGGAAATCTGAGACATACTCATTAATTCTTTGATTGATTTATTTGTTCGTTCATAAAAGGTAATCCTCGTTTGTCAAATCAATCAGATCGGTCCGTTCCTGGTAGCTGAAGTCTCTTTTAGCATGTATAACTGTCGACAGAGTTCATCAACTTGTTGCCACCGTTGGTACTGTCACTGTAATCCACTCATCTTGACTCAATGCTTTGGTGTAACCAGTCAGCCGAGAAATGGAGGAAACCCGGCGCAGTGTGACCATTTCCTGCACGCATCAAAATTGCATCCCTCGTTAAGACACTGCGAACGAGATTTCGTACGGCGATTAGAGAATGTTTCACTTTAACACAGTGACATCATTATTCTTTTGAGGTATCGACACGACAGGCATGCTAAAGATCCGGGCATGTGTATCCGAATTTCTCTCTCTCTCTCTCTCTCTCTCTCTCCTCTCTCTCTCTCTCTCTCTCTCTCTCTCTCTCTCTCCACCACACACACACACACACACACACACACACACACATACACATGTCTTTTTGGTAATTTTCTTTCAGAATAAAAATTGATAATATTTTGCTGGTTTCTGGTTCGAAAGATAGACGTCTTGGTACATGCACGTACAAACTGATATTACATCTGATATTTTCCTTAATTACTGGTCATTGTTTTAAAATGCTATTCTCTGATATTTTTCTACATCTTCCCTCCTTGTTCCGCTGCGTTCATCAGGTCGTTTTGTTCATTTTCTTTTCCCTGTAGTGTCGACTTTATCTATCTACTCATTTATTTTCCTTCTGTATTTCTTTTCTTTCTTCCCTTCTTCACTCTACTCACTCTACATTGCATCCTTTATATTGATGTCCCTCTATCACATGCAATTTTCAACACGTCGGCCTTTGTCTTTCCTCTGTCGCTGTCTTTTCTCCTCCCCCCCCCCCTCTCTCTCTCTCTCTCTCTCTCTCTCACACACACACACACACACACACACACACACACACACACACACACACACACACACACTTGACCTGATTAAGGGACTAAAGCGTGTTTGTGTGAATGGGGCGAGATTAATAATGCATGAGACTCAATTTCCCTCCCCTGGATTGTCGGCATCCAGGGGCGCTAAGAGCAAACTGCTGGGGGGGGGTGGGTGGGGAGAGAGAGAGAGAGAGAGAGAGAGAGAGAGAGAGAGAGAGAGAGAGAGAGTTATCTCGCGGATGGGTTGGCATGAGAAAAAGAGGTTGCTCTGGGGACAAATGGATTCCAGCTAATTGTGCGTGAGTGAATTTCTTTGTCAGTTTGCAGTGTTTCTGTTTTGGGATCCACTGTGGACGACTAAATTACTTTGTTGTGTTCCTGTCATTCGTCTCTCTCTCTCTCTCTCTCTCTCTCCTCTCTCTCTCTCTCTCTCTCTCTCTCTCTCTCTCTCTCTCTCTCTCTCTCTCTTCCCCCCACACACACGCACACGTGTCTTTGGGTTTCATTTTCATTCGAGCTGACTGCTTATAGTTTGCTGGTTTCTGGTCCAGAGGTACAAGACTTCATGGTTGGTGCATGGCATAAACACTGGTGCTGCACCTGATGCTTTTCTTTGTGACAGAACATTTGGTCTTCCGTTGTTTGTCCTTTGCCTTCTGTCTCTACTTCTGCCCTTTTCCCCCTGCTGTGTCCACCAGGATGTTTTACCCATCATTTCTCCTGTGCTATCGCTTTTGTTCCTTAATTTGTTATTTTGTCTCTTTCATTTATGTCTTTCCTTCTTCATTTTTTTTTCTCATTGTACATTTTTCTCCTTCCTTATTTTTTCTGTCTTTTTATTCTTTTTAACATTTTGATTTTTCTCTTTTTCTCACATACAAGCACAAAGTTCATATTATACAACTGCATAAATCGGAAAACCATATTATTTCTACACTTACGAAGCTTTGCATATTATTCAAGAGAGGTAGATATATGTGCCATTGTGCCAGTGAGTTCTTCTGAGACATATCTGTACGGCTGGCATATTTTTCAGTTTCATATCTGCTTTTCAAATATGAAATATGTTGGAATTGAGGATGTTTTTCTTCGAACTTACATTTGCAGACATACCCAATTTAGCTAGCAGCAAAATAAAGTCAAATGTGTTGTCTACTTTATAATGGTCATCGCATCCAAACAAAACTACTTTTCTGTAAGTGATAAATTTGTGTTGGCAAACTTTTCGTTTACCGAATCCTGAAATGCACTCCAAAAGTTTTTTTTCCCTCGATCGCATGTCCAAAATACATGTCGTATACTTTCTTTTTGGTCATGGCAAAAGGATCATTTGTCATTTATGTTCATTTTCTGTAGAATTGCTTTTGTTCCTAAAATTCTGTGAATCAGCCTGATTC
>CM065714.1:82694071-82696571 GCA_033310375.1 Conus canariensis
AGAGAGAGAGAGAGAGAGAGAGAGAGAGAGAGAGAGAGAGAGAGAGAGAGAGAGACCAACTAGCCAACCAACCAACCAACCAACCAAACAAACAAACAAAAATTCTGGACATCCGCATATCTAACATTTCCGACTCATCATCCAGTCTTGGAAGTAATGTCCCTCCGTTGTCTTCCTACTCCTCTGACAGCTAGCAGCAACCTCCCTGACGGACACCTGTCATGCCTTGGAAGAGGAGGCAGCCGAGCCCGCTCTGCTTTTGTCCACGAAGGCTCTGACCGTCAAGTAATGCTTCGTCTCCTCGTGTCCTTCAGGGTACACCACGGACGGGGGAGTCTTAACCACACGAGCACGTAGGTCCTCTTTCTCCACCACTTTCTGATAACGCTTGACCCTCTCTTTGTGGTGACCTCTGTCCTCTCGCAGGCCCTCCTCGCTGCTCGCGCTGCCGTCAGAACTGCTCCCTTCTAGCTCTGGAATGTCCGGACCCGGTGTGGGCGGTATGTTGTAACCTACGAAAGGTTCCACGATCTGCACTCGTCTCCCCGCTCGCAGTCGGCGGCCGTTCCTGTTTTGTTTTCGTTTCCCGTCGGAAGAGTTCGCGTCAAATGTGTCTTCGTAGTCGCTGTTGTCGTCGTCATTATCCCGGGTCTTGGCGTTCGGGAGCTTGATGGCGCTGCGGAGGACTCCTTTCGGTGCTTGTGAGTCGTCTGAGGTGAACATTCCTTGGGCACTTGTTTGGTCTTGTGTCTGTTTCTCCCTGATGGCGTCACACACTGTGCTGATGTCAGCCACCGTCGATTTCTTCTGTTTCTGACGTTTGAAAAAGCCGAGGAACCGTTGAAAACCGGATCGTCTCTTCGTTTTGGAACGGTTCTGTTGCATCTGGTCTCCAGGACGAAGAGGAATCGGCAGTGGGTCAGCACCCAGAGCGTCATCGGCGCGGAGCTTGGCCCTCCTCTTGCCCGGCGCCTGGGGGGCGTGTTTAGCCGGCCTGTCGATGGGCAGGGTGGGTCTGTCCGGCCACGTGATAAACACGATGCGCATCACGCCTCCCGCCGTCGTCACCAGGCTCCCGGCCAGAGACAGCCAATAGGAATAGCCTAGAGATGGGTCCGTGAACCAATCGTCGTCCTTGTAACAGGCGGCGAATATCAGGATGGCCAGGAAGGTCAGTCCACCTGAAAATCAGAACAAAATGAAGAAAATAAGTTATGATGCTTACCTGTTGGCATACTTACTACCAAGGACGTTCTGCATACATAGTTTAGTTTTTGTATGTTTCTACACTTGTGTCCTTGTGTGTCCATGTATCATTCAACATCCTAAACACCACAGATTGTATCTGGATTGGTTCCGCGAACTGTTCAATCCACGTTTAACATGAATGCTCGAAATTTTACAAACTCCACGTTTCCATGTGTAGAAATGACCAATTTAAAACAAGTCTTTGTTATAGGTGTCCTCTTCTGTGGAGCTCACTTCGGCCTGAGCTTAAATGGCAGTGAAATTCTTAATCTTACGGAAGAAAATTGTTCACTATTTTGCACGCTCTCACTAATTATGCAGACATGCTGCATAATTCAGATTACCAATGCCTATCCACTTGTATATTCGTATATCATCACCAACACTATTTATTTACTTTCCCAAAGTGATTGTTGCTGTTTATGAGTAGACTACCACTGTTTCACAATACTTTGCTGCTGTTAATGATTGGACACGCTATCTCAGTGAATGTAAATGTCAATATGTGACAGACTTAGGATGTACTCATGCAGTGTATGCGTGAGCCAGCGTACTTCTCAAATAATCAAATACACCTTTCGGGAGGTGAGGGGGATGTTAGTGGTCTGTTTTTCTCATTATATGCATTTGGCTTTCTACTTTTTCTTTCTTTCTTTCTTTCTTTCTTTCTTTCTTCTTTTCTCCATAATATAAGCGCATATTTGCATCTCTCTCTCTCTCTCTCTCTCTCTTCTCTCTCTCTCTCTCTCTCTCTCTCTCTCTCTCTCTCTCTCTCTCTCTCTCTCGATGGTGAGTTAAAAAATGAAGATCTCTTTATACTCGATCGTACAGCTTATAACAATATCAGAGAGAATTCTCAGCTTTTTAATATCATGGCCACAGAAAATCATAATCTATACAGTTTGTTGTCTTCTGACAATAATAGGATAATAAGTCTTTTGGCTAAATGCTCGGTAACAACTACTAACGCTTGAACGTTTGGTTTTGTTTTTCAAGTGTCTTACACAGTCTTGATGACCTTATTTAATTTTTTTTCCCCATTCAGTATTATGAATAACGATGGAACGGACACTGATGATTGAGGTGACAGTGCGCAAATGATTTATTACGGTGAATATGACTGCCTGTGTGAGGCACTTGTGTATATGATCATGTCGTTACTTTAAACAATTACATAATCACTTTGAGTGATGAAGAAGCACGTCATTATTATTATCTTTTTCTACAACGCGGTTTCGAGTCCTACATTAAC
>CM065714.1:82701571-82766571 GCA_033310375.1 Conus canariensis
CTTGTTCCTGGCGACTATCTTGGAAAATCAGTAACAATCGACGTCCACCCCCCTCCCTCTTCCCTTTACCTCTTCTTCACATAAGCGTACGCGCGCGTACGAGCTTGCAAACACACACACACACACACACACACACACACACACACACACACACACTCTCTCTCTCTCTCTCTCTCTCTCTCTCCTCTCTCTCTTCTCTCTCTGTGCACCCTCTATCCTCTTCCCCTTCCCCCTGCCTCCCACACCCCCCCCCCCCCCCCCATCCCTCCCCGAAAACTTTTTTTTCTCCTTTCTTTTTTAGGTGAGCAGTTCAGCATCAGACTCGTCAAGGTGGTCCAATTTCCTGTGAGATGTTAACAGCGTTTAAAAAAATGATGAGCGGTAGGGAGAAGAGGGTGGCGGTGAGAATGAGGGAAGGGGGCAGGGACAGGTAAGGAGAGTGGAGGAATAGTACACCTTATCCGCTGATCTTCCTGTGCTGCACCCTCATCACAATGGTTCAGAGAGAGGAGGGGTGAGGAGGGCATGCAATTATCTGGACATCATCTACACTTTCCACCAGCAGAATTACTAATGACATGTTCTGATCAGGTGTTTCATTCTATACTAATTTTCCAGTTGTGTTGTGTTGTTTGTTATGTTGTTGTTGTTGTTGTTTTTCCCCCTTAAGCATGCTTCGCCATTTTCAATTTTTCTTGTTATTTATCAAACCTGGGCCGGAGGGAATGGATGAAAGATGGGAGTGTGTGGTGTGTGTGTGTGTGTGTGTGTGTGTGTGTGTGTGTGTGTGTGTCGTGCGCGCGCGCGCGCGCGCGCGTGTTGTCTGTCTGTCTGTCTGTCTGTCTGTCTCGTCTGCCTGTCTATTTGTCTGTCCTTGCCTGCATCTGTGTGTGTGTGTGTGTGTGTGTGTGTGTGTGTGTGTGTGTGTGTGTGTGTGTGTAGATGGGGAGGGAGGGGGATAAACCCTTGAACCACACCCCATCCCATACCCATCCCTTCCCCTATACCATCCTAATTTCAAGCCTGCAGCAGATCAGTGTTTTGAAATGGTGAGCTGAAAACTAAGTTTCAATCTTTTTTCTCCGCGCTCTTTCCCTCCCCTTCAACCTCAGGCTCTTACCCCTTTCGCCTCCCCTCCCCCCCCCCCCCCCCCCCCCCCCCCCCCCCCCCCCTTCTCCCACACACTGCTAACATGCTAGCTGTGCCATCGTTACTGTGTTGGTTAATATCTCAGAGAGTCAATATTCTGCAGATCATTCAAAAACTATCCTGTGCTGTCTAGTTCTGGCGGATTGTGCCGTTGATGTTTAAACTTGAAGGTCAATAGCTTGGAGAACTGGTAATGGCCGCGTGACATATTCGTTTCTGATTATCTGGAAGGTTATTTTAAAACTATTGCCATTTGAAGCTCTCTTTCTCGCTCTCTCTGAGCGAGTGCGCGTGCGCGTGCGCATGTGTGTGTGTGTGTGTGTGTGGCGAGGATGAGGAGGGAGGGGTGGGAGACAATCACATATAAATTATCTGTGCAGCTGCTGTCACAATGGTTTTTGTACCTGTGTGGCTAGGAAGCTGAATCAAGCATTCACCGACGTTAAAGCAACATAGTCGTCCGGTACACTGATTTTGCTTGATTCTATTTTGACCTCAGTCAGAACTGGGAATTGTCGTCGACGACCACCAGAGCAGAGATAAATATCTTGCTCCTCTCAAAATACTTTTTTCCTGAGTGAAAAATATAATCCGTCCTCAAAATTTAAATACAATTACATTGATGTCCAGTGACAGCGAGGCAGTGGAAACAGGCATGAATCAGGGACTCTTTTGTCTGTTTGTGTTCCTGCGCCACTGAATAGGCAGGAGAATTTTTCAATGAAGCAGACGACAGAAAATCGAGGGGACATGTAGATTGCGTTTGCCTGGCAAAATTAAAGAAAAAGAAAAGAAAAGAAAGAAAGAAAAGAAATTAGTCAAGCAGGTACATACTAGTAAGACATAATGTGCTTCAAGGGCTTGCTCTATCAGGAGAATTTTTTCCCGAAGTGTCTTCCTCATGTAACTTTGGGCGTAAGGTTAGAGAATGCTTAGCGTGTTGTGTCTGTGGACTACGATCCAGTTTTCGTAATGCCTCACGTCTTCAATGCCAGCGAGGAAGACTGATGTTCCTCGACTCTCTGGTCAGCAATCCCGCTGTACCTCCGCGGAGCAGGCACAGGAACTCGGACACAGATAGGTCTTTGAGACTGTCCCACTAGGTTTGGACAGAGTAACTGCAATTAGTTTGTTAACCGGATGATGATGTAAATGTGCATGTTAGGTAGCACCCCCTCCCTCTCTTTTTTTCTTGTGTGTGTGTGTGTGTGTGTGTGTGTGTGTAACAAGCATAGTCCATAGAATTACTGAGTTCATTTCCATACATCAATTTTTACGGGTTTTTTGCTTACTTGTTTTGTTACGTAGCTAGTTTTTGAGATAAGATTTGTTCGAAACACCCTTGTTGTTTAATAAGAAAAAAAAAAGGAAGAAGAAATTGATACAAAAAGAATTAATATCAAGACTTGTTTCGGACCGTGAAATCAATTGTGGTCTCTATAAAGGCACAACTTAATTGTGAAATTAAATGTTTAATTGCCAGAGACATAAATACTAAGTTACACCCACTAAGTGTAATAGCCAGGCAATTGAAAACCATGCGTACCGCTTCGTGGAGAAAGACTGATCATGGCAAAGCTTACTCTTCAGGCTAATAAGATTACATGATCTGGTGTGGCATGGACAGATGATTCTGTCTGTCTTGGTGAAGTTGCTTTGTTGGTGGATTCAAGGGTCGCTGTCAGCAAGTTACGAGACGAAATGGTAATGAGAAGAAGAGGTGTGGTTTGGTCAGCCACAAGTTTTAAAAAACAAATTGTAAACCGACCATTCTCTCTCTCTCTCTCTCTCTCTCTCTCTCTCTCTCTCTCTCTCTCTCTCTCTCTCTCTCTCTCTTTCCACCATTCTCTTCTCTCTCTTCTCTCTCTCCTCTCTCTCTCTCTCTCTCTTACACAGAGAGAGAGCGAGAGAGGCGTGATCACGTGTAAAAATATCACTCACCGCCCTATATACACAAACAAGCAGCAGCAACAACAAAACAAGCGTTGGCGTGCGTACAATACACCATATATAAACCCGTGCGTGTGTGAGCGCGCGCGCGCGCGCTCACACACACACACACACACACACACACACACACACACACACACACACACACACACACGTGCGGTCTACGCATCTCGGTGCACTCGCACACATAGACCGACCCATTCGCATGAGTAAACACACACACACACACACACACACACACACACACACACACACACCAGAGAGAGAGAGAGAGATTGACACAAGCCAACATACACACACACATACACCGCCACATACACCCCCTACCAACACACACACACACACACACACACACACACACGCACACGCACACACATGCGCGGGCGCGCACAGAGAGAAGGAGAGAGAGAGAGAGAGAGAGACAGCAGCACACACACACAAACCAATACACATACATAGCAACATACATCCTCTACACACACACACACACCCCACACACACACACACACACACACATACCGGCACATAGGTCCAAGCACCCTTGGGCGGGGGGGGGGGGGGGGGGGGGGGGAAGTGCTCACCAGCTCTGGTCATCGGCTTCATTATTAATCGCTCACCGAGTTGTCGGTCGCTGGAGAACTACGTCAAACGTGTCCACCCTGCGCACGTTCGCTTATCGTCCCCTGGTGCAGGGCCTGGTCACAGTCGGTCTACCAAAGCTCCTTTGCCAACAACAAACTCGGTTTTTCGGAATCGGAGGCAAAGTACGTTAATCTCTCCTTAAAAAAAAAATCGAGGCCTGGCCATGGTACGCTAATCACCGTATTTTTCGCAGTAGGCCACTAATGCCTATAATTTCACAATTTGTCTGAGTGTTGTCGATTTTCGTGCAAGTGTATGAGAAAGGCCTAACTAGAAACTTATGCAAATCTTAAATAAATGTTAGCGAACCGCCCAGAGAACGTGGACAAACGAGTCACAAGACGAAACACAACGCGTTTCGACCTCTTAGGTCTTCATCAGGTGAGACATAAACGAATAAAACAACGAAAATTCACTTAGCTTTGATCGCTTCAGATCACTTCACAGGGTTCAGCGCAAGGAAGACGCCTTCTTCCTTGCGCTGAACCCTGTGAAGTGATCTGAAGCGATCAAAGCTAAGTGAATTTTCGTTGTTTTATTCGTTTATGTCTCACCTGATGAAGACCTAAGAGGTCGAAACGCGTTGTGTTTCGTCTTGTGACTCGTTTGTCCACGTTCTCTGGGCGGTTCGCTAACATTTATTTAAGATTTGTTTAGATTTCCGCCTGCAGTCCTCTCGCTTTGCAACTAGAAACTTATGGTCTCGCTGACGTGCTGGGTTATTGCGTCTGTCGGAATCTGCTGTCTTGTTCACGAGGGCCTCTTCCCATCCCTTTCCTTACCTTCTCAGTAAAATTATTTTATCTGGCTGTAGGCTCGAACCCCTGCGCATTGCCGCTTAAAAACTTAGCTGTTGTCAAGTAACTTACATGGACTAGTTCACACACAGTGACGTCTTCATAATAACACTGAAACTGAAACTGAGCAATGCCATTATGTTGTGTTTGTTTCGTCAAAATTTATCGTTACACTGACATGTTCTACGTTCACAGCGCTGCCATGCCATGACATGATCGTGTTGACTCGATTCGATTCGCTTTCGGTCATGTATATTTGTGTCGCATCTTCTGTTGTCACCGTCATTAATTTTGGGTTGTTTGGAATAGTCTGTTTCAAAGAGAATCCCGGAAAGAAGATTCCGTATGGAAATATAGCCTCCAACGATAGAACAAGCTAATTTCAAACGGAGTTCAGTATCATGTCTGTTTTTCTGTCTGTCTGTCAGTAAAACAGCTCAAAACAAACAAACAAACAAACAAAAAAAAAAGAAGAAGAAATTACCGGTTGGTGGAAAGACAGAATGCGGTCCAGGACGATCCTGTTTAAAGCCCGTCGCAGATCCTGATCAAACAGAGGACCCGGGAATGGTTTGGAGGCTGTGGGTGGAATCTGAGTTGGGGTTTGATTGCAGTTAAGACGACTGTTCGACCTTGGCACGGGTCTGCGCTCCCCCTAGTACATGGGCTTTATTTCTTTGGCTTATCTTATAAAACGTTTGCTCACAACACCCAGTTCGTGAAAGACCGTGGACCTTTATTGAACAGTAATGTTGCATCCGTATCTGTGTCTGTCGGGCTGTCTGTTTTGGCAGTGACGAACGGGCTGGAATCTTACCTGTAATCAGACAACGAGAGATCATCGGATCCTTCAGATCCTTGCCAGCCATGCGTGACACCAACAGTTCTTTTTTTCATCACAAAGAATTGTTTTCAGAATCACTTGTGTCTGATCTGCGAACGCATTATCATGTAGGCCTGTCGTGCTCCTGTTACGTGTAAATGTGAGAACATCTCTCTCAAATACTTCACGGGCACACTTCGTCTGTTTCTCCACGTTCTTCGGCAAACACCCGTATTGTGTCCGTATCCAAATGTAAGACTGCCTTGGGGCAGCGGGCCTTTGTGATCATTGGACCTGTCATCTGGAACAAACTTCCTTGTCCAGTTCGCCACGCCCAAAATGTCGATCAGCATTTTTTTTTTTTTTTAATCCCGAAAAGCTCTTCTCTTTTAGTCAGCCTATCCTAACCAGTTTCTCTTAATTTGAAGTGTTTGCCCTTTTTCACGTGCAGCCTTCCCTGTAACTGAACACACACACACACACACACACACACACACACACACACACACACACACACACACACACACACATAAACACTCGTGTGTGTGTGTGTGTGTGTGTGTGTGTGTGTGTGTGTGTGGTGTGTGTGTGTGTGTGTGTGTGTGCACGCGCGCGCGCGTGCCTGTGTGGTGTTTGGGTTGTGATGGAGAAGTAATGTGGTGTGTATACACATTTAAGCTTATATCAAGACTGATCACTTTGCTGTACATAAATCGTTATTCCTTTGAATGTTTGTTTAACTTTTATATTTTACCCCCTTCCCGACCCTGTCTTTCTAGATTCTCTTTGTAACGCCTTAAGCTCATATTGTTGAGGCGTATAAATCTCTATCATTATTATTATTATTACTATCATTATTATTATTATTATTGCAAACGCGTGCGCGCGCGACGTTATGATTAGGTCTGTAGTGTGCTATGATAGCTGCAGTCGTCTTCAATTCAGAAATGTATTTGTAGAGATATTCTAATACTCACCCTCATGTTTAACACCACCACCACCAAATTAAGCTCCAACTCGGCGGGCCTTAATGGGCCTACTCGGTGGGGTAATGAAAGGTAAGGTAAGGTCATGTTGCTTATAGCCCAGCTGACCGCAAAGGGCCAAACCAGGGCTGTCACCGCGTTGAAGTCAACTCACAGGTCGTGGTAATATGTGAATGTGTATCAAATGTGATTGACAGGTCCTTTCGTTCGCTTCATATTCAATTCTTAACTGATTCAGTCTTCCTTAGTCATATTCATATATATATATATATATATATATATATATATATATATATATATATAGGCCCAATAATATGTGTGTGTGTGTGTGTGTGTGTGTGTGTGTGTGTGTGGTGTGTGTGCGCGCGCGCGTGCGTGTGTGTGTGTGTGTGTGTGTGTGTGTGTGTGTGTGTGTGTGTGTGTGTGTGTGTGTGTGTTTTGAACAATTTGTGGAACAAATGAATGGGCTATGCTGTAAATGTGTAGCCAGAGTGCGTATGCATTTATGTTGCCTGTATGTCTGTCTGTCTGTGTGTATGCATGTACATATACAGGCCTATGTTTGTATGTCACTACATCTACTGGTTTTAAGACAGTAAATACATAGCCTATCTGTAATTTTGTATCTAACGTGTTTATTCTCATTTTCTAAGTTGTGTTGAGCTCATTTACATTAGGATACGATACCCAACAAATTGTTCATTATTATTATTGATTAAAGACCCCTAACCCTCGGTTGTGTTTTTAAAACGCCCTGAACTGTGTGATATTCTCCTTCATCTGCACAGAAGCAAGTCTCACCTTCAGTACAAATCGTGACAGCAGACGAAACAACCACCACCACATCAGCGGGTACCATCAGCAGTTGCAAAATCACCTGTCGTCTTATCAACTCGAGAGACTCGCACGGGTAAAAACTGAAGCTATGATCTTGGCCAACTACGTGAAGACCATACACCGTATCTCCATAACAAAGATCTGCCTCTGCACACACACACCAGCACCCCTGACGTTAATCTACACAGCATAACACGGGTACACAGCGACACTGGCAGTAATTATTGTTCTCTGGCACCGAACGTCAATCCGCTGACCTCCCGCGGGTGCCATGAACTCCATGCAAGGTCAAAACCACCCAACGTTACAGTCGGTCGGTCCCTCGGAGATCGAACAGGAAACGATTGTACGCTTGAGCGAGTTTCGCGGATGAATGGTCAGATAGCACTTTGTTGTATTGGAATGTGTTCCCCATCCCTCTTTAGGCCTAATTGACCTCATTATTTCAAGGGTCCTACCCCCCACTCACCTACCCATCCCCCCACACACATGTATACCTCCCTTCATTTCCCATTAAACTTGTCATTAATTGAATTGTTCTCCCAGTAGTTTTTTCCCCCACATGTTTGTCAGACATGTCTTTCTTACTGCCGTAGATATGGATTCTTTTATGTGCACTGACAAAGACTACACGCTTGTTGCTGTTGTTGTTGTTGTTGTCGTCATCGTTATATTCATTTGTAAACTATGTGACACGAACTTGTATATGGATTGATTTTGCATTTATCGTATGTCACCACACAGCAGATTCCTCAATATGAAAGTAAGAATCGCGTAAAGAGCGTACCCAAGATGCAGTATGTATAAACGTTTTGTTTTCTAAGCGAATGATAGGGCTGTCACTGCTCTCCACGCCTGCTTTCTCATTTACAGTCATCTTCGCGCAGTCGTGTGCCCGGGTCTATCTCAAGACCGAATCCAAGTATACTGGAATGTCTTGTTGACGAGATGACTGTATCTAGTGCAGTGGCTGCAGTGTAGTACAGGCAGAAATGAAGTGAGCACGATTCCATGTGTTCAGATCGGACACGGCAACAGTTATAATTTCAGAAACGTTTCTCTTAATCAGAGCATGTACTAATCGATGCTATACTGGACAGATTGGATGTGTCCGTTATTCTAGCCATTTCTCAATACCTTTAACATCACTTTTGACACTGGGACTATATATTATGAGGAAACAGAGACAGAGCGAAATCGGAAATGAAATGAGGCAGGGAACAGTAAACGATAAACAGTAAACAAGTGGGGTATTTTTTGCTCCCATAAGAAAACCTAACACAGAGTAACTTTTATTCAAGACTGGCACAGCCTTTTAAACTTGAATAAATCAGACAAATACATAGACGAACAATCTAATAGCGGGGGGAAAAACAAGCGCAGGCGCAGAGTTCAGTTGTTGGCCTGCGCATAATGCGCATAATGAACAACACAATCACGAAAGGACTGCTTGACAGTGTTATTACGATATATAAGGGGACCTTGAAATGCAAAATTATCCACATATATCAGCGTGCGTGTGAGGCTTCCAAGAACAAGTCAGGAATTTAAAGGTTGGGGACGCGCGCGCGGTGTGTGTGTGTGTGTGTTGTTGTGTGTGGTGTGTGTGTGTGTGTGTGTGAGAGAGAGAGAGAGAGGAGTGTGTGTGTGTGTGTGTGTGTGCCCTTTCAATAATGGTTACTCTCAGAATTCACCGTGATTTCATCTTCCTTGAAAACAAATCGAGCGTGCTCTGTTTTACTGCGAGGAAATGCTCTTCTGCTGGAGAGTTTTCACTATAATTCAGCATTACACCATAGCTCAGCACTGACGGCAAGATCATATGGACTGGTGTGTGTGTATGTGTGTGTGTGTGTGTGTGTGTGTGTGTGTGTGTTTGTGTGTAGCAGGTGAGGGTGGGGGTAGTGATGGGGGAGAGAGGTGGTGGGAACAAAGGGCCTGCAGTCAAAGGAATACAGCATTTGGTTGCGGAATTGATCATGTACACACGACAACAACAATAATCAACCAACCAGCCAAACACAAAGCAGGCATGAAGAATAGGCGGCGCCGTACTATTGCCACGTGCTTTCCTTAGCAAGAATAGATTGAATTTAAAACTATACAATGTGTCTGCAACGTAATCATAGAATCCCACATAATGATTTGATTTTGAAGTCCACGCGAGATACCAGTCCACCTAGACCACTCAAAGCTCAGTTTAATCAGCAAATGAGAGAGAGAGAGAGACAGAGACAGAGAGAGAGAGAGAGAGAGAGTACAGCCTGCGGATGACTAAACTCTCGGACCTCCAACTCCTTCACCATGCATAATTAACAATAGGAGCTGATGAGATTTCTTCATTGTTGATTTTTTAAGGCATGTTTTTAACAGTTGAGCTTGAGCAGCAAAAAGAAGCAAAACAGAAATAAGAATCGGAATGGCTGAGAGATAGAATGAATGAGAGAGAAGGGGTGGGTGGAAGTGGGAGGGCTTGAGAGACACACTGAGAGACAGAGACAGGAGCGGGCACGCAGATTCATAAACATTTAGACATGAAGAGATCCCTTAGAAAACAGTTTATTGCCACATGATCAATATGACTGGAACCGGATTCACATTATCACAAAAAGGGGATTTTCACATGATGAAAATGACAATAACCCAGAGTGAAAAGTTTCCTTCATTGGTGGAGTGTGAATGGACATACAGTTTTTATACGATGCTTTGACAAATCAAATAACCTGTTCACACATGCACGCAAGCACACACACACACACACACACACACACACACACACCACAACACAGAGAGAACATGAAATGTCGAGAGCAAAATGGGAGTTGTGGGGCCAGCAATTCTAGCAGCGAGTTCTCATGACAGAGTAGAGAATAGTTTGACAGCATTTGCAGAAGGCAGGGATATGACATGATGATTATAATACCCCAGCCCTCCTTGTGCATGTGGTGGGAACAAAACAATATAAATGGAAGAAAAAACTTCCACGAACCACGCAGTCCTTATTCAACAATACATTTGCACCCTTGCCAGTTTCACACTAACATTGACAAACAAGATTTGTATAATCACAACTTTACATGTCCCCCAGTTATTGACCTGGATCTGTTACACAACTCTCTTCAACATTATTATTTTAAAGAAACTCTGAGACGTGCAGTATTCTCTGCGATTAAAAGAAAAGCCATCCCAATGTAACCTAAAGCATTGTAAAATGACTTTTCTTGAGCAGAAATGTTAACATCTTCGTCACCACATTTCACTTCCAGCAACTGTGTTCTGAATTGCTTCTAAATGTGATCTAGAGTGAACAGTTTAAATCAAAGCTTTAATGACAGCAATGAAAAGGTTGTTTTGATGAATACATGTCAGAAGTGCAAATGTACATGCAAGTTTGCATGCACGCACAAACGCACACGCACACACACACACACAAAACTGTGACCCCTTTTGGGGCATAGAGGACTTAAAACAAAATAAACAAATGTAAATGAAACACATCAAACATCCAAAAATGTTCCCGATAATTAACACACTGGATATAATGTTACACAACTTTACTGAGTTTTAAAAACTTTGCTAAGTTTAGTAACACTTTTTTATTACCACAGAGCAAACGACAATAGTTAAATACGGACACACACACACACACACACTTATTTTTCAGTTAACTCTGTCTCGTTTTTGTCTAGATATATGAATTCTATTAAAGTGTCAAAATGGTCCACAAGCAACATCAGCTCACCTAGAGCCAAAAAAATAAATACATAAATAATAAATATATCAAATTAAATTAGATTTACGAAAATAACAATAACGCAGATCAACAAGGAAGATCCATCTTTCAAGTGATTATGGACTAAATCTGATGAAAATAACAGCCATTCTTAAAAAGAGATCATGGATTTTTTTTTTAAAAACTAAACATGATTCTTCTACTGTGTCCAAACTACACAATTTAATGCATAACTCCCTATGAAATTTTAGAAGAAAAGATCCTACTATGATTTTTCTTTTGCTACACATTAAAGACGGAGAGAGAAAGGTGGGGTGATGGGGCATGAGAGAGAGAGAGAAAGAGAGAGACAGAGACAGACACAGAGAGAGATATCCTGCTCTCAAACATCAGATAATCTTAAATCTTCCTTGTATCAAGAAATTCCAAACTGCAAATGGTGATAGGAAGATCTGTTCTTGGAATCACATTAACAACCTGAAAGCACTGATAGCTATCCTGAGAAAAACAGACAAGTCCATTTTGACAACAGTCTTTGTGGCTTTGCAGCTGACCACAGTACATCATCATCCTGAGAAGAATTAACACCTTCCGTGTCCTGTATGAATGAAACGAAGAATCCAAGTCACATCCACGGTAGCCTGCCACTGAAATCTTGATGTTATCTGGAGAGCCTGCAATAGAAGATAGGGTCTTAGGATAGCAAATCGAGCTTGCTTAACCAGTATCCTGCATAAACAATTTTACCAGCTGGTGAAGTTTTCAGGGCCGTTACTTTAAAAAGGGCACAAAATTTCAAAACTTTTAAGACTTAGTTGGACTGAATTTTCAAACTCAACATATACTGAAGACTGCTTGATATAAGTCATACACACAATACAAAACCACTTGCATATAACCTTACTTTTTTATCAGAGTGAGGGCTGTTTGGTTTGATCAATGTTAAGATTTCACTGCATTCATCAAGGTACTACAATCAACATGGTACCATTTCCTAGGTATCTTCAAACAACTAAAAGGTTCTAGTAGTTGGTCTTTGATTTCAAGTTAAAAACTGAATTTACTTGCTACAAGTACAGTTTTTTTCTGATCTTTTGGGAACAACATCAGATTTCAAACTTAAACAAACTCAAGTCACTTTTACATACCTTTTTCTTTGATTTCTCCAAACTATTCAAGCCTTTAATGAACAGGATTCTAAGCCGCCAGCACATTATCACAGCAACAGCAAGTATGGTAGTAGTAATAATCATAACAGTAATAAAAGTAAGTGCAAAATGTGCAAACCTTGATTTATTCCTCCACTATCCTATAACTTGCGTACCCAGATATATTCAAATTGAATCAGTTGTAGCTGTTGACCACAGAAACCACCCTGTAAAATGTGATGAAGATGATAGACTAAGAAAGAGACAGGACCACAAACACCACCCTGCTTTGCAGTGCTTCATTCATTGTGCTTTACTCATTGTGGACAAATTCTGAGATAAGTCACTACAGCAGAGCATCAGCTACTGCCAACTTCTGAGTATACTTTTAACAGTGACTCTAAGCCCAACACTTGCCCATATACATGTTTTCTCACTAAATACCATGTTTCATGATTTACTTTCCCTTCAGCAGTCTTCCAGCCTTCATTAGAATCATATTTGACAGTCTTTCTTCGAATTTTAATGCGGAAAATGTCAACAGACACAAGAAGGCCCTAGACCCCATGAGGTGGGCATGTCATGAGTATGGCAGCTCATGGAGTAAATGATGTCTTTTCTTGTCCAACAGCTTCTCTGTGTGTGTGTGTGTGTTCCTCTGTGTGTGTGTGTGT
The DNA here is from genome assembly GCA_033310375.1 of Conus canariensis. Taxonomy (NCBI): domain Eukaryota; kingdom Metazoa; phylum Mollusca; class Gastropoda; order Neogastropoda; family Conidae; genus Conus; species Conus canariensis. The sequence continues at coordinate 82,714,311 of CM065714.1, forward strand.
GTGTGTGTGTGTGTGTGTGTGTGTGTATGTGTGAATCATATCTGCACAGTTTGAGTGTTTGATTCCATCTTATTCACTGTCACAACAGGGCATGCAAACTTGCTTGTTTACAAAATCATGTCCTTTTCCAGTATGGCAGCCACTTGTTGTTATGGCAACACAGATTTTGATTACTCCAAAGCTTTAATCTATCTGCGATCATCATGTCAACGTTTTGCATCTGTTGACAAAGAAAACAACAATGAAACCTTTTGTTCCACTCCCTGTTCCTGAACAACTTTTCCTGGCAGCCTCAGTGTCCTGAAAGGGATGACCTGTGCTAAAACTGCCTGGAGAGGAGTGAACAGTACAAGAAAGTACTTCTTGAACAGAGCACACAAGCTTTCCCTTTCTCATCTCGAACATGCATCACATTTGTATCACTCCTTTCACGCAAAGTGGATTTAGGGAGTATCAAAGGAAAATTCAAAGTTCTGCACATACCCGCCCTTTCATTCAATTATACAGATGCTCCTACTTAACTGTTTTTCAGTTCTGAAGTGCACCACACGTCTGTTGCTGCCCACACAGATTCGTGAGTGCCTTTTTTTAAAACAAAAAAAAGTGGTATCATTGAGTTGAACATCAGTATAACCAAAGGTTAATCTGTAAATAAACTGGTTTCAATCTGTTCCATTAAGGTGATAGTGATACCAAGGAAACTTGCTATATTCAGTAAGGGAATTTGAATTTGGGGTGGGACTTTTTTCAACCTTCCTACCATGGAGATATGTTCATGTACTCCAAAACCACCATGCGGTACTCACTCACAGCACTATGGGATTGTGGTTTCAGATTTCAGTGAGAGTTCATAAGGGCTGACTTCTGTCTCCCACATTTTCTACCAGGTTTCTGAAATGTATCATGACTAATGTACTTCAAGACCACGTCATGATCTTTCGCTCCGCAGATGACATCAATGACCTGGCATGGCAGGCAGTGAACAGGAACTTGCCAAATTTGTCAAAAGCTGGTCCAGGATGAAACATCGACAAAATACGGCATAGAAATCAGCGCTGAGATCAAGTTGATGGACAGCCACACTATCACCATCACTACAGATCACAGCTGTCTATGAACAGAAGCTTGGAATTGTTCAACAGTTCATCTACTTGCACAAGCTATCATTAGCAAGGAGGGATCAAAATCAGCATTCCTCTCATGGGCAGCAGAGACATCATCTCTGTCCAGACATAAACCTGTATTGAAAGGCAATAGCTGTGCCATAAGACAGTGCTCAGACTCCTGCATACACTGGTACATTCCATGTCTTCTGTATGCAGGACATGGATCCTCATAACAAATGTAAAAAAAAAAAAAAAAATCCAAGCCATGGAAATGGGGTATTATTGTAAAATACTAAATGTCAGATATACTGAACCAATGAACAATTACACCAAACCATCAAGCAGCACATCAGATCATCTGCTAACATCAGTTAATCAAAAGCACCTCTGTTGGCAATGCCACATAATATGATCAAGTGGTCTTATAAAACATTTCTCCAGGGAGTTGTTGAGGGAGGTTGATGGAGGAAAAAAACAGAAATATTGCCAAATGGACATAGAAAGCATCTGCCGAGACCCAGGCCTCAGCACACAACCAACAGAGCTGTAAAGTTTTTCAAAGCAGCATCCCAGTTGCTCTTCATGAAGTTCAGGAAGATAGCAAAGCAGTAAAGAGGTTCATGTGTGTGTGTGTGTGTGTGTGTGAGAGAGAGTGAGTGCACCACCAAACCATACACCCTGACCATGTGCAGTGGCACAATCTCTAGTAGGCCTATTAAAATGCGTCTGTCAAAGAAATATGAAATGGCTATGGCTGGTAGCAATACATCTTGGAAGTTCAAGAGAGTCAAAATCATCAATGCAAACCCACACAACATCTTGAAAGATACCTGCTGTGTAGCAATTGAAAATCCTGGATAGGCGACATGAGAAAAGTCTATTTTTTGATTAATATGAACAACTCTTGGCATTTGTCTTACTCATGGATGCGCATTTTTTTCAGCACTCGTCAAGAACCCTTCAGTCCAAAAGATAAAGCTGAACTCCATCATTCCATGTCCACACTATATTTCAAAACTACCAGAAAATATATGCTCTTTCAAAGACCACCATACCATCCCATCCAGTAGAGGAGATGAGGAACAGTACAAATACTGTTCAGGTTCAAAAGCTGGGATGTAGAGCCAACAATTCTATCCAGTTAAAAATTTGACTTGTAACGGAAATATGAAACAGCTATAGCTGGTAGAAGCTGGCTAAAAATGCTCAAGCTATGCAGTAACGGAATTATATGGTGGTATTTATGCCATGTGATACAAGCTGTCGCTGTTGTATTTTTTCCCCCTACCACCTATTAACTTCAGCCTATTGATACGTTCCTTGCCTGCAATTTGGAAGCTTCACAGTTGTTGAGATTTCTGCACATGTGACCGTTTCTGTTTTCTCTATTTAACCACCACATTCTGTCTTTCAAAGATGTCTAAACACAACACATGTGTGCAGGTTTTGGATTTTTGTGTGTCATCCCTCCCACTGCACACACTGGCTACTATTTCTTATATGGATGGAAGTCTCCAGCTATGACCTCTTTAGTTGGTCTGGCTAGAAGCAACTCAGTCTCTCATATGAAGGCCTTTGAAAGGCTGACATCAACTCCACAGGAAAAGTTTCCTCTAACCAGCCTGTGCCAGGCAAGAATTGCACTATGAAATCTTGGATCAAGAGAACATCACTTCATCCAAAATGTTGACCATGCTAAGACTGGTCTAAAACAGGGAGTATCTAATCAGAAGTAATGGTGTTTATTCTGGCAACAAATGGAAATGAATGTTATTCTGCAAGCTAAAAGCAAACAAATAAATAAATAATCAAGGAGCAAAAGGAAAAAGATTTATGCAGAGAAATGGGCTTGGAGAAAGCAGGGGTACTCTTTGTGTCTCTGATAGAGACAGATATTGAAAACATTGATGAGATCTTCTCGACTCTCAGTTTACCGCCCAAAATGGCATAGCTTTTCCCTTGAAAGAAATCGTAAGTATCAAAAAGCAAGCAACACAGCTTGATCAATGACAAGATACAAAACTTTATAGAGGTGATGCAAGTGTGCAGACCAAGAGAAATGGTTCGCAACCAGAGGAATTAAATGAGCCTGTGCACAGCATCTTCCCTTTCAGTCTTACAAGCTGTCTGCCTGTATTCTTTCTTATGCTGAGGCAGACTAGTAATTGGTACAAGACAAGATAACCAGTTGCTGTTGCTTTAAGCATTTGTGAGCTATGGTTTGGTATATGTAATTTGAATGTGTTTTGGAGCATCAAAAACGATCAAAAAATGTAGATTTTTCATGAATTATAATACATGAATGATCTGTAAAATTTGCAGAATTTTCAACAGTTACCAGTTATTCACACATTTCGTTTCGAGGAGAAGACAAGTTGCAAAGAGTGGTAATGGCACTAGCACGCACTCCATGCACTTCTCACACGCACCATGCACTGTCCATCTATGCACTTTCTCTACACAAGCAAACAGGCTGAAATCTCAGCACTTCAACACAGCAAAGCACTGCATGCACATCTTCATGCGCTTTCTCATACACAAGCAAAGACACTGGCATACACATCTTCATGCACTTTCTCATACACAAGCAAAGACACTGGCATACACATCTTCATGCACTTTCTCATACACAAGCAAAGACACTGGCATGCACATCTTCATGCTCTTTATCAACATTACATCAGCAACAAAACAATAATCAACAGTTAACACCTTGCTTGCATTCATTACATTTTATTATTGATGGAGTATACACCAACAAGAAGGAAAGGGCACGTATTACATTCGACCATTCTGGTTTTCAATTCATTCTAGCTCTAAAGCTTCTGTTATTACCAGACTACATGCCTCATTGTACGTAAAATGAAATGATCTGTCCACCATACTGACCCGATACATGACTATTAATCAACATATTACATGTAACTTATTACCTGGAATGAATGAAAGAATGGTGTATGAATGCGCAATGCACATTTTGCCTGAAGAATTTCTGCTTATAGACACTATCTGTAATCCCTACTACACTTTAATCCAGTGTAATCTTTAAACAGTCCTTAAAAAAATGGGCATGAAATGGATCCATTTATATCTATGGATCAGACATGAGGGGGAACCACGCACACACACGAAAATACACACACACTTGTATAAGCAGCAAACCATGCCCTACATCTATTGAAAATGCATCAAACTTTGCACTGAGACACCTTAAATGAAAAAAAAATCACTCACTGTAAATTGAAATTGCAGTCTATCTGATTGCAGAAATATAAATCACAAAGTCCATGTCTGATGGACAACCAGAAAAAAATTTTGAAATCAAAGAGACTGACTTACATGCTGCATCCTACAAAGGCTGATCATTTCATGCACCTTTAGAAAACCCCTCAACACTAAAATAAGCAAAACGTGCTCATCATAAAACACTTCCCTTTGGGTGTAAATCTATACGAAAGAGCCCTAGCATTAAACAAAATTAAAAATTACCTGCAAACAAAGTAGAGTGTTCCTTTTTTTCATAAAATAAAAAGTATATTCATCATACTGGTATGAACATTCTAAACCAAATGGGTGTGTGTGAGAAAGATGAGGTAACAGTACCCTGCAAAACAGGAAAACCCTCAAAACACTAACAATGCGTACAGATCACACAAACAGGTATACACCTATGCAACATAAATACATACATAGGCTGACAGGCAAGCAGACAAACAAGTAATTAGCTCATACTGTGTGTTGAACAATCGACTACAAACAATGCAAAGGCAATGAAATAAAAGAAGAAAAAAAAAAAGATACACATGAACATTTCCACCACCGCAACCACCCAACACACCCACATCGATACTCCAGATTCCACTCTCTTTGTCAGTAATCAGAAATGAAGCCACAGTCATACAAACTACACTGCAAGCTTTTCTAAAAAAAAAGCAAAAAACAATGAAACAAAATATCTGTAATCAGATATGAAGCCGCAACCATCCATAATACATTGCAAGTTTTTTTCTGGAGAGGTAAAATGAAAAAAATATGTCCACTTAAACAAAAACGAGTATGGAAGGCAGTAGAGGGGGAAGACGAGTGGGGGGGGGGGGGGGGGGGGGGGGCGCAAGATAAGGAGGGGTAAGCATGGGTGGAATGAAGGGGATGAAATGGGGTGAAAGTGGGCAAAAAATAATCTCTTGCAGATATTTGTTTTGTGCTCATTATCACTAATTATCGATTCGATCTCAGTTTCCCTGAGGCACCTTCAAGCCACAATAAAAAAAATATATGAATAAAAAAAAAACTGGAGTATAAGCTGCTTTCTTCCCCTGGTAAAAACTCCAATAAAGAAGAGTTGAGGGAAGAGAAAAACCAAAGAAAAGTCAACATACGAAATCAAAAAGCCTGGCCAACTGATTCCAAAGCATACAGCAAGCATTTCAGCAAATTCATTCTCTTATTATCACCGACAGATTTACACAAAATTTCTTCAGAAAGAAAAATGTTTAAGTTTCTCTCTAAAAATGAAGAAAGATTGGCTTCTTAACATAGCAGGTTGGACGATCTGTCTGGGTTTTTTTTTCTGTTTTAAGTACCTTGAGATCTTTTCAATTGCACAATGCATTTTACATGTATATGAGAGACAGACAGACAGTATCAGCTGTCCATCCACAAAATCCCCATACCTCCTCCCCATCCCTTCTCAACACAGTTTAACTCTTTCCATATATACACCTGTATTTTCCTGTGTACAAGCACTCTGAATGCTTACACAACCATTGCTTATGTAGCATGTACAGCCATCTGATAATTGTGTTGAAATTTCTGTATTAGATCTCAAAACTAATTTGATTATCAGTTTTTTCTTTAGCCAATATATTCAATTCTTATACCTAAATTTAATCTCAGACTGAACAAAAAAAAAGGATTTATGTGTAACAGTGCCATGTACTCTTTCCCTCCAAACTAGCCAACACTGAGTGTTATTAAACTCCACAAAGCAGCACATGCACCATTAATATCATCAATACTAACAATGGTCTCTGTGGACTACTCTGACACAGAAGATGGCAGAATATACTGTTACCACCAGTGTGATTGCACACAAAAACAAACCCTAAGAAGCATACACCATCCACAGGAATTTCCCATGCAAAAGTAATCACACAACACACAGCGTTGAGTCAGGACACGTGCATCTGGATGCAGAGTTCATTGCACAGGAATGAGAAACAGTCTGTTGCTTATTGTTCTACTCCAACAATTCCCATCGAAGCAAACTTCCTCAAAAAGTGAAACAAGTCTTCCTTGATCCAAAACACTACAGATAAGCATGTCATGATGGATCTATCCCTGTCATCATTTTGAGAAAATCTGGCTCTATGTGTCTCTTTTTTTAACAGCCTCTCTGCAATACTTCTGTATCTCTCATCCCTATCCATATGAGGTGAACCTTGAATGATAGCCCATATATTCAAAGGGGCTGAGGTCAAACAGCTGGGCCAGTCAAAGCTGTGACATTCTGACGCTTAAACTGTCTAAGATGTTGAGAATGGTGTGGTTTTAGACTGTTATACTACAAGAACCAGTCATCTTGGTACAAGGTATGGGCCAATGGCTTGTTAATAATCTTTCATTCTAAACAATATCCACTGGTAGTAGATGAATCGCAAGAGTGTCCACTAACCTTCCCATTTCAAACTTTCCACAACTATAAGATGGAAACTAGCTCCCTTTCCTCAAATGGCATCTCACATTTGGAACTTTGGGCAGGTTGGGTCTAGGGTAAGAAAAAAATCTTACATTGTCATTGGTCCAGATTTTCACTTAGGACATGACCAACCAACCAAACAGCAATAGTGATATCGTTTCAGATTTTTTTCCCAAGAACATCCTCTCAGAGCCCTGGTATATTTGTGCTCTCTACTCCTGCGATCTTCTTAATGGGTCATATGTAGTGAAAAGAAGACGATTCAAAATTCAGCCATCAATTTTCAGTTCTGCACTTTTCTTCTGGGACTATATAAGAAGGCACTCAACTTTTTCTTTTCTTATTTCTTCCTTCATTATTCTTGACAATTTCAGTATGCTGAATAGCACTGTTAAGATAGATAACTATACATGTAGGCAAGCAACTTTTTTTCATTTCTTCCTTCATCATTTTTGATTAACTCAAGATGCTGGTCAGCATTAAGTTAGGTAAGTCTTCTAAACACTCTGCTTTCCCAGAAGAAAATCTTGTTTGCCCTGCTTTGCACAGGCATGAATTTCTCTTTTAACTTTTCCTCATGATTACCTCGTCCAAACAAATGCCTTTTCCCCCACTTGGCATGAAACATTGCATATTATTAAAACAAATGAACAAATTGAGGGAGACAGGATTTAATCTAACCTTGGTACCCAAACAGACAGCAAAAGTGATCACCCGTAGAAAGTTCAGTTCTTTGAGCTGTACCAAACTAGATCAGTTTTCTCCTTTTCCTCCATGGAGAAACTCACCTCTTCTACTCTGTCTATGGATTTGTCAATTTTTCAGCTGCAATGGATTCCCAAAATGCTTGTTTTAAGTTCACCTTTGCTTCTGAAGGAGAAGCAATTTTTTCATCTGCTTCTCAAATGGAAAGTTTGGCCAGTACTTAGAAAAAAAACTTCCTTCAGTTGCCCTTCCTCTTAGACAGTCAAATGGGTCGTTGTTCACCACAGCATACTCCAAGACAACACCTAAATGTCCTGCTACTTTAACATCCACTCGTGTCTGCTCTTTGTGCCTCATTGGTGCCTGCATGCCAATGCACATGAATCCTGCAACTCCTGTACTGGATGTTCCCCTTTTTTTGCCTTGTAACTTGTGCAAAAATTGGTAAGTTGAGACATGGCATTCATTACACGAGTCCGACAGTTCGTCAATCTACATAGTGGTCTGCCAGTTTGGGCAAGGGAGTTGGTCACCTCTCCCAGCCACACCTATGCTACAGTGGCACCAAGGTCTGTGGAGTTAGGCCTGCATCCCCCTCCCCCATCCCACTCCACACTGCAACCCCTCGGTGCCTTGCAGATGAAGAGGTGCAATTGGGAATTTGTGTGGGATGTGCAATCTTTGGTCCTCGCCAAGGTCATTTTGGGCTCAGTTTCTCTCCTTTCCCTTCCCTTGTACCTCCCGCTTGAGGTCACGACAGTCTAACCCCATTCTCCTATCTCCTCCTAAAATTTAAAAAACAAAGACAGAGGTACGTATTCTATCATATATACTAAAAATATTTATACAAAGAATTAAAGAGGTGAAAAGAAGGGAAGAAGAACAAAAGAAGAGAAAACAAGGGAAAAGGGAATTCAAGAGAGAAAGGGGGGGGGGGGGGGAGAGAAAGAAATAGAAAAAAAAGGGAAAAATAATCTAAAAATTATTTTAAAAAATATAATAAATAAAACATCTCTTGGGGAGTCCGCCTATTTCTTTCCACCCTCTCCCCTCATTCCAGCAGTCCTCAACAGATGTCCAGTGAGAACTGCCAGGTGATTCTAATTTGCCCCCTACAGTGGACAAAGAGCATGATAAACCTTCCGATCAGCCTACTGGTCAAGGTTCCTGTACCCCTGTGTACAACACTGGACCTGCTGTCCCAGCCCAGGTCAAGGAAATGGCTCTCAGATCCGGTGTCCCCCTCTCTCTCCATTGACTACAGATCAGCACCTCCCTAGTGAGAGGTTTCTGCCCTTCATCAAGTTCAGGCAGGGAAAAAATCATGGCTGTCAGACAGTCAATGTTAAAGAAATATAACATCCAATAGAAGTTCTCTGCAAAATGGGCCGTCAGGCTTGGGCTTTTCTTTCAGCCACCGAAATTGAAGATGTTACTGAGTCTTGTTTGTTTGTTTGTTTGTGGATCTTCATGATAAAGATAGGTAAGCAAGAATTTTCGGGGGGGGGGGGGGGGGGGTTCAAATGCCAAACCTTCGAGTTCAATATGGTGCAAAGAAGTGAACTCACTGACGGTGATCACTTTTGCTGTCTATTTGGGTTCGGAGGCAATGTTAGCTCCCTGCTCTTTCAATTTTGTTTTTTTAAAGTCTTGATATGGTGAGGTTCCATGCCAAGTTTGGAATTAGCATTTGTTTGGACAACGAAGCTTATCATGAAACTACTTTTAGTAGTAAAAATTCCTGTTTTCAATCTTAGTTTTCGTACCTTGACTTTATCAGTTGAACTTCAACAAACTATGTTGCAAGAACACCATTCAAACAAGCCAAAATGCAGAAGTAATACTTATTCCATCAGATATCAAATAACAAAAACAACAACAAAAAATTGCACAGTCAAAAAAAAAGAAAAGAAAGAAAATGACCAGCACCAGATGCAGAAGCTCACTGGCATTGAGAACAAAACAGCTGGCATATACACACTGCCTCCAAGCATGCAACCCCGAGCATCACAGGCAAGCCGACGAACTACGATAGCACTTAGGCAGTCAAAAGACAGGAGAGTGGCAGGAAAGCCATGGTGTGGGCATCACCTGGACAGGCTGCTCTGAGAGGTGCCTATGCTGAGAGAGGAGAATCCGCTCTGACAGGACTGAAGACTGCTCATGGATCCTCTGCACACAACACACACACACACACACACACACACACACACACACAGGGAGACGCATGAGGACTACTTTACATAGAATTTACATCAGATTTTCCCAATGAACGCTCTCAGAATGAAGTTTCCAATCCTAGCCTTAAAAGATCATATAAATCCTCATAGGTAGAGTAAGCTGATGACAGTTGCATAAAAACAAAATCAGTTGAACAACACCAGAATACAATGCTATACATCTGTGTTCCAGCCTTCATGTAACTATTTCATCAAACATCCCCCCACCCCCCCACCCCCACCCCCGAGTCTTTTTTATCCGATATACCTCACGATCTCTCCTACCCTACCTGAAGGCTTCAGGCAATGTGTCCTGTCATGCCCAAGTTGTTACCAGAAGTTCTAACAAGAAAAGGAATTTTACTACTAAAAGTAGTTTTATGATACACTTACCTGTCCAAACAAATGTCTTATCTCCACTAGGCGTCAAACAAAGCCATGCATCAGGATTCCCATAAAAAGATTAAAAATGGAGGGTGGGGATCTGGCTATTCCCTTTCACAATCAGACCAAAAGCCGACGAACTACGATAGCACTTAGGCAGTCAAAAGACAGGAGAGTGGCAGGAAAGCCATGGTGTGGGCATCACCTGGACAGGCTGCTCTGAGAGGTGCCTATGCTGAGAGAGGAGAATCCGCTCTGACAGGACTGAAGACTGCTCATGGATCCTCTGCAACACAACACACACACACACACACACACACACAGGGAGATGCATGAGGACTACTTTACATAGAATTTACATCAGATTTTCCCAATGAACGCTCTCAGAATGAAGTTTCCAATCCTAGCCTTAAAAGATCATATAAATCCTCATAGGTTGAGTAAGCTGATGACAGTTGCATAAAAAACAAAATCAGTTGAACAACACCAGAATACAATGCTATACATCTGTGTTCCAGCCTTCATGTAACTATTTCATCAAACATCCCCCCACCCCCCCACCCCCGAGTCTTTTTTATCTGACATACCTCACGATCTCTCCTACCCTACCTGAAGGCTTCAGAAGGTAGCAGCTCTGTGTTGTACATGACTTTTGATTTGTGAGTGGACAAGGGGAAGTCGAAAGATGGTTTGGCAGAGTCGAAGTACTTCCACTGCAAAATGTAGCTTCCTGGCTGATTTGTCACGTGCGATCCCTGTCACACATGTCAACAGTATGATAAGTAAAAGCAGCATCACACTATAATTTGTTATGTTAGAGGCAAAACATGTTCTGAATATGTGACACACCATGCGACAGGTTCAATTCAACTAATAAAAGAACAGATTGTTTTTAACCAACAAAAAAAACCCCACCATTCTGACAACAATGTCCATGCTTATTCATTTCCAGTGAAGCATTAGCTATCTCCCAATAACTGTATGCAGTTTCAATAACATCAAGATTGATGGAAAAACAAAAATGGGGAGTTTGTGTTATACTCCCTGTTTGGCTAGTATACTTACCATGTCAGACCATAGCATTCAACGGCAGTTAGCCAGCTCTGTCAGGCCGAATTTTTTCCGTGGCCAATGCAGTCATAAGACAGTCACGTGATGTCACCCCACTTCCGGCCCGGAAGAAGCCAGTGTCAACTTCCTATACGTCATTCAGCGAGGCCTGGTGTATGGTAACCCCGAGAACCTTGGCGCCAGAGGGGAAGGTAGGGAGGGAATTAGAGTCTGACATGGTAAGTATACTAGCCAAACAGGGAGTATAACACAAACTCCCCATTTTGGCGTCATATACTTTACCATGTCAGACCATAGCAGAATTTAAAGGAATCGGAGGAGGGCGAGCGCCCTAGTGGTTCTTGGGGTTGACCGATATGGCTGCATTGGCCGCCACAAAGGAAATCCCCTTAGACCCATCAGCTCTGGTCATGCGGATATCCCTCAGGTAAAAATTAATGAAGGGATTTTCCGAACGCCAGTAGGCTGCCTCCAGCAGGTGGCGCACGGGGACAGAGTACTGGAACGCTGTGGAAGTGGCCAGTGCTCTGACCTCGTGGGCCCTGGGTGATAGGACAGGGAGATCCTTGTACGCCTGAGCGTAGGTAGATCTCACCGTCTTGGAGAGCCACCTGGAGATAGTTCCCGCCGAGATATCTCTAGTATTGTTGGGGTTGAGGGAGATAAGGAGTCGTCTCTGGGAGGAGCGCCTGGGGCGTGTGCGTTCCCAGTAGTACCTGAGACACCTGGAGGGGCAAAGGTCCATGTCTCCATCTTTTTCTCCCTTTCCCAAGATGTCAGAACTCCGGAAGGAACTTGAGAGAGACTGAGCCGTCCCTGTGGAAGGCGATATCTGTGGGGTCACCGCTGAGGGCGTGAATCTCACTTCGTCTTCTGGCCGAGGCCAGGGCGAGGAGAAAGGTGGTCTTAAAGGAGAGGAGGTCAAAAGGAATAGAAGCAATGGGTTCAAAAGGGGTTTTTCTGAGGGCATCGAGGACCGTAAAAAGGTCCCAGAGGGGAATGCGCCTAGGGGACTGAGCTTCCCGTAGAGCAACTCCTCTAGACACCTCTCTGAGGAGAAAGTCATTGTCAAAAGAAGGGCCCCCCAGTTGACGAATGGTGGTGCAGATAGCTGATCTGTAGCCCCGAATGGAGCCAGCCGACAGCTTAAGGGAAGAGGATAGGTGGGAGAGGAAATTTCCTATTTGGATGTTGGAGGGGCAGTCATGGGGAACAGAGTTATCTGAGCACCAGGTTATCCATCTCTCCCAACGGTAGTTGTAGAGGGATTCGGTGCTGGCTCTGCGAGATGCCGAGGCGAAGTCCCGTAATCCCTGAGAGGCCCCTGCCCCGGCTAGTGTGTCTAGGACGGACTGGGGTCTCTCCGAGTGGGGGATAGATGCAGATGTTCGCAGTTGGGCTGGCATAGAAGCCACGCGTGTAGGCGAAGCATCTTGGGATTGGAGTGAGGAAGACCTGACCGGGGTTGTCTCAGCATGTCCCAGCGAGGGCTGAGCCGGAGGGGGGGAACGTGGGTGAGGGACTTGAGGTCCGGGAACCAAGACTGGGTCGGCCACCATGGCGTTACGAGGATCAGCCTGGGTCTTTCCAGCCTTGCCTTCCTGAACACCTTGTGTAGGATGGGGAAGGGGGGAAAGGCATACGCCAGTAGGCCCGTCCAGGGGAGGGATAGTGCGTCGACTGCATCCGCCTGGGGATCTGGAACGGGGGAGACGTACAGGGGCAGGTGATGGTTGAAGCTGGTGGCAAACAGGTCGATCATGGGCACAAACCAATGGTTGCGCGACACCAGCGAAGGAGGGCCTCTGTTCTGAGGGAGAGGCCTATGGAGCGGGCCCCTCCCCCTTTGTTGACATAGCAAGCTACCGACGTATTGTCCGTGAGGAGGAGAACAAGTCGGTGCGCGACCTTGTGCTGGAGTTGGAGAAGGGCTAGCCTGACCGCTTCCAGCTCCCACTCCCCCGAGGCGTGACTGTCCTCCACGTGGGCCCCCCAGCCCAAGTTGGAGGCGTCTGTATAAAGTTCCAGTGGTTGGGTTGGGTTGGGAGGGAGATGGGGACCCCGGTGGAGAGAGTGGCTGGAGTGAGCCGCTCCTCCGTCGCCGAAATGAACCAGTGTCCGAGGGGAATGACCTGGTCCCAGCGGTCGGAGGTCTGTGACAAACGTCGGCGGAACTCCCTCTGAAGTTGGCGTTTGGGGACCCGCCCCAGGGGAATGAGGGGAGACAGGGACTCCATCATTCCTAGGAGGGAGGACAGGGTTCTGGCCGAGGTGTGGGGTGCCTGTGACAGGCAGGAGATGAGGTCCACTATGCGTGCAGGCCTCTCCGGGGTCTGCCAGACGAACCGTAGGAATCGTCTGTGGGCCGGGTGAATCAGGATCTGAAATTAGGCGTCCTTCAGGTCTATGGATGTGGCCCAGTCGCGATGATGGATGGAGTCTCGGATCTGGGTGGGGGTCTCCATCTTGAACTTGGTGGGCCTGAGGAACTTGTTGAGGGGCGAAAGATCTAGAATGGGCCTCCATCCTCCCGAGGCTTTTGGGATCACAAAGAGGTGAGAGTAGAAGCCGGGGTTTGGGTGGGAAACCTCCGAGATGGTCCCTCTTTTGAGGAGGTCTTGGACTTCCGTGCGAAGAGCTTCTGCTTTGGCGGGGGAGGGTTCGTTGGGGGAGGGAGGGGGAGATAGCATGAGGGGGGGGACGCTCGTGGGCCCAAGGAAGGCGAAACCCTTCCTGTAGCACCGCCACTATCCAGGGGTGAGGCGCATGCGTCTCCACTGGTGGGCATGCCGGGAGAGGCTGCCCGCCAGGGGGGGCGAGGGTCTGGGCTGGTGGGTGGGGGATAGGGCGAGGGGGGGTGCTACCTGATCTAAGTCCCCCTCGGGCTGTCTCCCTAGTCAGCTCCGGGAGCGTGACTGTTGGCCTAACCGAAAATTTTGCTGATGGGGTTTTGGCTTAGGCCTTGGGAGAAGATTAGGTCGCTTGGCGGGCCGTGCGGTGCGGGAAGGCGATTGTCTGGGATAGGGTCTGTGCCTGGGGAAGGAACGAAGTGGGGGTCTAGCAGGGCGTGGCGGTGGCCTGGGCGCAAAGGACACAGCCTGCTTGCGTTCCTCAACTGCTTGTGCTATGACGTCAGCCGAGTAGTCGCCAAAGAGCGACTGGTCCTGGCCCGGGATGCATCGCAGGGCTGCCTTAAGCGTCGGGGAGAGAGAGGTCCGCGCCAGCACGGCATCTCTCGCGACCAACAAGCAGTTGAAGTGGCTTCTGGCTGCGCTGTCCGCCGCAGCCGAAAGGTGATGCGAAATCCTGTTAACTAGGTGTCGCATGAAAGGATCGCTGAACAAGCGAGGGTCAGGCTCTTGGTGCGCCTCAGAGCCCGAGTCCCCCGGTACTGGGATGGCACCATCGTCCTCCGGCCATAGAGCCTCCGCTCGCTGAAGGGGCATGTCCAAGTAGGTGTGTCCCGCCGTGGTGTGGAGGATGCCCATCCTGGCTACTCGGTCCCATTCCTTTAGGTTCTTAAAGGAGATGTCGCCGGAAGTAGGGGGGGGCAGGTGGGGGATCAACCGACGGTCCGACTGGGAAATGCCCATCTCCCTGGTCACGGGATTGTCCGTAAACAAGGAGGCGACTGAGGGGTTCTTGGGTAGATTGGTCTAGATCTCTGGGCCGGGGGGGGACCGGCGAATTGGGAGAGGGAGAGAACTTCGTCAGCGGGAGCGGCCTCCCTCCTAACGAGGTCTGGTCGCCACCGTTCTATCGTGCGGACATCGTACAATGAGGTGGGGGCTAGCTCCTCGTCATCGTCCGCCTCAGGGAGGTACTGGTCCTGAGAGGGTTCATAGCACCCGTCTTCAGGAGGTAAGTCGAGGGGTGCCTGTAGTGTGTCCCCGGTGGCCCTATAATCGGCGGCCGGGACATCGTCCTGCCGATAGGACAGCGCCCGAGGAGGGAGACCAAGGTCGACCCAGGCAAGTGAGGCCGGGTGCCACATTCGACCATGTAGCTGGTCGTGCTGGGTGTTGGCGTTAAGCCACTGGTCTCTCTCGGGGGCATAGAGCCACCGGTCCCCGGGGAGGTAAACGGGCTGTGGCGGCCCTGGGGTGTAGGCAGAAAGTCCCCGGGGACCCGGGTAACCTGAATCACTGTTGGGGGGGGTCTTGAGAGGCCGTGGCCTGTCGTCCCCGTCCAGGTCCGTGCACTGCACCATACACGTCCTTGGAATGGGCCTGGGAGGGCCATAATGGTATGGAGGAGGATGCGGAAGTCGAGCCCCCAACCCGCGAAAGTGCGGATTGGTCAGGATGCGGTCCCGTGTTCCTCCCCCTGGAGGAATATGTCAGGTTACCCTTGGTCCCGCTGGTAGATCCTCCCCCCGGAGGAGCGGGACCGCGGACGTTGCCCAAATGGGGATCCGAAAAGGTCGGTTCCCCAACGTCCAATACCCTAGGGAAGAAGGTGACGTTCGATCGGGGTAGGTCGACCGTCCTTGTGCATGGGCACGGCCGGGCCCATGGCGCGGCGTGCCCGCACGCCCAGGATTATGGACACCACCGAGGTCGTGCGTCGGGGTGACCATAAGGCTGCTTCCGGAGTCGAAGCGCTCCTCGAGCTCAGGTGTTGGCTGCACCTGTGCCCGGTGGGGCCGAGCGCTATGAGTGCACGTATCAATTTGGGGGGAAAAAGAGATACGTGACTCATCAAGGCGAGTGACGGATGGTGATTCCATCCCAGATCCGTCACCCGTGCTGGTCCGCGGCTCGGCAAGGTGCCCCGGGGGCCGAGATTCGCGTGACTCAGCATGATAGTTAGAAGTCTCCGAGCGAGTCCGTAGGCTAGAGGGCAAGCTGGCCGATGGAGAAGGGGTGGGGGAGGGCGAATTCCGTTGGCTAGTCTTTGCTCGGCCGGGCCCCTTGAGGGGAGCCTTGCCATTAGACTTTCTGGGCAGCACCTTGAGGGGAGCTTTGCCCTTAGACTTTGCAGGCAGATCAAATGAAAGGCATTTTGAAATGGTGGCCGCTTGCCTATCAGCCTTGGGACGCCGCGGTCGTGCGTCCGTCGGTTTGGTAGACGAGGAAAGATCACGCGTCCCTTCCGCGGAGAAGTCGTCTCTGTCTACCCGAACCGTACGTTCATCAGTGCGAACGGATTGCTCCGAGATGGAATCGACCCGCGGGTTCTCCGGGAAATTGAGCGAACTCCGAGCAGTGGAGTGGCTCGACCCGGCGGTGTCCTTCACCATGTTGGGCACAGGTGGATAGAGCAAACCCGGAACACACGACCGCAAAGAGGAGACAAGGTGGCCGATCGAGAAAATCAATTAATCTCGATCGTCCGTGTGGTGTCGTGCAAAGTGCTCGAGAGATCGACTGAAAACTCGAACTACCCGTACACGCCACCGGTCGTGTGACTGGTATGGCTATTAATAGCAATCTCTACACGTGGAGTATCACTGTGTATAGGTGGGATAGTTCTTGGGCACTAAATCTTAATAAGCAGATCAGTGTCACGCACCCTTACTCGAACACGTTCTACCTGTGAAGGGTAAAGAGTACAGGTGTGATAGTTATTGAGCACTAAACCTTAATAAGCGGAACCAGCACAAAATGCGTGCTGAACCCGAGGCTCGGCAATATGGTGGGGGAACACGACCGGCGAGCGGTGCCGACGATCGCGAGTAACAAAGTCGCGAGAGTGCCGGTAAAAGAGACAAATCTTTTAATAAATACGCTCCCGAGAGTGCCGGTAAAAGAGACAAATCTTTTAATAAATACGCTCCCACCAAGAGCCTCACACGGCAAAAATACTCAGGGTCTAGTGCAAGCCGGAACCAGCACAAAATGCGTGCTGAACCCGAGGCTCGGCAATATGGTGGGGGAACACGACCGGCGAGCGGTGCCGACGATCGCGAGTAACAAAGTCGCGGGAGTGCCGGTAAAAGAGACAAATCTTTTAATAAATACGCTCCCGAGAGTGCCGGTAAACCAAGAGCCTCACACGGCAAAAATACTCAGGGTCTAGTGCAAGCCACAACTGAATCAAGTATAGAAACAAAACACAGCAATGTTAACACAAAGGCAAGTATAGGCGAGACAGAGCACAAGACTTATCTTGCTTTGACGGCAGGCCGAAGATGAATGACGTATAGGAAGTTGACACTGGCTTCTTCCGGGGCCGGAAGTGGGGTGACATCACGTGACTGTCTTATGACTGCATTGGCCACGGAAAAAATTCGGCCTGACAGAGCTGGCTAACTGCCGTTGAATGCTATGGTCTGACATGGTAAAGTATATGACGCCAAAAGGTAGTTTCAAGATGGGGGCAGCAAGGCAATGTGTCCTGTCATGCCCAAGTTGTTACCAGAAGTTCTAACAAGAAAAGGAATTTTACTACTAAAAGTAGTTTTATGATACACTTACCTGTCCAAACAAATGTCTTATCTCCACTAGGCGTCAAACAAAGCCATGCATCAGGATTCCCATAAAAAGATTAAAAATGGAGGGTGGGGATCTGGCTATTCCCTTTCACAATCAGACCAACAGGAGTTGTCACCCTTAGTGAGGTCATACTCGATTCACCCTGATAGCATGAATTCAGTTTTCACCCCTTTTCCACACTGCAGGGAGGGTGGGTGTCCTAGTGTTTGGAAAGTAAGTATATCACTGTCCTAGTTTACTGGTAAAATTCCTTTTCTTCATACTCACCAGTCCAAACAAATGCTGGAATATCAAAAAGGATGCTGTGAATTCTCCCCTGAGAAACCAATCCAATCCTCATTCCAGTGCTCAACGCAAAACAGCCAATTGGCCCAAAGTCTTGACTGTCTCTTGGAGATTAAAGAACTGTCCCAGCTCTCCCTCATGGCCCCACTAGCATGAGTCAAATATGAGAAAATAAAATGAGTGAGGATCAGGAAAAGGAGAAAACCCAACCAATCAAACCTTATTTGCTAATGCAAGCAACTGCTGCTGAGTTACTGGCCCAATCCTCATCATCATAATATTTGTCAGTACAAAAACCATTTTTGCTTTGCTCGTCAGACTTCCGATTGTTCACATACACACCGAACATACCTTGATACAGACAGTTAGAGTGCACCCAGTCCTCCCTTCTTCTAAAACCGGGGGATTTGCCCTTGTGCACCAGTGAACTCCCCTTGGGGTCGCCCCTTCCCGGTAGCCCCCCCAAACCAGTGCCTTGCCAAGGTGGCAGACTCAACCAAGGCCTACCTGGCAAACATTCAGATTCCAGTCACTCTTCACCACAAGGCACCCGGGGGTTGAGGGCACAAAGCATGCTGGAGGAAGATGCGGCCTAGCTCCACTGGATCCAGGACCACAGGCTGAACAGCGAAGCAGGAAGCATCGGTTGCTGCCCTTGCCAAAATTGGCAGACCATTGAGACATTCAGGATGAGAGCCAAAAAATGTGCACCATGTTGAACCAGTCTAACTCTCACACCATTTGCAAGGAAGGAATGGAGAAAACTGAAACAGCTAACACAGGTTTCATGAGGAATGAGGTCGGAGACAGCTTTCCAACCACCAAGCAGGCTCTGGATGTACGAGGAGGAGAAGAAACACCAGCTGACTTGGAAGATGCCAGGACACTCCAAGATGACAGCAATAGTAAAGGTGAAGACAAGTGCAGGTTTCTGCTATTTTTTCTATTGGCCAAGCCAACGTGTTTCCTTCTGGAAGGGGAAGGCCAACTCAAATGACTGCTTCAGGAAATCCAAGATGGAAACCGCACTCGAGAAGTCCAGTCAAGGGCGAAAACTGAATTCAGCCCTTTTGGGTGAATTGAGTATGAACTCATTAAGAGTGACTACTCCTGTTGGCCTGATGATTCAAGGGAAAAGCTGGCTCCTGCTCTCCATTTTTAATCTTTTTATGGGGATCCTGATGCATGGCATTGTTTCATACCTAGTGGAGAGATAAAGCATTTGTTTGGATAGAGAAGCATGAAGAAACTGAATATTCAGACCAAACTTTGCTAACTCAGAGACTATTGAAACGAAAGTCACCAATGCAAATATGAAGAAGCATCACACACCTGGACACTATCACCATCTTTACATATATGTGGAGCCTCCACAAGGCTTAGGTCAACGCCCACTGTCATGTTCTTGTGGATGTACTGCACAGACCCAATGCCCCCCACTGCTCCACTGACATGGTGACGGTGACAGGGGTCCTCATCCAGGGTTTTTTTGCAGTGGAACATCGTAAAGGTCACATCCCCCTTCAGGATGTCAAAGTCCCAGGTGATCACGCAGCCCTTCTTGGGAACTTGGAGCAAAACCTGCACCCAGTCATAGTTATGTGCTTTACAAAGCACGCAATCATCAAGAACCATGTAATTTGAAAAATATGGTAAAGCAAGAGAATGAGATGCTCAAATTAGTTTATTGAGACAGTATCAAATGAACCATATATGAATGGTACTAATCTTTTATTTGTGACAGTTCATTTCAATTCATCACTAACATTTTTTTTTCTATATCAGATTATTTCCATTACCACAAAGGATGCTTATTTCTCAAGCCAAAAATGGAAAGTAAAAATCATGCTTCATTATGTATTAATCTATCAAAAAAAAATTTGAACTTTACTTCTTTTCAAACTAGCAGACCTGTACACAGAACTGTGCCAAGGTAACTACTGCTGAAAGATCACATTACCTCATGAGGGAACTCTTTGACCACATGAGCTGTGTGGTACAGAGTGCTGGTGCTCAGTGGCATGGGGCCATCAGGGGAACTCTCCACCAGCTCCTCTTTATACAGGGACTTGGGCACCAGGCCACCTTCCCCTACGTCACACTGCAACATGAACAACTCCATTCACTTCCTTGTTGTCCCAATCCTTTGACACTAAACAAAAATGCCACATATACACTGCATCTTTGTAAAACATTCAATGCTCACATACAGATGTGACTGAAAACAAAGTCAAAGTTAGCTCTGGAATTCTTTCTAAATGACAATTCTTAAAGCTGGATATAAACTTATCAATGCAACAAATCCTCCATCACAATGAACCTATTCTACAAACTTTTTCCTAAAAAAAGGAAGTGCTGGTACTCACGAAACAATCTCCACCCAAGAAGTCAGGTATATACTGCTTCTCCACAAACTCTATCAATCCCCCTGATCCTAAATAGTCCTTGCCCCCGTAGATCATGAACTTGTGCCTGGTGTTCTCGTCAATGAAAGGCGACACCAGGGTCCACAGAACTGGGAATACACGAGGGGCTCGCACAATCAGCAGTCTTCCCATGGTCTCTGGGTAATTGGCCTCCACTGTTTCAATGATGCGCAGAAGAGCTCGGATGCCAGGCCGCCACAGATGCCGCATGCTGAGACCTTCCAAGTCCACAATGCAGGTACAGGCACTGCAATAGTACACAAGTCGATTCATTAATTTCACTCTGCTTTAAAAGAGCAAAGTCATCCAAGGGCCAAACTCTAGATAATCAACCAACAGTCAAAGTCTGGACAAACATTTATAACAACTGCAGAAGTAGACATATTCCTCCATTACAAAATACAAATGTATATGCAAGTGTTCTTTCTCCTTCTCAGCTTAATGTTGGTTCACTGTTAGGCGACTAAAACAAACGAATGCTCGCATAAACACACACATACAAAGACACACATGACTGACAATTCAGCAAAGGAGTGTGTTTTCATGCGTATTTGAATATATTGATGTGAATGCATGCACACTTCCCATGCAAATCTTACATCAACCATACTTATAAAATTTGAACAATTTCATGCCAGCGAGTATTTCTGTATGGGAATGCGTATGTGTAGATTTACCTAAAAAAAAATATCTCTCTCTCTCTCTATATATATATAGATATATGTGCGTGTGTGTGTGTGTGTGGTGTGTGTGTACGTGTGTGTGTTCGTGTGCACCAGCCCATATCAAAGACTTTGAGGCTCGAGTTCTTATAAGCTTTAAACACACAAACAGCTCACAAAAACTAACTCAAGCAGATTTTCACACACACAGAACTTCTTTTTACATTAATGCCTGAAAAGGTAGTGATTGTTCCATTTACCATTTTCATTTCATCTCGTGTAACAAAACTGACTCAGGCAGATTTTCACACAAATGTGCGTTCACACACACACACACACAGAGAACTTCTTTTTACATGAATGCCTGAAAAGGTAGCGTTTGTTCCATTTACCATTTTCGTTTCATCTTGAGTAAATGTTTAAATGGGTGCATGAATAAATGTGAGCAGACATGTAGGCAGGAAACAGTATTCCTGGTGGCTCCTCTGCAAACTTAAGCACTCTTCCGTCAGTTACCATCTAGGTCTAAATCCTCCCTCATGTTTGCCTCTCCTATGTGCAAGCTGCCAACTGTTCCTCTGCCACAGACCTGACAGGATGGCCTTTCTTTTTCGTTGCCTCTGCAGCCAACTTGAGACCTTTCTCATTCTTGGCTAGGACCTGTTAAAAAAAAAAAAAAGAAAAAAAAAAGAAAAAACAATTATCAAACACAAGAGTGGAGGCAGTAAACAAGAGCAAGTAAATATGTTATGCTTCCATCAAAATGGAAATGATTTCATGAAAAATTTGTTTACATAAACAAAACCAGTGAAGAGGACAGTGAAGTGAAAAACTTGACCAAAGCCATCAAGTAAATATTTGAGGTCCACTGTATCATTTCTAGTGGAGAAACATACATGCAAATGTTTGTCTTTCTCTTCTGCTTTCTACAAGTGCGAAATCAACCTACTTTACCTTCACAATGATAACTGATGTCTGTTTTGATTCCATTTGTATTCTCGCATCATTTCTACTCATGTACAAAAAAACACATATAAATAATCATCCAGCAGTCTGTCAATGTCCCTGCCTCATTTCATTTCCGACATATAAATAATGCAACACATAGTACAAGATGGTTTTTTTTCCTGTGAAATGCACAGTTTATACCTACATATACACATGTCAACTTGTTTCCTTAAAAAAAAAATTAAACGTTTTGTTCTCACATGTCTCAGAATGGCCTCTTCTCCAACTGATTTCATCAATCCCTTGACATCCATCTGACCCAACCGCAGAACATAAAGTGGTCGACCATCTGCACAAATTCCACACATTTAAACATATCAGAACCCACTATCATTTCAAGGTAGTTCTAGCCATATCACCGATAATAACTGAAAACAACTGACTAGGACAGAAAGGGAAGGAGGGGGGGAGGTGTCAAATTTTTCCCACCCCCAACCCCCACCCCCTTTTTTTTTCTTTGTTCCACGTGTATGTTTGGACATACAAATGTGCATGTGAGCAAGCATGATGAAAGCCAAGACAATGTTTGAGGCGGGAACATCAGATGTGAGTTTTGCCACATGTGTGATGCATGATTGTTATTCACTTCAGAGAGCACCAAAACACTGGCAAATTACTTATTACACATGCTTATGCAGAAAACAATTCACACAGTGCCTCTGTCATGGTAGTGCCATCCCCCTGGGTAATAGGTCTCCATGATCTCTGGAGTTGAGTACACATCCAGCAGTCTGTCAATGTCATACTGTTTGCGCCAGATCAGGGAGCGAGCCAGCATCTCTCTGGCCTTCTCAATATGAAAGTCTCTTGCTCGCAGAAACCGCAATAGATGAGGAATTTTGGGGATCTGAAAAGAACAGTAAAGATGAAAAGAAAAAAGACATTGAATAGAGAAACAAACTGACGCACAACATACAAAAAAAAAGTACATATGGAATCCTCAAGATATACAGGAACGTGGGGAAAAAAAACAGTAACTGAAAATTTCACATAAATGGAAAGGAGAGAAAACCAATAATTGAAAAAGACGAGGTGTTACATTATTTCTTTCCTCTTTCCCATACCCTCTAAGAAGTCTAATAGGAAAGTAAATGAATCGATGCAAATAAAAGCAACAGTACATGCATTTATAGTGCCTCTGCTGTATATTATCCACCAGCTCAGGGTATTTACATTCCAAAGGAAAATATCTAGTTAAAAAATGAAGACAAGACTCGATCAATTTAAAATACGCTCTATCCAGCTTTCTTTCTTACAAACACACATGTATGCACATGCGCACGCGCACGCCACAGACATAATATATGCACACATACCAACATGAACACACAAAACATGCACAAAGCTGGAGGTGCCAATCCATTTAAGTCCCCTCTCCTTTACACTCTAGTCTACTTGAAATGGTGATTTCCTTATTTACACACACACACACACACACACACACACACACACACACACACACACACACACACACACACACACACATCAATGCAGGAAGAAACTTAGCCATCTGAAAGCACATGATTTTTTTTTTTCAATTTTTTTTCTTTTAATTTTCAATCAGTCAAGAAAGCATTCTTTAAGCGCAAATTAGTTTGCCCCTTACCTTGCCCTTGTAGGTCTCCGACAGCCGCTGTCGTAGCTGTACCAGCCTGCTTTCCTCCACAGGTGTCAGCTGACCCAGGAAGCGAGCAATGTAGTCATCATCCAGCATGCTGGGGTTGTCGGGCAAGGCTGCAGCAGCTCCTTCTGTGGAAGAAATTCATCAGCGAAGAACAGTGTGTATCGATGAATGAGGAACTGAAGGAGCAAAACTGGTTCAGAATCATAATCCAGATAAAAGCTTTCAATAAGAAGCAACTTAAATCACAATCATCAGACTTCAGTCTATCTCTTATTACTTTTTTTATTGTCATATTATCAGCACAAAATACTAAACTTTATCTCAACATTTACATGTTTTTCTGTTTTTTCCCTTATTTGTTGGACCAATCTTAAAACAACTTGAATGACTGGATATATCTTAAAAGAAAATTTTTACATTAGTTTGGTTTTACATTTTAAATCAACAATATGTTTTAGTACATGTGTCCCCTCCTCCTAGTCCCCACCCCTACCCCACCTTTTCTCCATTCCAAAGGACATATGATTTATTTCAAAATTCAACGCACAGTTTACATATTTCAGTCTGCTTATATCAATCAATCAATTATTTATGTCATCTCCAAAACTCCTGGTCTTTCTTCTGGTGTTGTGTTTTTGCGATCAACATCTTGTGCCAAGTGTACCAGAACTGTTATCCTTACCATAACAAGTTAGTATTAATGGCTTAGGTTTTCAGTATTTTGAGACAAAAATTAGTATTTAAATATATCATGATATCTAATTAACTTTTCCCCCGCATACAAAAAGATGCAATCATAATTCTGTGGAAAAAAATAGTTCTCACCTGTAACTTTTAGCAATCAGGTACATTAACATCCTTTAGTTAACAGTTGTTACCAGTCACTTCTAGCAATCAGGTACATTTACATCCTTTTGTTAACAGTCAGAAACCTTTCATCTTTTTGTTCATTTTCTGTCTGTATTTTTCCTTGTTTTGACATTTTTTTCAACCCCCTTACTTAGGATGTAAGTTTGTAACCAGCAAAATAATTTATGTATCCAAGAGCTCAACTACACAGGGTTAAAGCCACCAGTTTGATTTTAAAAAAAACAGTATCTACAGTCAAACCTATTTATCTAATGCTATCCCTCCCAGGAGTGCAAGCAATCCCTACCTGAAGCCTCTTACTGAAGTTTCTGCTTGTATTAAAATGTTCTTTCATAAACAACGCTCACAACAGAGGATTCAAGACGTAAACCTTGTTTCTATACAACTGCAAAAATATCCAAACTGCCTGACAAAAAATGCTGAACAACTGCAAAAACTTTCATTGCTTTTTCCACTTGGGTTTCTGCAGCGATTTGCTTTCAATGTAATTTCATACCTAGTTCTTTGGCATCAATGGAACCAGGCTTCTGAATGGAGGCAGCAGTGGCTCCCAGCATCAAACTGTTCTGACTGTTCAGGCTGTTGGAGCGACTGCGCAGTCCAGAGTCCAGGGACTGTGTGTCATCCTGGGGAGGCTGACACTGGGCAGGTTTGGGATTGGGGTTGGTCCATGGAGGGATGTAGTTGACACCTTCGCTGATCAGTTCATTGATGTAGAACTCTATCACTTCTTTGCCCTGTGGATGGGTAGCATTACAATCATGTTAGAAACGATGCCTGCAGTTATGTCACATAATAAGGACAATAGTTCATGGAATAAAGTTTGAAATAAATAGTCCAGGTCTTAAAATAGTCTGCAACATTTCATGCTACATTTCCATGTTTCTCAGACATAAAAACAAGACTGCGCTCAAGAGTGAATTCATAAATGTGCATGTGTGCATGCAATGCGAGTGCGTTCAAGCATGTGTGAGTGTGTATGTATGTGTGTGTGTATGTGTGTGTGTGTGTGTGTGTTTGTGTGTGTGTGTGTGCAAGTGTGTGCATAGGCATGCAAGTGTATGGGCAATGATGTATACAGGTGTGCTTAAGAGTGTGCGTGTTAACATGCGTAGCTCATCTGTGTGTGTGTGTGTGTGTGTGTGTGTGTGTGTGTGTGTGTGTGTGTGTGTGTGTGTGTGCGCGCATGTGGTCTATGTGTGTGTGTGTGTGTGTGTGTGTGTGTGTGTGTGTGTGTGTGTGTGTGTGTATGTGAGTGTGTGTGTGTGTGTGTGCGCGCGTGTGCGCCTGTCTGTCTGTGCATATGTGTGAATGAATGAGTGACTGTGTTGGGGAGGGTGTATGTTTATGCACACACACATCAACATATACGTTTCTTCTGATCGACACAAAAAAAGTAAAAAGTCTCTATATCTGCATGTTCAGCTGCATTTTTTCATTCTTCAAAGCCAACACAAGAACCGTATCCCCAATACACATATACTGAGACAGAAATCTGTGGATGTGTGTTGCACGAGTTGAGCTGAGCATGGGATGGCCGGGTGGTGCACTGTAATCTCTTTGTTCTAGGCACTAAAAGACCTTGGGATTATTCATTGTTTTCATTAGTGAGCCCCTTCCCAACTCTTTTCTTACTTGTATACCAACCTGTAACCCCAGCAACTACAACCTGCTGGCTTAGAACATTTGTGTAGCATAAGGACTAATCCGCATGTAGCAACTTCTTCTTGGCAAAGCTCAAATATTGTCTATGGGCTCTTAATGTGATTGCTGTGTCGATGCGCTACTATTATCTAGGTCATCTTCTCCTTTCTTCTTCCTTTCCTCTTCATCTCTTCCTTCCTTCCTTCCTCATTGAGTCATTACCTACTCCTTCTTTCCTTATCTCAATGCTACTTGTCGCTCCAAGTCCCTAGCCCCCCTCACCCAAGTCCCTAGCCCCCCTCACCCAAGTCCCTAGCCTCCCTCACCCAAGTCCCTAGCCCCCCTCACCCAAGTCCCTAGCCTCCCTCACCCAAGTCCCTAGCCCCTCCCAGTCCTACCTCCCTCACGAAGTCCCTAGCCTCCCTCACCCCTCTCCCTTCCACTCTTTCAATGTACTGCAATCAAACAAGCTGCAGAATATTTCATTCTAAAATCTAAAAGCCGACAGAATATCTCTGCACAAATCAAACACAGCACTCACGACCACCTGAACAGACCTTTTTGATGTTCTGTGAGTACTGTTTCATGGCGATTTTTTCCACAGTACTCTCAAAGCCAAAGAAATGCTTAATGTCCAAGCTGGCGTCCTGTTCAAAACATGTCCAGTCAGGGTTGTCTGGGTGAACCTGGAATCGGTGGGAAAACAAATATGCAGGGATATGAGCTTCGGTTGTTCACTTAAGTTCATTTCAAACATTAATGATTATGGTCTCAACAACATTTTATTATTATCTAGGAAATTAGATATCTGAAAATAAACAATACCAGGATCCCTCACCAGATGAAAACATGTTTACTGATTAATTATTTACCATTGACCGCCTGAACCCAACACACAAAAAGTTAAAATGACACTAACACACATCTTGAAACACTGAGGTTTGAAAAAAATAGAAACAAAGAAAAGAAGAAAAACCTCTTCACTTCAGCATGAAAGGTATTGTAACTGAACTGCAAGACAAAAGAAATAAGAAACAAACCAGACACAACACTTTTCAACCTGTTTGTCTTTTCCAAGCAGTTCAACTACTATTAAAAACAGGTGGGGGGGGGGGGGGGGGGATGGAAGAACAGTTAAATTCAATCTTTTTATTTTAACAGATTCTCAAACAGCAACATAGTTCATGGACCAGGTTATGGAGAGGAGAGAGGGACAGTGAAGGGAGGAAGGATATAAGAATTCAGAGGTACAAGATGTTAGGGAGGTGAGGGAGGAGGGGGACTGTGGATTCATAAAATTCTACACCACCCGATTTGCTCAATGAACTTTTAAGGTAAGACTGATCTACAGTCAGTATTTCCACAAGAGCCTAGCATGTGATTTTTATTTAACTTCCTTTTTTCAAAGCAGCTCAAAAAACCCATTTTTTTCCCTTATCAAAACACCTCAAAAAACACTCTTTCCTTTTTCAGATCACCTCAAAATCTTTTTCAAATATCTGTCAATTTACTTCATGTACATGCACGATTGTTGTCTGAAACAGGTGGAAAGCTGAGCAGTCTTGCCTTCTAGACTGATACTGATCCAGAACAAGGCTTAAAAGAACAAGATTTCAGTTTCACCTGTCTGTGTTGACTCTTCAAACAGTCAGTACTTGTGACTTGTCTGTGGTTTGAGTGTTAAGCTTCATCAGTCTTGACACCACCATACTTGACACTAAGGCCTTCCTTCAAACCTTTATGAGGAATGCCAACAGCCATATTCTGTCTTCTGTCATAAATCTTCATTCTCTTCAAGAAAAGTTAAATACTCCAATGATAAAATACTGCTCCCAACAACATGGCAATAATATATGATCATAAAAGCCATACACACAATCCTCATTACCTATGAGATTTGCCAAGTCACTCGCAATTACTTACGAGAATATACAACATTTCCTTCATGTTGAGAGGAGTAGTCAACCAAATGTTCAAAAGTAGGTCATTAACAAACTAGAAATCATTGCTGACACCTGACTATTTCTGGATGAATCCGACGTCCTCCTCACTCATAATCGTAAATTATGAAAATTCATCATAATCCTCTCGTTCTGATTTGCTGTCAGTTTTGTGCAAAGCAACCTTAACATATGAAATTAAAAATTTCACACATAACAGCCACTAACACAGATCAAAATACAGTTTTCTTATTCTAAAATTCCAGTTTGTTCTAAATGTCTCATGGTACACTCCAGTTTTTCTTCTAAGTAAAATCTAAATGGGTACTGTAGATCCCAAATAATAGAAATGCTCAACAGACACACCAGTTTACTTACACTGTATGTGCAGTTCTCTGTTACATGGACTCTGGAGGAAAAGCTTTCATTATAAGCATTGATCTTCAATGTGCGGTTTCTGCGATCAAGGGCATTCGTTTGTATGAAGTGCACACAATCAGCACCAACTATCTGAAACATAAGAAAAAACAGGAATCATACTGTGAATTCTAAGGTAAAACAAAAAACAAACAAAAAGAAAAAACAGCTGCTGAAGCTGACAAATGTCTAAGTATAACTTGATCCGACTGCTTTCAACTGAATGTCATTTAACTCTTACACCACTTTAGGCAGTATATCCTGGCAACAACAAGTTGCCACTACTGGCCACAAAACTCAATAGCATATGTGTAACAATGCAGGTGGCAAAATCTGACCAAACTATCAAAATCTCTTTGAGTCTTTTGTTATTCTCTCCTAAAAACCTAAAATGTTATTACCTTTAAAGTGGAAAACGGTCAATCTCTCTTCTTGAGCCTCAATCCAGTTTTGCTCGTCTTCAAAGCAACCTTTTCAGTTTCATCACATTTCTTTGACTCACTGATGAAAGCTGCGCTACAAAGTACAATCGCCATGGACACACAGCCAAGTACTTGACAGGATTTTTACTTCATATCACTATTCCTTATCTGATGCTATAAATATCTGGCCTTTTTGGGGATCCTAGTCCATCTGACAGTCAGTTTGCTGATAACACCAACTTTGGGAAGAGTTTGGTATTTCATGTTGACTGACTGTTCACCCCGACTGACATCAATGACACAGTTACCACTGATAAAGAATAAGTCTATGAATGAAAAGGGTGCTTGTGACAGCTTCAAGAGCAGCTGTGCTCAGGGTATGTTTTGTTGTTTACTTACCTAGTGCACATTGCTATCACTGTGCCCAAGTACAGATAATTCTCTTTTTAACTGCGTTGTCTTGGTTTTGTTTCATGTCTATGTTTCTCCTATGATGAGTTGACACAAAAATCTAAAATCAATTGACAAATAAAAATAGATGTAAATAAATGTTTAAAAAACCTTTTCCACAAGAACATAGTGGACTATGCAGCAATCTATTTTCCTTAATATAAAAAGGAAAAATTGGCGAGACTGATGACAAAATGGTTACAGGTATGCCTCTTGCACTTGAAGCACTTTCATGCTATGCTCTACCTCAAATGGCCATGCTTCACACAGTGCAGGCTTACTGTAAGACCAGTTGTATAAATGTTAAACAAATAATATGAATTAAGATCCACAATTGAGTACACACACACACACACACACACACACACACACACACACACACACACACACACACACACACAAAGAGTGCAAAAACAAAGCCAGCAAAAACAAAAAAACTATTTCATAAATAAATCAATATTATATCATGCCTGAGCATCCCATATTTTTCAGTGAATTATTGCTGTTATCAAAATAAATAAATGTTAAATGTATGTATGTGTGTGTGAATCTCTTATAATCGTTTTAAACACTTTCAGTGGAAAAAAAATTGTGTATCATACGTTGTAATGTGACAAGCCTAGGCTGGTCCATCAAACTGAAACTTAAAAACGGGTAGGACATAAAGATACTGGCATCCTAGAAAACTTTGAAGGCAGTATCAAACACTTTTTTATTTGTTTGTGTGGTGTAGTAAGAGTATTATTGTGGAATTAATAAAAAATGAACCAAAAACACATGCTTCAAAAGCCTGTAATACCCAGCGTCTAAAAAGAATACACATGAGAGCCACTTTGTGAAGTCCCATGAAATGATATTTTTGAGGGGGAGCAGAATCAAACCGTTTATTATGCTTTAATAACATGCAAGGTTAAAAAAAAACAAAAAAACTAAAATACATAACAGCTGCTGAACATAATCCTCTCCACTTTCTGGTTCTCCTTCGCCATCTTACATCTCGTTTTTTTCTGCATCCTTTTTTTTTATCCTAGATTTTGTCTCATCACTGTGACTTCAAACAATAATCTCTTAACATGAAATTCTGATGCATATTTCAGACAGGAACCACACATTCAACAAAAAACACCTGAACAAACATCAGTCAGCTGACCTTCTTTATGAGGTAAGGGGCTTCCACAGCCAGTCGACACCTGCGCTTTATGGTGTGAGTTGCTCCATCTTTGCTTTTCTCCTCTTCCAGGACATCACAGCCCAGAAACACAGGGATCATCTTGCAGGTAGGAAAGCGTTTTTCATAAGCCTGGAAAAAGTACAGATGACAGAATATAGTTATGATCATGATGGATACAGAAATATCCACCTCTACAGACCATAATGTATGACCATGACAGATACTGTATGTCTACCTCTACAGACTATAACTAGTATAAGGTATGACCATGAAGATATAAATGTCTACCTCTATAGATTATAGGGTATGGCAATGACAGATACAGAAATGTCTACCTTTATAAACTATAATGTATGATGATGTTGGATACACAAATGTCTACCTTTAAAGACTATAATGAATGAGTAAACCAACCTAAAATTCAGCTTCTGTGTCTTTATTATGTCAACAAGTTCAAACACTGTTTACAATTCTATGAATTCCAATGTTGGTGAGACTGAGAAAATCAATGCTCGAGTCAAAAGCCACAGATCTTATCACCCATCATGTGCTCAAAAGCCACAGATCTTATCACCCATCATGTATCTCAGGAATACCCTCTTTGAGGTTTTAATAACATATATCATTTACAATAATAGTGATGTTACGCAACCTAATTCAATTAGTTATGAAATTTTATTATTAATACTTCACAGCTTTACAAAACTCCTCTTAAACATGTAATTTACCATATATATATTGAGTGACTGAGTGTGTGTGTGTGTGTGTGTGTGTGTGTGTGTGTGTGTGTGTGTGTGTGTGTGTGTGTGTGTGTGTGCACGCGTGCGTGCGTGCGTGCGTGTGTGTGTGTGATTGTGTGTGTGTAAGAGAGTGAATCACTGAGCGTGAGTAAATGTGTGTGTGTGAGAGAGTGAGAGAGAGAGAGAGAGAGAGGGAGTGTGTGTGTATGTGTGTGTGTGCGTGCGTGCGTGCATGTGTGTGTGTGTGTGTGTGTGTGTGTGTGTGTGTGTGTGTGTGTGTGTGTGTGTGTGTTTGGGTGTGTGTGTATGCATGGCTTCCACTGGCTATTGTTTTAAAGCAATCACCTGCCCCTAAGAATGGAATTTTTTTTTACTTTCCGGCACAACAAAATCCTCAAACAATCAAAGACTTGCTTCTATGCTCCAAACTGAGCTAAATCACCACACATACGTCACCAGGTACTTTTCCCTGCTCAAAACTCAAAATCTGTCCTCTTACCAAGCCAGCCACCATCCCACTGGCTCCAAAGGCTTGTTCAAAATTAAGTGTACATTCTCCTGTCAGAGCCGGCTGCAATATATATGCTATCCACTGTGGACACTGTGCTGCAAGATCTACATAGGTGAGACATTCCACAAACCTGATATGCACATTTCTGGACAACTGGCCATCAGCCCAACCAACCCAAACCAGATCCACTGTGCTTCCAGCATCTACAACACAACCTCTGCATGTCAAAGTCCTGGTGCTTTGGCAATCAGACTTTACAGAGTGACAACTCTGAGCACACTATCACCATGCAAGACTCCCTATCATGCTGCTAGTCTGGGACCCTCTGCCCCCTTGGCCTCAAAACCAAATATAGTATACGTTGTTTACCTATCCACCCCAACAGCACTGGCACTGTTCTGTCCACTGACGCACTACTACACCACTCTACATTATGCCACCAAACAAAAGACAAAAACAAATTATAAGACACACATGATGCTTTTTGACCCCTTTGGTCTTCTTCAGGCAAGACTAACAGTAACAACATCAAGACAATGAAAATGAAGAACGAACAGACAGTCACTTATCTCCCTTAACTAGGCGCAAAATGGATGTGGAATGCACTATTCCTATGTTGTGCACCAGAAACCAAAGACAAGAATGTATTCATCAGCAAAAGCGCACAACAGTTGTGATCTTATACACCTACTTTGATGCTGATATCAAAAGCTACTACTTGCCCAGTACAGTAGTGTGTGTGTGCAGCAAAGTCGCTCTCCCTGCTTCCTTTATCCAAAAGACCAAGAGCAAAGACAGAAAAGCAGACAACCACAACCATTTTGTGCCCAATTAACGAAGATGATAATAGTGATTGTAGTAATAATAGTAACATTACGGACAGAAGAGAAAGGACTGGGGTTAGGCAATCATTAGATAATATGGTTATAGAAGCAATAGAAGTAATGATGATGATGATGATGATGATGTGGTTATACTATAGTAGCAGTAGTAATAATGATGATGATGAAGATAATAATGATAGTAATGATAATGATATAATACATGAACCAGGCATAAGTTTACAATCAGTTCATTGTGGGACTGGATAGAAGTCAAAATTAGAGTAATTACAAGATCAAAAAGAGAAGTGTACTCTGGATTTTAAACCTATGTGTGTCAACTTTAGGCCTGTAGGCATATTTCATTGACTGACGAATGGATACTTTCTTTTTTAACGAAAAATATTCTCACTTTTTTTTTTCCTTTGTTAACAACTGAACACGTAAATTTTGAGTGATTTCAGTATTCAAATTTCAATGGTTTTCAAATAATGTAATGCTCTTCACCATTATAAAAATATCAACCAATATCATAGCATAGTATCACTGAACACGCAACAGACGACATTAACTTTGTAAACGTTTTCAGTTTCTTCTGTAATGAGAATGATGGGGTTGACATTTTCAAAAACTTATATCTAACAGTCAATCTCACAAGAATTTTTTAAAATGTTTTTAATACACAGCTGCTCTAATGATAGCAAAATTTTCAAACCAAGTGCTGTATCTCAGAAACTGGATTTATTTTACTGCGAGGCCGAAATAGAGCTACTTTAAAAATGTTCGGTTGATACTACTAGGCTACTGGTGACCACAACAAAATGAAAATAAATATTGTTAGCTTGAAAAGTATAATAAAATAAAAGATACATTACCGCCATAACCAGTTCAAATGGATACTTATACACCCTAACGGGTGACTGATACTTCTGGACCATTCTGAACGATAGAAATACAACTTTAATAGTCACTAAAAGTCGGCTGACGATCACAACCGTGTCATCCACCCGACTAATAAGTTATCAACACAATGACCAACGCACACCCACCAGCTCAATCGACTGGAAGATATAGTTCCTGATGTGGTTATGATATTACCCTTTAAAAGAAAAAAAAATGTATTTGTATTTACGATTAACTTGAAACATAATTTACGGTATCCGTGCTAGTATCAAGGTGTAAATTTTTCCGTATATTTTTGTTTTCTTAAACTTAAAACTTTTTGTTCATGCACCACGGGAAATCACTTTCACACAAACCTTTGGCCTGTCCTGATTCATGAGTTTAGTCCCCTGAATTTCTGCAGCTTGTATAGGGTATACTTTCATACTATGTGTGTGTGTGTGTGTGTGTGTGTGTGTGTGTGTGTGTGTGTGTGTGTGTGTGTGTGTGTGTGTGGTATAAATGCCGTTTTCCTTTCCAGAATGGAACGACAGATTCTGGTCATGGAATGGAACTGCAGTCTTTACACTCACATCGAGATGACATTGAACTTGAACTGTACGATGTGTGAGGTCTTCTATGAAGTCCTGTTCATCGATCCGTGTGGGTTATACGGCTAGTATACTAACAACTTTGCATGCGTGGCTTACTGGCAAGACGGATTGTACTGGTCGGGTTTCTTCCTCCAGCAAGCATCCAGTCTACTCTTGAAAGCTTCTACAGAAGGTGCCAGGACCACTTCGTCTGGGAGACTGTTCCATGTTTTGACGATTCTTTCACTGAAGAAATGTTTCCTGGTATCGCAGTGGGTAGAGGTGCGAGTTTCAAGCTTAGCTTTTTCGGTCTTGTAGATTCTATGGACGTACTTAAAGGTGTCAATCATTTCCCCTCTGAGACGTCGGTGCTCCAGGCCGGGCAGGCCAAGTCGCTCTAGTCTTGCTGAATATGGTAGTTCTCTGATTGAGGAGATCAACTTTGTGGCTCGGCGCTGCACATCCTCTAGTTCTTTGCAGAGTGCTTTATGTCGGGGGTGCCACACAGTTTGTCCATACTCGAGGATAGGCCTTGCTAATGTCTTGTATAGCTGGATGAAGAGCTTGCAGTCCAAGAACTCGAAGGTTCTGCGGATGACGCCAATTACGCTGTTTGCTCTTGATGTGACGTTGGCAACGTGTTGCTTAAATTTGAGGTCGTTATCCACATGAACACCGAGATCCACTTCCACCTCACTTTCTGCCAGGGGTATTTCTCTGCTGGTTCCGGTTTCAGCATCTGTGTACTTCATATGGTATGTTGCTTCTGATTTCCGTGTGCCAATTTTCATCACTTTGCATTTCTGTGGGTGGAATCTCAGAAGCCAATCGTCCGACCATTTCTGAAGGCTATCTAGGTCCTGCTGTACCTTTGTGTCATCTGCAAATAATTTGACGGTGTTTTGTACATATTTCGGCAGATCATTGATGTAGATGACAAACAGGATTGGTCCTAACACGCTACCTTGAGGGATACCGCTTGTGACTGCAGCCTCTTCAGAGAAAGTTCCATTGATTCTGACTCGTTGCTTTCGATCACCAAGGAAGGCTGTTATCCAGTTGAGTATTGGACCTTTTATTCCATGGGCTTCGACTTTGCTCAGCAGACGACGGTGCGGTACGGTGTCGAAGGCTTTTTGGAAGTCCATATACACAACATCAATGCTGCTGCCGGAGTCGATGAGTCTGGTCCAGTCGTCGAGAGCTTCCAGCAGATTTGTCACACATGATTTCCCCTGGACGAACCCATGTTGCTCCTTACATAGTAGCTCATTTCGTTGTAGGTGATTCATCATTTGTTCCCTCAGAAGTGTCTCCATTACTTTGCACAGGATGCAGGTTAGGCTGACAGGGCGATAGTTGCCCGGTTGCTGTCGGCTTCCTTTCCCCTTGTAAATAGGGGTGACTGTGGCTTCTTTCCAGTCAGTTGGTATTTCCCCATGGTCCAAAGTGAGACGGAACAGGTGTGCTGTTGGACGTGCTAGTGAGTCTGCAGCCTTGGCCAACACCATGGGGTGTATTCCGTCAGGTCCGGTTGCCTTGTTTGTTTTCAGGTTTGAAGTGCCTTTTTTACATCCACTTCAGTGATGTTCACCTGTTGAAGCGGTTCCTTAATGCTGTACTCTGGAGGTGATGGCAGGTTATCCACTTTTTCATGGGTGAAGACGCTGTGAAAAAAGTCATTCAGTACGTTTGTCTTTTCTTTGTCGGTTGTCGTTTTACTTCCATCTGCTTTCCTCAGATCTGCTATGCCTGACCTGCATTTGGTTTTTGACTTGACATATGACCAGAAGACTTTTGTGCGTAGCTGAAAATGTCGAGAGAGAGGTAGCAGGTCTCTCTTGAAGACTCACCAGTAGGTTGAATTTAACGTCCTCACAGCAGATGCCTTTCGGGATAAGTTGTTAGCTGCAGCGAGCTGCAGCGCGTAGAATCGGTTGTCAGCTGGCAGGCTTGGCTTGGTTGCAGCCTGTATCTGCGGTGGGAATGAGGTACCAGAAAAAGTCAAGACCCTTTGACTTTTTCTGGAGCTACCCAGTGTTGTCAGTTTCCTCGGGCAGAAGCCTGGGTTAAGCCCGTGGATAGTCGTTCTTTATTGTTTGGTTGCTTTTCTTTCTTTCTTTTTTTTTTTTTCTTTATTTTTCTGTTCTTTTTTCTTTTTGTTTTTCATTTTCCCTGGTAAAGTCGTGATGATGGTGGCTGCCTTGCTGCCTTCCATCTAGGGCCGTCGTCGTCAGGGCTACCGGGCGGCCGGCTTTCTGCTGAGTAGTGATCGTTGCGTGCATCAGCCTGACGATGATCGGAAATCCACAAGGGAGGTACTCTGCTTTACAGCTCACATTCAGCAAGAGCTACCTTACTAGCACAGGGGGATAAAGTCTGCCGTAGCTTTAATATCTTGAATGCGTCCAATGTCAGTTGTGTGTGTGTGTGTGTGTGTGTGTGTGTGTGTGTGTGTGTGTGTGTGTGTGTGTGTGTGTGTGTGTGTGTGAGAGAGAGAGAGAGAGAGAGAGAGAGAGAGGTGGGGACTGAGAACATGTGTGTGTGTGTGTGGTGTGTGTGTGTGTGTGTGTTGTGTGTGTGTGTGTGTGTGTGTGTGTGTGTGTGTGAGCGCGCACACGTGTGCACGTTTACACACGGCTGCATAAGGCGACGGGGGGTCTGATTCTTCTACACCCTGCGCCGTCCCACCACTCTTAGCAGGAAAAAATTGCATTACACCATGTGAGGGATCCCCGGAAGCTGTTTGCACGCACGCACACACACACACACACACACACACACACACACACACACACACCACACACACACACACACACACACACACACACACATGCGCGCGCGTGCACTCGGCTACAACTTGTGGACCTGGGGATTAAGTTCCGAGAAAACCTACTCCCAACCCCCTCGCCTGGAAAAAAAAAATGTCATCCGTCAAATTGTTTGTGTGATATTAAAGAAATGATGCAAGATGAGTAAAACCGTGCCCCCCCCCCCCACCCCCACCCCCACCCCCGCTTTGTAGGCCTGCACTCCAACCCCTCCTCCCTTATCAAATTTTAGTAATCCAAACCAACCCATTTTTACTGATGTTTGTGAGAGAAGAGTCCCTTACTCCACTGCCCCCTCATTCCCCCCCTCCCCCCCCCCCCTCCCCCCCCCCCCCCCCCCCCCCCCCCCACCCCCCCGCTATTCGCGAGAGGAGGACCCCCCTCCCCTTCCCACGCCATCATTCCATTATCTTAACAACTGAAATTTTAGAGAGGAGATAGTGCCACCCACCCACCCGCCAACCCGCAACCCCTTCTCCTTTTACAAACTTTGGGAGAGAAGAATGCACCCACTACCTACTAGCTCCCCCTCCCCTCTCCCCCTGTCCTGCGCACAATGTAAGGAGAGAATAGGGCTCCTGACGCCACCGCTATCCCTCTACTCCTTTTCCCTCTCCCGTGTTTACAATGGTTTGGAAGAGGAGACCCCTCCCCCTCTTGGAAAGCCACTCCTGTCATGAAACTGACCTGGTCCTGGTGTGTGTGTGTGTGTGTGTGTGTGTGTGTGTGTGTGTGTGTGTGTGTGTGTGTGTGTGTGTGTGTGTGTACGTGCGTGTGCATGTGTGTCTATACAGCAATATGTGTATGCAGGTATTTGCACGTGTGTGTTCGTCTGTGCGCGCGCGCGCGCGCGAGTGTGTGTGTGTGTGTGTGTGTGTGTGTGTGTGTGTGTGTGTGTGTGTTGTGTGTGTTGCGTGTGCGTGTTTTCCTTTTAAGTGTTTGGGGTGCATCATTCATTCACCGCATTCAATATAACATAGTCTCTTGCTTTCATGTCTGTCTGTATCTAATACAAGTGTTCTTCTTCTCTGCCATGGCACCGAGGCTGACTAAATACTTCACAGAAAATAGTATTTGGATGTGTCAGTCCTAAAGGGAAGCACCCCAGGAGTGTCTGGTCGTGTAGAAAATACCACAGTGCTTTGGGAAGAAATCCAAACAGCCAAGGCAAAGAGAAGGCAAATGCATATGGATCAGTTCCACACAAGATAACTCAACTGGCCCTCGAGATGTATCATGTCCCAAAGAATACCCAAGAAATGCTGAAGAAGTATTTCCATGGCTTCTCAATCAGGTTCTCTATAAAAGAAGTCCACAACTGACTGAATCAGTCTAGAAGCCTGCGTTGTAAATGACTGTATAATTTCTCCTGTACTGTGTATGTGGGCAATGGAGGCCATCTTGAAAGCAGCCACGTGCCTTACAAATGCAGCAGATCACCAGAACTTATGCCTACGCCCACTTCCTCTCAAAGGCTATACGGATAGTACAACAATCCTTTCTACTGAGGAAGATAAGATACGCAAGCTATTGAAGAGTTCATTGCTTCATCCAGGTTAAGTTTCCGGACGGAACGGACACATGACAAAAGAACTCCTGTAAATAATAGACAATATGGCCTGCCTGACAAATACGAGGTCTGGTACCTGCAGTTCATGCTGATCCCGAAGCTCCTTTGACCTCTTCTGAGATACAATACCAGCAATAGCAGTGTGGGTTTAATGGAGGCCCAAATCAACAAGTACCCACGGAAATGGCGTCGTTTATCACCTGGTCTCACCGACGTTGCGCTCTGCTGTCGCCAAACTAAGCAGAAGCTATCTTTGAAATCCGTCCTCGGAAAGCACCAAGTGGAAAAGGCAAGGTTACTAATCATACTTGAGAACTCTGGAGACAAAGAGTTGTGAGATCAGTCCAGCCCAGGCTTAGCAATGGCAGAAAATGGAGAGTTCTGGTGCAGAAATGAAACCTCAAGATCATGAAAAGAACAGGATACGCACAAACCAACAAACAGGGACCTGGATCAACAGAAAGGAAGTTGTGGTCAAAGATAAAAGGGAAATCAAAGAGAGACATGGTAATTCGGGAGTTGAAGGGAAAAGATGCCTAGAAAACCTAGAGAGCAGTCCAGCTAGGACAACAGGACCCATGGACCTCATAGAAAAACCCATTCCAAAGAAGTCACAGCTGGAATGATATATGGCATACAGTTTTTCTCAGAGCAATTTCATTCTGAAAGCTGTATATTGCCTCCTGATCTCGATTTCAAACCTGATGAAATGGGGTAAATCAGTTGACTCTGTGTCAGAGCAAGCAAACAGTGGAACATGCCCTGAACTCATGCAAAGCAGTGCTAACCCAGGGAAGGTACACATGGAGACACAATCAAGTGCGTATGGAGATCGTACATGCGGTTAGCACTGCCAGGGGATACACTTTGCCTCTTGAAGCTCCAGCAACGCCGTTCCACACGGCAGGAGGCCACAAATCATGATCTGGAACAGCTGTGACATCAAGAGTATTAAAGCGGTACTTACTGGACAGAGAGGATGAGTCGGAGTAACAAAAAAAAAAAAAACCTTCGGATGAGACGGAGTGAACAAAAAACTTTCCAGAATGAGATAAACATCCAAAGATCATCAGGAAGATTGGCATGAGATCGGATATAGTACTCAGATAATTTCATTGTGCCATATGAAAGCAGCATGGAGGAAGCCCACATCTACAAGACTGAGAAGTATTCCAGTCTAGCCAGCAACTTGAGGGAATCTGGCTTCCAAATCAAAGTCCTTGCCACAGAGAGGCGTGGCCTGCATCAGCCTATGGTTTGGGTAAACAGTTTTCGGTTTCTGCGAACAAGAAGACCAGAACCCCAAAGGCAACGGCAAACGCACTTGAAAAGAGCTCAAGGTGGATCTGGTGAAGGAGGAGAAAAAGTCTACGTCATATGGCTAAAGTTTGCCGACTTCAATGAGGTTTTCAATAGCTATATGGTTAAGACACACACACACCTCCTCCCCCCACCCCCATACCCCCCCTCCCCACCCCTCACCCCCACCCCCAAAAAAGCGCGTCTTGAGACGCCCAGCCATAATGGAGGTGCACATTCGAATCCTGGCGGCGCCAAAATATTTCTGATAGCAGCAGGGTGTTTTGGAGTCATGACCCGGATGCAGCTCTGCCTCCTCAGGGTGTCAGGAGTTCACAACCAAAACGCTTGTCCGAAGGCTGTTTCCGCTCAGAAGACCTGCTGCTCACAAGCTGTCCTTCGAATTTCTTCCTACATGCATGTGTTTGTGATGGGCGATTTGTCAAAGTGCAATTCCTAGGGATTGCTATTTGGTACGACTGCTGTTCACCTGTCGTATAGTCTGCCCGGCAAGATACTGTTTTCGGTCCTGTCTCTTCCAGTCTGCCAGCATAACATCTCAAAAACAGATTCATCTGATAAGCGCCACTAAATTTTTGATATACTATTGGTGGAGTCAGTATTACCAGGGACAGAATTTGAATGTCTACATTCAAAATCGTTGAAATGTGACCAAAAAAAAGGTTCAAATAATCAAGTTGCAGGAAGGCAGTTTCAACTTACCTTTGTGCATGGAATGGCCGACCTATATGCGGAGAGGTTGCCCAGAGGTCGCGTCCCTTTTTCGGGTGTTTACATTTTCATAGAAACGTATGACTCAGCTGTTTCAACCAGCCAGGTTAATGCGTTGAAGAGTGTAAATGTGTCTTTGAGGAAATGTCTTTTCTTCTCCTGTCTTTTTTCTTTTGTGGTATTCTCTATGTCAGAGAGGCAGACTGAAAGAAAATCGGAGAGGAGAAGGTGTGATTGGGGAGGGAACAGGGCATGAGAGGAGCGAGGGTGGGCTGGGAGAGAGAGAGAGAACCAGAATTCGTCAGTTAATATAATGAATCACGTAACTGATACAGGAGGGTTGGAGCAAGGGTATCGTACAATGTTGACAAAGCCCATAGTAAACTGTGAAAGGGTTCTCATGCACGCGCCACACACACACACACACACACACACACACACACACACACACACACACACACACACACACACACATGCGCGCGCGCGCACGCGCGGCGCGGAGAGGGAAAAGGGATAAACAAGGGA
Organism: Conus canariensis; assembly: GCA_033310375.1. Taxonomy (NCBI): domain Eukaryota; kingdom Metazoa; phylum Mollusca; class Gastropoda; order Neogastropoda; family Conidae; genus Conus; species Conus canariensis. Next base: position 82,755,354 of record CM065714.1, read on the forward strand.
ACGAGAAAGGGGTCGTCAGTGGGTCAGAAGGAAGAGGGTAATAGAGTGAGGCTGGCAGGAAGTGGAGGTAGGGGTGGGGGGTGAGTGGAGAAGTAAGGTGACATGCAGCCGTGAAAATAAGATGCCATGCTGCTGGTGGCGTTGTTGTTGCGCTACTGCTGTTGCTGTTGTTGTAACCGTTGTTGCTGTTAGCGTTTCCCAGCTAAAGGGAGGTAACCGGATATGTTTGCAAACCCTCACAAGCAAATGCCACGTCGTTGAATGCATTTGTTTACGGCTGTGCGGCTTGCCATAGCTCTCTCAGTAGTCGAACAGGCCACACTGTGGCATAACATCCAGAAACAAACAAACAAACAGACAGGGCAGTACACACTCAATAAATGAATAAACAAATAAATACATAAAATGACCTGGCCATCCCGGGTCCTTCAGTGGCCCTGACCCGGTGCCAGATCATGCAGGGGTACTTTTTAACTTTTTTTCTTCCTTTTGTATGAGGGTGGGAGGTGAGGATGGGGGTGGGGGAAGGGATTCGAATATGCTGTTTATTGCTGGGAGTGTGGTTTATTGGACGAGGATCTTGTGTTCCTCTTCTGACCTCATGGATACAATACGGACATAAAAACACACTTTACCATTATTACCTCCGTCTTTGAGGCTTTTTTTTCCATCCATCTCTGTTGGCTGGTTTGTCTGTCAGTATCACTATGAAATAAACTAGTCAATGGCCCAACTTAGAACGAACGATGTAATTTTTGGCACGGATCTGTGGCGCGGATCTGGATCAAAGAATGGATCCTGGATCCGTTCGATCTAAGCAGAGGATATACCCTGTCTTGAGTGTCCTTCAAGTATTTTGAATGCCAGTTGTCAGGATGCACGTGTCTGATTGAGATTCTCGCATTTGAGTCATATGTTGCGTAATTGTCACCTTGGCCAGTGAGTGCCAATTTGAGGGCTCGGTGCAGGTGGTTTGTGCGTGCAGTGAATAATATGCAGTCACTATGCTTGTATTTGTGCGTTCTAGACTGTAGGTTGGCTCTGTAAGGAGTGCGAGGGCATATCTATTTCCCGTCGTGTCACGCCTTGCTGAGTCCACCTACTAACACAACAGAATCGAATGGGCAGAAACACACACACACACACACACACACACACACACACACACACACACACTCCACGCACGCACGCATGCACGCACACACATACGCACGCACGCACGCACGCACGCACACACACACACACACACACACACACACACACACACACACACACACACGCACGCACGCACGCACGCACGCACGCACACACCTCAGTGATTTAGCACAGCCTATCATTCATTGTTGCTTTGCCAGCCACACTGACACTTCCTTTTCGGGGCTTCGCTCGTATAAGTCCCCTGCCTGAACAAACAAGAAGAACACCATCGTTGGCACAAAGCAGTGAGATTTATCACTGGACCAAATACAGAGCAACGCTGCTCTACTGTCTTCACACCTTCACCCTGATAAGGACTGGCTATCACATAAAGACTTTGACATGACGCGTGACTTTGGGGGAGAGGGTGGGGGAGGAAAGAGTGAGAGGGGAGGAAGCAGTGGAAGAGAGAGCTATAAGCTTACATGACCTACTCAAACGTCTTCCTTGAAGGTGAAATGTCCATTTGTACTCTGAGAGAGTCAAACGAAGGCAACGGTTACCTTTTCTCTCATGTAGACTACGTGGTTTGACGCAGCCGCGATCAAAATCGTGTGTACCTCATTTTGACGTCAAAATGAAGTGTGTTTAATATTTCTATTGATCTATCCATTTTGGATTTCCCATCGTTTATCCGTACTATCAAATTTAGTTCATTTCCTGTCGCAGAGGCAAACTTACGATGTCTTGTTATTATTTGTCTGACACTCTCCCTCTCTCCACTCTATCTTGAAATCTCCGTTCTTCATCATATGATCGCATTCTCCATGTGTCTTCCGTCAAAACAAAAATCCTTTGATCAGCGCGCCCGCACACACACACACACACACACACACACACACACACACACACACACACACACACGTGCTTGAGTAGTAAAAAAAAAGAAAAAAAGAAGAGGGGGGTGGGGGGGGGGGGACATGAGTGTGTATCTTGATCAAAAGAAGATATATGTTGTGGGTATTCTTCAAACAGAGATTCTGTAAACGTTACTTATCTCCTTTTTTTAAATGGAGCTTCTACACACCTGAGAGAGAGAGAGAGAGAGAGAGAGAGAGAGAGAGAGAGAGAGAGAGAGAGAGAGAGAGAGAGAGAGATTTCTATGTACGGTTTCAGCAGGAGGTTGTTATGTGGTAGTCATTGAAAATTAACACCATTGTAGCATTGTTAAATGGTAGCCTATTGTATCCTGATTTTATGTTCATGAATTTTCCCCGTCTCCTGCCTATAATTATCTATATCTTTTGCTTCTAAAACAGAAACGTGTCTATATATAATATAATTGCAATTGTCAAAACAGTTCTTATTATGCTCCATAATCTAAGGATTTTTTTTTTTAATTTGATTCACAGCACACAGTTGAATGAAATATTGAGGACTGACCTTAATAATCTGCCTTTGTTTAATGGCGATTTATGGATTAATATGATTTCTTGTCAATCTCTTATTTTTGTGTGGACAATTTTAAAACATGCGACAACTCATATCCTCTGTAAAACTTTATCACCAGCAGCACTTGATGATTTACCTACACTCTTCTATGCTGTGAAATATTGCTCTTTTCCCTGTCTGTTTTCAGATCTCTTCACATTTACTTCTTACTGTTAACATCATCGTTACTACAGCCAACAAGGCCTTCTGTAGTCTTTGCAGGGAATATATTCGTTTTAAGAGTTTACGGCTGTTTACATATTCCATATAAATCCCATGTTAACATTTCAATTCCCTCCAGTTTGAAAGGGGTTCATTCTGTTTCCGTTTCATCTGTCTCCGCCCATACCTTTCACACTTCCCTCCACTACTGTTCCCATTTTGCTTTGTGTAATTTCAGGGCCTCTGTATAAAGCCTCTGTATAAAGCCTCTGTATATACCGTTTTAAATTCTACCTGTGCACTTGCTGCCTTCTGACTTATGTTGCAATGTATTCTTTGCGGTATTTCTTCAAACTAATTATTCAATTTATTGCACATCTGATTGTTTTGATTATTTTCTTCAGTATTGGTAAGCAATGGAAAAAAAAACCTTGCGTTTTTCTCTGCCCTTGCTGAAAAACAGTCAATGAATTCAGTCCCTCACTACAAGCCTTTTTTTTTTAAAAACAAATACTAAAGTAAGAAACAACATACTCCATTGTATAACACGCATGAGTCAAAGATGTTGAAAATCACATGATTTTGCTTATTGACAAGACGAGCATGATAGCGTATAGTCCAGGGGGAAAATCACATAGCCACATCAGTTTTGAAAATCCATTAACATCATAGTGTAACCTTATTAAGTTTAAACAACAAACACACCTGGAGGGGAAAATCGAAGTGAATGATTATCTTTACAGTAAATTACATCAGAAACTTTTGAGATATATGTAGCCTGACAGTTGGGGGGGGGGGGGGGGGGAGTGTAGGCGGGGGGGGGGGGGGGGCATAGATAGTCCACTTCATTTCCCACCCTCAGAATACAAGACCACATTTAGAACCCCAAAGATGGAATGAAAACTTAAACAGGTCGTGGCAGATAATACTACAGTTGAGGCATCTTATAACCTAGCCCTCCAGTGATTACAAACATGCTGCTTAAGTGAGGACATAAAAATAACAAAAGAAAAAAAAACAAAACAGAAAGTGCATGTAAATGCAAATAACCCGTAGAGAGTGGTAAACGTCAATAACGCTGGAAACAGCCTGTAGAGAGTGGTAAACGTCAATAACGCTGGAAACAGCCTGTAGAGAGTGGTAAATGTCAATAACGCTGGAAACAGCCTGTAGAGAGTGGTAAATGTCGATAACGCTGCAAACAGCCTTTAGAGAGTGGTAAATGTCAATAACGCTGCAAACAGCCTGTAGAGAGTGGTAAATGTCAATAACGCTGCAAACAGCCTTTAGAGAGTGGTAAATGTCAATAACGCTGCAAACAGCCTGTAGCAAGTGGTGAACGTCAATAACGCTGCAAACAGCCTGTAGCAAGTGGTGAGCGTCAATAACGCTGCAAACAGCCTGTAGAGTGGTAAATATCAATAACGCTGCAAACAGCCTTTAGAGATTGGTAAATGTCTATAACGCTGCAAACAGCCTGTAGCAAGTGGTGAACGTCAATAACGCTGCAAACAGCCTGTAGAGAGTGGTGAACGTCAATACTGCTGCAAACAGCCTGTAGAGAGTGGTGAATGTCAACAACGCTGCAAACAGCCTGTAGAGAGTAGTGAACGTCAACAATGCTGCAAACAGCCTATTGAGAGTGGTGAATGTCAGCAACGCTGCAAACAGCCTGTAGAGAGTGGTGAATGTCAACAACGCTGCAAAACAGCCTGTAGAGAGTGGTGAATGTCAACAACACTGCAAACAGCCTGTAGAGAGTGGTGAACGTCAATACCGCTGCGAACAGCTTTTCGAGAGTGGCTACCGTCAACAATGCTGCAAACAGCATGCAGAGCGTGGTGAATGTAAATAACGTTGCAAATTGCCTTTAGAGGGTGGCGAACATAAATAACGCTGCAAATAGATTATAGAAAGTGGTGAACGTCAACAACGCTGAAAATACCCTTTAGAGAGTGGTGAGTGGCAATAACGCTGCAAACAGCCTGTAAAGAATGGTGAATGTCAAAAATGGTGCAGCCTTTAGAGAGAGGTGAACGCCAAAACAAACCAGCTGCAAACAGCCTGTAGAGAGTGGTGAGTGTCGATAAGGCTTCAAACAGCCTGTAGAGAGTGATGAGTGTCAATTATGTTGCAAATAACCTGTAGAGAGTGGCAAACGTCAGTAACGCTGCAAACAGCCTGTAGAGAATGGTGAACATCAATAACGCTGCAAACAGCCTGTAGAACGTGGTGAACGTAGGTAACGTCGCAGATAGTCTGTAGAGTATGGTGAACGTCAATGACGTCGCAAATAGCCTGTAGAGAGTGCTGAACGTCAATAACGTCGCAAATAGCCTGTAGAGAGTGGTGAACGTCAATAACGTCGCAATTTAGCCTTTAGAGAATGACGAATGTTAAAAACCCTGCAAATAGTCTGTAGAGAGTTGTGAACATCAATAACGCTGCAAATAGCATTTAGAGTGTGGTCAGCGTCAGTAAATCTGCAAACAGCCTGTAGAACGTAGTGAACGTCAATAACGTCGTAAATAGCCTGTGCAGAGTGCTGAACGTCAATAACGTCGCAAATAGCCTGTAGAGGGTAGTAAACGTCAATAACAGTGCAAATAACCTGTAGAGAGTGGTGAACATCAGTAAGGCTGCAAACAGCCTGTAGAGATTGGTGAACGTCAATTACGCTGCAAATAGCCTGTAGAGAGTGGTGAACATCAGTAAGGCTGCAAACAGCCTGTAGAGATTGGTGAACATCAATAAGGCTGCAAACAGCCTGTAGAGAGTGGTGAACGTCAATAACCGCGCAAATAGCTTTAGAGAGTGGTGAGCGTCAATGACGTCGCAACCAGCCTATAGAGAGTGCTGAACGTCAATAATGCTGCAAACAGCCTGTAGAGAGTGGTGAGTGTCAACAATGCTGCAAACCGCACGTAGAGCGTGGTGAACGTAAACAACGTTGCAAATTGCCTTTAGAGAGTGGTGAACGTCAATAACGATGGAAATAGCCTTTACAGAGTGGCGCACATCAAAAACGCTTCATAAATATGTTTATAAAGTGGTGAACCTCAATAACGCTGCAAATAGCCTATATAGAGTGGTGAACGTCAATAACGCTGCAAATAGCCTACAGAGTGACGAACGTCAACACGCTGCAAATAGCCTGTAAAGAATACTGAATGTCAATAAGACTGTAAATAGTATTTAGAGACTGGTCAGCGTCCATAACGCTGCAAACAGCCTGTAGAACGTGGTGAACGTCAATAACGTCGCAAATAGTCTATAGAGCATGGTGAGCGTCAATGACGTCGCAAATAGCCTGTAGAGAGTGGTGAGCGTCAATAACGTCGCAAATAGCCTTTAGAGAATAGTGAATCTTAATAACGCTGCAAATAGCCTGTAGAGAGTGGTGAGCGTCAATAACGTCACAAATAGCCTGTAGAGAGTGGTGAGCGTCAATAACGTCACAAATAGCCTGTAGAGAGTGGTGAGCGTCAATGACGTCGCAAACAGCCTGTAGAGAGTGCTGAACGTCAATAACGTCGCAAATAGCCTTTACAGAATGATGAGTGTTAATAACCCTGCAAATAGTCTGTAGAGAATAGTGAACGTCAATAACGCTGCAAACAGCCTGTAGAGAGTGGTGAGTGTCAATAATGCTGCAAATAGCATTTAGAGTGTAGTCAGCGTCAATAAATCTGCAAATAGCCTGTAAAAGGTGGTGAACGTCAATAACGTCGCAAATAGATTGTAGAGAGTGCTGGACATCAAATAACGTCGCAAATAGCCTATAGAACGTGGTGAACGTCAATAACGTCGCAAATAGCCTGTAGAGAGTGCTGAACATCAAATAACGTCGCGAATAGCCTGTAGAGAGTGGTTAACGTTAATAACGTCGCAAACAGCCTTCAGGGAATGATGAATGTTGATTACGCTGCAAATAGCCTGTAGAGAGTGGTGAACGTTAATAACGCTGCAAACAGCCTGTAGAAAGTGATGAACGTCAATAACGCTGCAAAAAGTCTGTAGAGAGTGGTGAACATCAATAACGCTGCAAACAGCCTGTAGAAAGTGATGAACGTCAATAACGCTGCAAACAGCCTGTAGAGATTGGTGAACATCAGTAACGCTGCAAACAGCCTTTACAGAGAGTGGTGAGCGTCAATGACGTCGCAAACAGCCTGTAGTAAGTGATGAACGTCAATAACGCTGCAAACAGCCTGCAGAGAGTGGTGAACATCAATAACACTACAAACAGCCTGTAGAGAATGATGAACATCAATAACGCTGCAAACAGCCTGTAGAGAGTGGTGAACATCAATAACGCTGCAAACAGCCTGTAGAAAGTGATGAACGTCAATAACGCTGCAAACAGCCTGTAGAGAGTGGTGAACATCAATAACGCTGCAAACAGCCTGTAGAGAGTGGTGAACGTCAGTATCGCTGCAAACAGCCTGTGGAGAGTGCTGAACGTCAACAATGCTGCAAACCGCACGTAGAGTGTGGTGAACGTAAACAATGCTGCAAATTGCCTTTAGAGAGTGGTGAACGTCAGTAACAATGGAATTAGCCTTTACAGAGTGGCACACATCAAAAACGCTTCAAATATGTTATAGAAAGTGGTGAACCTCGACAACGCTGCAAATAGCCTATAGAGAGTAGTGAACATCAATAACGCTGCAAATCGCCTATTGAGTGACGAACATCAAAACCGCTGCAAATAGCCTGTAAAGAATACTGAATGTCAGTAACACTGCAAATAGTATTTAGAGACTGGTCAGCGTCCATAACGCTGCAAACAGCCTGTAGAACGTGGTGAACGTCAATAACGTCGCAAACAGTCTGTGGAGCATGGTGATCGAACGTCGGTGACGTCGCAAATAGCCTGTAGAGAGTGCTGAACGTCAATAACGTCGCAAATAGCCTGTAGAGAGTGGTGAGCATCAACAACGTCGCAAATAGCATGTAGAGAATGATGAATATTAATAACCCTGCAAATAGTCCATAGAGAGTGGTGAAGGTGAATAACAATGCAAACAGCCTGTAGAGAGTGTGAGTGCAATAACGCTGCAAACACCTGTAGAGGGTGAGTGGCGATAACGCTGCAAACAGCCTGTAGAGAGTGGTGAGTCTCGATAGCGCTTCAAACAGCCTGTAGAGAGTGGTGAGTGTCGATAGCGCTTCAAACAGCCAGTAGAGAGTGGTGAACGTCAGTTACGCTGCAAATAGCCTGTAGAGAGTGGTGAACGTCAGTTACGCTGCAAATAGCCTGTAGAGAGTAGTGAACGTCAGTTACGCTGCAAATAGCCTGTAGAGAGTAGTGAACGTCAGTTACGCTGCAAATAGCCTGTAGAGAGTGGTGAACGTCAGTTACGCTGCAAATAGCCTGTAGAGAGTAGTGAACGTCAGTTACGCTGCAAATAGCCTGTAGAGAGTAGTGAACGTCAGTTACGCTGCAAATAGCCTATAGAGAATGGTGAACGTCAGTTACGCTGCAAATAGCCTGTAAAGAGTGGTGAGTGTCAATAACACTGCTAACAGCCTATAGAGAGTGGTGAACGCCAATAACGCTGCAAACAGCCTGTAGAGAGTGGTGAACGCCAATAACGCTGCAAACAGCCTGTAGAGAATGGTGAACGTCAATAACGCTGCAAACAGCCTCTGAAGCACGGCGGACACCAGGAACGCTGCAAACTGCCCCCGTTCCGAGCATTAAGCGGCACACAGCTCAGCAGTCAGACAGAAGATGCGGTGGTCGATTTTCGCCCTGGAACCCCCAGAAGACCAAGCCGACGTAATCGCGCTTGGATTCTGAGTGGTTGTGCTGACCTTCGAACACGCGAATGTGTAGTTTGATCTAGCTTTTGTTGTTGTTGCTTGTTGTCGTTGTTCTTGCTTCAAATTTGTTCTCTCTTTCTTTCTTCCTTTCCTTTTTTTTTTCCTTCTTTTTCTTTCTTTCTTTCATTCTTTCTTATGATGTCTCAGCGTTCTTTCTTTCATGTTTTATTTCCTTTCTGCTCTATTTCTTTCTGATAGTTTTTCTCCTTTCTTTCTACAACTTTTCGCTCAAAGTCAATAACAGCAAACCATTATCAGTAGTGAATAATTCCAAAAATAAAGAAAGCTATACAGACATACATCTGTCTGTGAAAACAATAACTGAAGTAGAAGGGCACTAGGGAGACCGAAAATCCCCAACGAGGTCAAACGAATCCTAGGTCCGCTCTTTAATACAGATCCGCACTTCCATCTTTCCACCAAGATAATATCGGTTCAGAACGTTTGGCGTCATCTGGCTGACAGACAAGCCAGCAGATTCGGATGATAATGTAACCTTCCTGCGGAAATTTTGAAAAACGATCGTGTGCACATTGTAAGTAGTTAAAGGAAAGATGAAAGAGAACGTCTAGAAAGAAAGAGAGAGAGAGAAACAATGGGTGATCATCATCATCAGCTGGTTCCGCTGATGAATCCCAATCAGGGGACGAAAGTCGACTCCAGACAGATGACAAAAAACGGTTCTGCATTCAAAATAGCCTTCGAACGTGCCCCTGCATGGTTTCATATTTGCGTTCCAACACTCTTCATCCCCATTTTCTCTGTCCTTTCCCATTCCTTCAACCATTTTTTTTCTATAAATGTTTGCCAAGTCACTGCATTTAATGACAGATGAGTTGTTGGCCTGTGGCCCCCCCCCCCCCCCCCCCCTCCACTGCTTGCTTATCAGATAGAGAAAGAAGGAGGGGGGGGGGGAGACAACAATATTATTAGAGTTTATTTGAAGGAATAAGTTAAGAAACGAAAGGAAAGAAAGAAAGAAAGAAAGATGTGAATTCATTTGAAATGTCACCCAGTACACACAATCTTTAAAGCTTCCTTTTGCCTTCTAAATGACCGGCATGCTGGTGTTACCGATCGATCTGAAAGCTTCTTTCTTGGAGGTCCAGCTAGACAAATCGATTTGGGAACACATCCCCAGCTCCACACTCACATGTGTGTGTATATGTGTGTGTACGTGTACATGCGCGCGCGCGCGCGCGCGCGTGTGTATGTGTATATATATATATATATAATGTGTGTGTGTGTGTGTGTGTGTGTGTGTGTGTGTGTGTGTGTGTGTGTGTGTGTATTTGGAAGAAGCAGGGGGTCGGTGTATGTAGTGGTGAAGCATAATTTCACGTTATTAACGTGCCCCGTTGCCTGGTAAATTGTAAAGAGAAAAGAGGGCGAGGGTCTCGCTGAGGAAAGGGGGGCGTATAAGGAGGGTTCGGGGGGAAAGGGGATGGAAGAGGGGAAACGGTTGCGGAAGGAAAGGGGTGGGGGAGGGGGAGGTGGTTGATGGGGCACGCGGCTATAAGGGAGGATGGAGATGGCAATCTACAAGTCTGGCATGGAATTCCAGTGACAGAATCTTGGCCCGGCAGCCGAGCAATTGATTCATGGCAATGCGTTTTGAGGCCAGTGCCAGGGACCAGCTTTAAAGCCAGCTAAGAGCGGTCTTGTGTCGGGGCGCGTCATGAATATAACCGGACAATTATCGAGCCATGAATATGGGACAAGAGGGCTGCATACAGTTGGCCAGTCTTGAGCATGACGGCAGGAGTGTGCCGAGAAGCGTGCCACGTGTTTCTTCGTCGAAGACAGGCGTTCTGTTATAAAGAAGTAAGTGGGAAAACTTCGAGTCCACACTTCTTCAGTCAATGTTAATTTTCTTTCCTCTTAGAAACGCTACTTTATTGATGATTTCAACCATGCCACCAGCATTGGAACAGGACACATGTGACACTTGTTTTTGTTTTTGATGGAAGCGCAATGTGTTAAGATTTTTTTTCCAAAATGTTTCTTTCCAGTGACTGCTGTTTAAAAGCTACAACACTGGACTGTCCTATACCAGCCATTGAGAGTATGTAAGCATCCAGCTGTGTGTAATTCCACCGAACTCCAGAATCTTGCGGTGTCACTATCTGAACTATACTAACTGCAAGATGACTGAGTTGCTTCACCTTCCGTTCACACTGCCACTGTATATTATGTCAGAAAAAGTTGCTCAAACGTATGTCATTTTCGCCAAGATGTGCATGTGCCAAAAGACTGGTGAATAGTCGATCAAAGAGCGCACAACTTTTTTTTCTGAAGTAAGGAACTGGTACAGAGTTCACATAGGCCTTAAACAATCATGATGGTGTTTAGGGTTGGATACATTTATTCTGAGGTCTACATCTTCGTGTTTAGTTCACTTGTGTGTCAGTATTCAGTGTAAGATGATGGGGAAAATAAACAATCTTCTTTCTTAGTCGTATCCCATGTTCTTTTTAACGTAAAGTCCGAAACCTATCATCATGAGCAAATACTGTGTTCATCCTGCTGCACGGATAAACTGTGTTTGACATTTTCAAAGTAATTCTATGTTTGACATTTTCCAAAATAACGAATAACA
>CM065714.1:82771571-82816571 GCA_033310375.1 Conus canariensis
AGCTGTCGCTGGACAGACGTGGTGGCGCCCTCCGAGGAAGACCGAACTCACGCTGGCTCCGCGACTAAGCAATTACCGTCGACAACAGGGGGATTAGTTGACGGGACAAGCTAGGCTATGATTGTGGACAGGCGGCCCGACTGAGCGGCGTGGGTGCAATGTCACTGACGTGGCACAGGAAATGAGACAGAAAAAGAGTTGTCTTTTTCTTTTTCATGGGCATAATTTTGCTGACGGGCAGCCTGGATCGGCCGTTTGATCCAGATCCGCAGGACAGATTCGCTCCACGAATTCCTCCCTGGCCCACATCCCACCCTTCTACTGAATTTTGTGAAAATCAGTTTTGTCATTTTTACGCAGTCTTGTCGACAGCTAGACAATCAAGCAAACGAGCATACGTGTATGAAACCATAAGCTCATTAGCGGAGGCAATAAATGCCTCAATTACTGTCGCGTGTACAATTCCATAATACCTCTTTCCTCATAGAGAGTGATTTATTCACCACAATAATCGTTTTCTCATTATTACTGTGCTCCATACCCCTCCCTACCCCCTCCGCCCTCCCTTCCCCCTCCGCCCTCCCTTCCTCCCTCCCCCTTCCGCCCTGTGTTTAAAGGACAGCAACATTGCTAATCGGTTAGAATGTCGGTCTGGGTCTCTATCGTAAGCAAATATTGCTAGTGATTTGGGTTCATATAGTCGGGCTAAGGTAACATTTCATGTCGTGATAATGTCTGCTAGTACATTTCTTTGTGGGATGCTCCTGGGGTCTCCAAACTACGCATGACTTTTTATTCACATGGGGAAATATCAGGTGACGTGTATTTTGTTTTTGAAAAAATCTTATTTTTGTCCACTATCAAGTTGATGGACGTATGTCCACCAAGAGCGAATTTCTTCGTCCAGCGTTAGAAGGTTGAGGGTTGGGATGGGGAAGTGAAGTGTGGAAAGACCACAGTTTCTTTTTTAAAAGTGTACAGTAACCAAAACGTTTTGGGGGGAAGTGCAGACGTGGGGAGAGAGATGGTTGAAAAGGTACCAGACAGAATGTATGCACATTCTGCGAATCGAATACATTCATGAAAAAGTTATTGAGAGGAAGAGGGAGCAGGGGAAGGAGGGAGGAGGCGAGGGTAGGGGAGGAACAGTGCAGCATCCGAACATTACCTACAATATTTGCTGGTGCCGTTGTTGTTGTTGTTGTTGTTTGTTTGTTTTTTTAGGGGTGAGAGTTTTTTCATTGGTCGTTTGTTGGCGGGGAGGGGGAGGTCTCGTGTTTTGGTGAGGTATATTTTCTTAATGGACCAGGAAATCTCCGTCTCTCCCCAGTTCACTCCTCGATTTACTCATATTCAAGAAGGAAGGTGTTGCGTAAGTCTGTTTGGCTAATGATGTTCATTTTTTGCAGACTTTTTTTTCGTTTAAACGCGCGCGCGCGCGCGCGCGTGTGTGTGTGTGTGTGTGTGTGTGGTTACAGGCATTTGTGAACATAATTGTGTGTGAGTGCACGTGCGCGCGCGATGGGTAGCATGGCATTCACCTTGTTTTTTATGTGTTCATCTGGATTTTTTTGTTGTTGTTTTTTTAAACTGTTTCACACAAAAAACTATGTCATAAATCAGTATTATCAGGGAGACAATGTCGCAACTGAAAAGACACTCGGGAAAATGCAGACTTTCCCAAGGTTGAACGGATTATAGAAAACTATTTGTCTGCCTGGGAAAGTAATAGGAGCCTTGGACGAAAAAAAGGTTATATCCCATGTGTGTGTGTGTGTGTGTGTGTGTGTGTGTGTGTGTGTGTGTGTGTGTGTGTGTGTGTGTAACAGGACATGCAAAATCCGAAATGTTAACTTTGTCATATTATTGGAAAGTTGTATAATTTTCCAGGAACATGTATAACTTCATGAAAAGTTGTTATATTGTAGACAGTAACTTACAGCGCAGGCTACGTGTTCAGTGAAAAATGTGTGATTATGTTGCTGAACCGAGCCTCGGTCCAGCTTTTCATTCTGATCTGCTCCACGTACCTGCACCAGACCTTAATGGATTCCTTTTTGGCTCTTGTCATATTTTCACCATGTTTGGTTAAAATTGTCGGACACTTTAGTTGTTTTTGTTGTTGTTGTTGTTTTTTAACGCAAACGTGTAATCAGACAAACAAATAATGAAGACAGGTGAAAAACGTACTTTTGTTGTGGTTGTTGTTGGTTGGGGTTTTTGTTTTTTTTTATGGGGGGATCATAATTTGTCTAAAATTTCAGGCCTCTTGAGTGTCTTGATGAATTCCAGCCCATCATGGGAAATAATCTGTTACCCACACATGTTGAAAACGTTTCATTCAAAGTGTTTGATCTGCATCACCTCATTTTAATGCATGATTAGGAAGTCTGTTTAAAAAAAAAAAAAAAAAGGCAAAGAAGCGCGCGCTTGCGCTTGTGTGTGTGTGTGTGTGTGTGTGTGTGTGTGTGTTGTGTGTGTGTGTGTGTTGCAGTTCTGGGTTAGATTGAAACGTGCAAATGAATTAGACATGGCGTATGGAATCTTGAGTGCAAGATTGGGAATAAATCATAACCGAGCAGGGCAAGTACTTCACGCACGCATATACACCACACCCCACACACACACACACACACACACGCACACGCATGCACGCACGCACGCACGCACGCACACACACACGCACGCACCGCACGCACGCACGCACGCACCACACACCACACACACACACACACGAACTCACGAACGCGAATGCGCGCACACATACGCACACGCAATCTATAACAACTTTGGGAATATATACTAGGTTCATACGTCTAAAATATAATATGATAATTTGTGATTTCACGAGGAAACATGTTATTTATGTTTTTTGTTTGTTTGTGTGTGTGTGTGTGTGTGTGTGTGGTGTGTGTGTGTGTGTGTGGTGTGTGTGTGTGTGTGTGTGTTTTTCGTTAGTGTTGTCATTGTTGTTGTTGTTGTTTGCTTGCTGGTTAGTTAATTGATATTAGAATATGTGCTATTTTCACCGTGAAAATAGTTCTAATGGATTTAAGATATAATAACTGTTACCTTCTTTCTCGAGGTAAAAACAGTTACTATCCATCAAGAAACCGTGATAATAAAGAAAAAGAAACTGATTATTATCACTGTTGTCCAGAGTAGAACGGTTTTTGTCCGTTAAAAGAACCATGATAATAAAGAAATTTTCGTGGAAAGAAAATATTATCACTGTTTTTAATGAAAGTAGCATAACAAAAAAATTATATCACAGGCTTAGAAGGTAACAATGCTTCTATAGACAACGAAAGGTGTGATCACCGACGGAATTCGAACAACCAAATTCGTTTGGATTGCAAACAAACTTTGAAACAACATTCAGGGAACAACACTGAAATCTGGGCCCCGGCATTGTGACAAGGCGAACACGATCTGTCCCTTTCCACCTCCCCAAACAACGTAACATAGCATAACGCAAGACAATGCGACAGAAAAATCAAGACAATCTAACACAGCTCAAGATGATGCACAACACAGCTTAAAACAGTACAATACACTGCAGAACACTACGATTCGAAACAACACAGATCAAAAATGCACTTCAACTCGGCACAAAAGATCAGAGCACAAAACAGTGCACAACAGAAAACAATTCAAAACAACACAAAGATTTCAAAGATTTTAATCCTGCGACCCCTTTTGGGGCATGGAGGACTTGAAACAAATCAAACAAATAGAAATGAAACAAATCAAACATAAAAATTTTCCCTATAATTAACATACTGAATGTAATGTTACACAACTTTACACACACACACACACAAAACCAATGTAATACAATATAACACAAAAACTGCAGTTCAACATGGTACAGAAAGCACTACAAGAAGCACACAAAAATGCAGTACAGCACAGCACAAAACAATACAACACAGCATAAACCGATGCTGTACAACACAGACAAAACAATACGTGAGTCAAACACACACACAAAAGCAATAAAATACGTAGCATACAATATGTAAGTCAACACAAAATAAAGCAATACAACACAACCCCCAAACAGTTTTATACAACACAGCACAACACAACACAATACAACACGCACACAAAAACAACAAAACAAAACACTACACAATACAACACAACAGAAAATACAACACCGAATAATGTGATACAACTTGCACAAAATAAAGCAGTAACGTTCAAAGCAGCTTAATTCAGCACAAACCAGTGCAACAGAACGCAGCTAAATACAACGCTGAATAAAACAATACAACAGTGTGAAGCAATATTGTGCAACAGAGCACAACACAGTGAAAAAGAACACAGCTCAAAACACAAAGCGAAGCTATTTGAAACACAAGGCAGTAAATTGCTCCTCAAGAATGTCACGAAGTAGAAAACTGTAACACGGAAACACGCGTTGAGACGCCAACAACAACACGAAATATCTGACAGATGTATTTCGGGCATTACGGCGTTACGGCTCTTTCTGTTGAAAGAAACCGACATAGCTTTTGTTTGTTAGTTGATTTCCTGTAGGCCTATTCAAATTCATTCTGAAATGTACAATTGACTAAAATATGGTGACAGATGTGTTGAATTGAATGATAGCTAAAAATTAACGTCGCACTATGTTTCTGTTGCCTTTAATAATAATTCTGATTCTGTTTATATGAAATGAACGCTGCAGTATTATTATTCTTGCCGTTCTTTTCTCTGTGCATTGATTAAAGCATGTCAGCATGATTCAGTGTGTGTGTGTGTGTGTGTGTGTTTGTATGTGTGTGTGTGTGTGTGTGTGTGTGTGCGGCGCGCGCGCGCGCGCGTGCGCGTATGTATGTGTATGTGCGTGCGTGCGTGTACGTGCGTGCATGTGTGTGTATGTGTGTGTGTGTGCGCGCGCGCGCTTGCGTGCGTGCGAACGCGTATATGTTTGTGTGTATGTGTTTGTCACGCGCGCGCGCGCGTGTGTGTGTGTGTATGTATGGTGTGTGTGTGTATGCGCGCCCGTGTGCATATATGTATGTGTGTGTGCGCGCGCACGTATATGTTTGTGCGTATGTGTTTGTCATGTATGTGTGTGTGCGCGTGCGTGTTCATAGGTGTGTGTATGTACATGTGTGCGCGCATGTGTGCGTGCGTGTGTGTGTGTGTGTGTGTGTGTGTGTGTGTGTGTGTGTGTGTGTACGATTGTACAGACAAACATTTTTTGGTATACGTTTTTTTTTTTTTTCAATTTATTTCAATTTTTTCCTGTTATATGTTGTCCTTGTTTTCGTTGTTCATGTGTGATAGTTTCAGAGCTCATCCTAGCTGCTGTTGAAGACTCCCACTGTCTTGGTAAAGACACTTTGTTTTGTATGAGCGTGTCCTGACAGCAAATTTCCTTCTGTGAAATGTCTAGGCTCTTCCCAGGGAGAGTGCATCGATCGATGGTGCCACAGTTTGGGGCCATCCATGGGTTTTTCCTTTACACACACACACACACACGCGCGCGCACGCACACACACACACTCACGCACACACACAAGCGCGCGCGCAACACACACACACACACACACACACACACACACACACACATACATACATACATCATACATAGAGATAGACATGAATATAGATGTAGATAAAACATCTTTTAACCTATGAAAATGAATCGTTCTACAAACTTTTGACAAGGTCAGTGTCTTTGTTTCTTCGTTTGTGTGGGGTTTGTATGTGTGTCTGTGTCTGTGTGTGTGTGTGGTGTGTGTTGTGTGTGTCTGTGTGTGGTGAGAGAGAGAGAGAGAGAGAGAGAGAGAGAGAGAGAGAGAGAGAGAGCGGGCAGTTTCCTTCAGATATTTTGACATGGCCTTGATTTTTTCTCTCTCCTTTGTCACTGTTGACAACCCTGAAAGGGCCCCCAAAAGAATAAGTAACAGTAAAACCAAATGTAACCGTCAAACTCGTTTTGGCCGTGTTTCTTTCATGTGCGTTAAAAGAATGTTGCACGTGGCCCTCAGTTATTGTCTCATCAGAAAGGCTGTTGGAATACGTCACGTGTTTTGAACTGGCCATTCTGTGTTCCTCATGACGTTTGTTTCTTGACCAGTAGCACCGCATTCGTGTTTGATTAAAAAAAAAAAAAAGACACCTCTGTTTTTGTTCTTTTGTTTTTTGGTTGTTTTTGTTGTTGTTGTTGTCGTTGTTTCTACGCGTTTTTACGTATTATTTCATTTGTGTTTAGTTCATTTACGTTTTTCTTCTGTATGATTTCCTGCTTGCATGCGCGTATGCACGCACGCGCGCGCGTGCACACGCGCATACACATACACACGCACGCACGCATACACACACACACGCACGCACACACGCACGCGCACACACGCACGCACGCACGCACACACACACACACACACACACGTGCGCGCGTGCACACACGCAAATGCTCTCTCTCTCTCTCTCTCTCTCTCTCTCTCTCTCTCTCTCAGAACAAATTCATACATCCTATTCTAAGAAATCAATTGAATTACGCGGACAAACAATTTTCGTACCGTCAGAGAAAGTAGAAGCTCCAAGGGTACAACTGACAACAGTCCACATTGTTTTCCCTCATCTAATGTTCCCTTTTGATCGATGACAGCTCCCATATGTTTTCACAGCTCTGTCCTGGTAGTTTTGGCTTAAATGATGAGCCTCGTTTTACAGTCCTCTGCGTTGTTAAGTTAAAACTTAAAGAGTAAGAAAAAAATTGACAAGACTCTTAAACAAGGAGACATAAAACAACGTAAAGCATTTTCTTATCAATAGAAACGTTTTTAATAAACTTTTTTTATATATATGGAAAGCAGGTGAGTACACAATCATTGATCAATTACCTCGATTAGGAAGTTATGTTTCTCATAGCAAAGAAGTGAAATATCTGTCGTTTGAATATAGCATGTAGAGAAGGAATAACAAAATTAGGAAGGGTGTGGAAAGGGAGGTGGGGTGAGGGGGGGGGGGGGTGACGCTGGATAATGACAACGTGCTGCAGTCTTCCCGGGGACAAACGTGCCACACAGAGATATCTGTTATGGCCAAAACATGATACAGTCCAATATGACGCCATACAACACGATTATATGCAGTCCAATACAATAAACTACACTCTAATGCAACACAATTGAGTACAGGAAAATGCATAAATAATACTAGACGATGATACATGGCACAACACACTACAATAAACATAGTGAAAAACAATAACGATACACTATGATACAGGACAAAACAACACAATACAATAAAAACGACACGATGACAAGGCTACACCGCAAATCTGATATATATGCAATGCAAAGCCGTTCGACAACAACAACAATTACGTTAGCTCTCTTGTCACAACCGTACGTTTCACGACGTGAGCGCTTTATTTATATAGTTTTCAAACTGGCACCGGAACAGCACGTGAATTCACAAACCCTGAGGCTAAATGTATGTCGGTGTATTAGTTTTTTCCTGTCTTAGCTCTGAGAACAGTCAAAAATGGTCAGAAAGAAGCATCGGTATCGCTTCACCTTCCCACTGTTCGCCATCGTCAGAGTCCCGTCTGGTCGTTCGTGTAACTATTTCTGTGGCTGTATGTCCACCAGCTTCTTCTGTTGCGCTGTTCGGCAAAGTCGTTCGGCACGTACCCTTTGCCAGGTAGGGCACCGCAGTGTGTGTGCTTCAAACACGACATTTTGACATTGTCAGCTGTGTCATGTGAGGAACAGACAGCCAGCCCGAGAACAAGAGCAGACACAGAGCCAGTCGGATCAACCGGAAGGGACACATGCCTTCAGTGTGTGCAATGGAACCGAAGACACCAGCCTTGAAATGGAACTCTATCCAGCGAAAAGAAAAGATACCGAACTTGTCCCCTCTACTTCTGTGGAACAGACTAGGTAGGTGCCGTCTTCTGAAGTAGCGCTTCCGATTTTACGCAGTTCCTGACAGCAGTTCTGTGGCATCACCGCTGAAGTGCAGGAGAAGTGAAATGTCGTGTTAGGCCACTTAAGTGCACATGCGATCGTTTGCTTCCGCTGCACCTTTCCGTTTCTGAGGGGATGAGGTCGACAGATGAGATGCTGAGGCCAATGTCACATGATGAGATGCTGAGGCCTATGTCACATGATTAGAGGCTGAGGCCTGTGTCACATGATGACAGGCTGAGGCCTGTGTCACATGATGACAGGCTGAGGCCTGTGTCACATGATGACAGGCTGAGGCCTGTGTCACATGATGAGAGGCTGAGGCCTGTGTCACATGATGACAGGCTGAGGCCTGTGTCACATGATTAGAGGCTTAGGCCTGTGTCACATGATGAGACGCTGAGGCCTATGTCACATGATGACAGGCTAAGGCCTGTGTCACATGATGACAGGCTGAGGCCTGTGTCACATGATGACAGGCTGAGGCCTGTGTCACATGAAGAGAGGCTAAGGCCTGTGTCACATGATGAGAGGCTGAGGCCTGTGTCACATGATGACAGGCTGAGGCCTGTGTCACATGATGACAGACTGAGGCCTGTGTCACATGAACAGAGGCTGAGGCCTGTGTCACATGATGAGAAGCTGAAGCCTGTGTCACATGATGAGAGGCTGAGGCCTGTGTCACATGAACAGAGGCTGAAGCCTGTGTCACATGATGACAGGCTGAAGACTGTGTCACATGATGACAGGCTAAGGCCTGTGTCACATGATGAGAGGCTGAGGCCTGTGTCACATGATGAGAGGCTGAGGCCTGTGTCACATGATGAGAGGCTAAGGCCTGTGTCACATGATGAGAGGCTGAGGCCTGTGTCACATGATGAGAGGCTAAGGTCTGTGTCACATGATGACAGGCTGAGGCCTGTGTCACATGATGACAGGCTGAGGCCTGTGTCACATGATGAGAGGCTAAGGCCTGTGTCACATGATGAGAGGCTAAGGCCTATGTCACATGATGACAGGCTGAGGCCTGTGTCACATGATGACAGGCTGAGGCCTGTGTCACATGATGACAGGCTGAGGCCTGTGTCACATGATTAGAGGCTTAGGCCCGTGTCACATGATGAGATGCTGAGGCCTATGTCACATGATGAGAGGCTGAGGCCTGTGTCACATGATGACAGGCTGAGGCCTGTGTCACATGATGACAGGCTGAGGCCTGTGTCACATGAACAGAAGCTGAGGCCTGTGTCACATGATGAGAAGCTGAAGCCTGTGTCACATGATGAGAGGCTGAGGCCTGTGTCACATGAACAGAGGCTGAAACCTGTGTCACATGATGACAGGCTGAAGACTGTGTCACATGATGACAGGCTAAGGCCTGTGTCACATGATGAGAGGCTGAGGCCTGTGTCACATGATGAGAGGCTGAGGCCTGTGTCACATGATGAGAGGCTGAGGCCTGTGTCACATGATGACAGGCTGAGGCCTGTGTCACATGATGACAGGCTGAGGCCTGTGTCACATGAAGAGAGGCTAAGGCCTGTGTCACATGATGAGAGGCTGAGGTCTGTGTCACATGATGACAGGCTGAGGCCTGTGTCACATGATGACAGGCTGAGGCCTGGGTCACATGAACAGAGGCTGAGGCCTGTGTCACATGATGAGAAGCTGAAGCCTGTGTCACATGATGAGAGGCTGAGGCCTGTGTCACATGAACAGAGGCTGAAGCCTGTGTCACATGATGACAGGCTGAAGACTGTGTCACATGATGACAGGCTAAGGCCTGTGTCACATGATGAGAGGCTGAGGCCTGTGTCACATGATGAGAGGCTGAGGCCTGTGTCACATGATGAGAGGCTAAGGCCTGTGTCACATGATGAGAGGCTGAGGCCTGTGTCACATGATGAGAGGCTAAGGTCTGTGTCACATGATGACAGGCTGAGGCCTGTGTCACATGATGACAGGCTGAGGCCTGTGTCACATGATGAGAGGCTAAGGCCTGTGTCACATGATGAGAGGCTAAGGCCTATGTCACATGATGACAGGCTGAGGCCTGTGTCACATGATGACAGGCTGAGGCCTGTGTCACATGATGACAGGCTGAGGCCTGTGTCACATGATTAGAGGCTTAGGCCCGTGTCACATGATGAGATGCTGAGGCCTATGTCACATGATGAGAGGCTGAGGCCTGTGTCACATGATGACAGGCTGAGGCCTGTGTCACATGATGACAGGCTGAGGCCTGTGTCACATGATGACAGGCTGAGGCCTGTGTCACATGATGACAGGCTGAGGCCTGTGTCACATGATGACAGGCTAAGGCCTGTGTCACATGATGAGAGGCTAAGGCCTATGTCACATGATGACAGGCTGAGGCCTGTGTCACATGACGACAGGCTGAGGCCTGTGTCACATGATGAGAGGCTGAGGCCCGTGTCACATGAACAGAGGCTGAGGCCTGTGTCACATGAACAGAGGCTGAGGCCTGTGTCACATGATGAGAGGCTGAGACCTGTGTCAAATGATGAGAGGCTAAGGCCTGTGTCACATGATGAGAAGCTAAGGCCTGTGTCTCATGATGACAGGCTGAGGCCTGTGTCACATGATGACAGGCTGAGGTCTGTGTCACATGATGACAGGCTGAGGCCTGTGGCACATGATGACAGGCTGAGGCCTGTGTCACATGAAGAGAGGCTAAGGCCTGTGTCACATGAAGAGAGGCTGAGGCCTGTGTCACATGAACAGAGGCTGAGGCCTGTGTCACATGAACAGAGGCTGAGGCCTGTGTCACATGAACAGAGGCTGAGGCCTGTGTCACATGATGAGAGGCTGAGGCCTGTGTCACATGATGAGAGGCTAAGGCCTGTGTCACATGATGAGAGGCTAAGGCCTGTGTCACATGATGACAGGCTGAGGCCTGTGTCACATGATACGGTTTCCAGGTAGATAGCCATTTCAAAGTGACCCCCACAATTCGCGGCAGTGAGTACTTCAAGGCTGTTTCTTTTAAGGTATGCCATATATGCCATACAATGACATAGCTAAGGCTAAACGCCATTAGTCTTAGTCATTGCGCTGTGCTACTGACTGCCCAACCGGCGCACAGCTCTTATCATCGGTGAGAACCGCCTGCTTGGTTTGGGGTGACTGTTTCATTTTATCATCAATGCGGCAGCATGCAGGCTATGTGGCAGTGGACTGAATCGATCGAAACAAAGTTTTTTATCATATCAAGAACTGGAAACAATCCGAACTTACATTCTGAAAGTTTTCTTCTGGCAACACTCTTTGTTTGTTTGCTTATTTGTTCGTCTTCAAAGTAAGTACAGGGAGATAATCTGACGATCAAATTCATGGCTATCAGTAATAATGATATAACAAAGATGCCAGCAATACTGTGAGCTTTCTTTTCTTTACTCTTTTTTAGTCAGAGACATGGACGAAAACCACAAACAATTCTGATAGGTGCAAAATGTATTAGCAATATAGCAGGGACCTTGTCGATTACTAACCTAACAAACTGTTACGAATAGTTTTGGTCCTAATGTTAATTGCACACCTTTTTTCACAATGACTTGTCCTTGGTTCCAGTATTTTGAATTGAGCCATATTTGTTTGTTATTTGTTTTTAAAGAGAAAAGATAGAGGGGGATGACTGCCTCTTTAACGTACCGGTAACACTATCCAAAATTCATTGTTAGATGACTATCAAAATCGATATCACCGACCTCATCATTTGCTGTCCCCTGTCCCTTGTTGATTGTATCACAATTTTTCTAATGGCCTACGGCCGTGATGTTTCGCTGCAAATTGCGTTCTATTATTTCGCAGAGACACGGTCGTTTGATTGGAATAGATCGTGCGCTACAGTGTCGAGTCGAAATGCACCCTGCCCAGAGTGTGCCGCAGGTACAAAGTGACCACACCGAAACCAAACACACAGCGTACTCTCGTCAAGGGTGTTCATGCTGGACCCCCAAGGTATTTCTTGACTGAGTGGTGGGGATAGTTGACAGTTCATGTGTGTTTGAGACCTGACCGACTTCGCAGACGCACGTGGCGAGCACGAGCCCTTAGGGGTTATATAACATATACATCAGTTAGTTTCAAAGTGAGGTGACTGCAGGCGGAAACTGAAACAGATTTTTAAAGGAAATTAGAGTTAACCCGCCAGATAACAAAGACAAACAAACTACAAGTTAAAACCCAACGCGTTTTGTCCGCTGAGGTCTTCTTCAGGCAAGATAAACAACATTCAGGACAATGAAAACGAAGACGAGCAAAGACTTATCTTCTCGAATTCGGCGCAAGATGGGCGTTGAGTGAAAACGAGGCTGTTGGGAAGGAGACAATAATAACAATAATAATGATAAGGATAATGATGAATGATGATAGTGATAATGACTGAAATATTTTAAAATATCTTTTTTGAAGTATTCAAAATAACTGTTATTCTCCCAGCTCATATCTCCATAAAGTCAGAGTCCTGATGGTTGCAGTGTGGTGTAGGGTAATCCCCTTCCCTTCCATTATCTTGGGATAGTTATTCTCGTCCGCCATGCCACCCGAGGTGACTGTTCACGTCAAAGCTGAATTAACCAACTACAGGATTCTACCTATTTGCGGGCGTCTAATTTCTCTGTTAGAGCTTCGTCTCGCGTAAATGGATACATTTTTATGCGTGTTTGTGTCGTCACTTTTTCAAGATTATGTAAATTCGGTTTTAGATTTCATGTCAACGCTTAGTCTGCATTTATAAATGCAGTTTACATACTTGTGTCTTCATTATTTCCAGGATTATATCCATCCGCCGTATTTCATGGGCTATGGTCGGACAATTGCAAGGGAGATAATCTGTGGTTGAGCTCGCATTCAGCGAAGTGACCCCGCCTCTTCATGACAGATGTTGGTTGGCAGGCCCAAAGCATTTAGGCCCCATCCGTCATCTTCACAGTTCAATCAAAGACAGAAAATGCGAAAACATGGGTGTGAGACGATGCTCCTGTAAAATCAATGTCCTGATCGTTATTCTGGCATGCACTTCAAATCGGATATTGAACTCTGTAGATCTATTTGTTGGGTCCATGAATGGAGAAAATGTAACTCTATCTGCAGCGGAAAGAGACGCGTTATCTTCCCCTGACTTTTTTCCGGAACAGGTCTATTTTGCCTGTTAGTCAGCATAACAGTTAATGAGCGAACGGAGAAAATGTCAAAGCATGGGTGAGCTTGCAAAGCAGACACTGTTACAAAGAGTTCAACTTCACATGTGACCATTATCACCAATCGAACCAGACATACATGTGTTAGGTTTGATGTGACGTGTGTTTATCAAATGACGCTTGCACCAGTTTCGAAATATTCTTCACCCATAAACTGAGAAAAGATACCTCTGTTTGCAATAACGGGCGTTAACTTACGCTGATCGCCCCCCCCCCCCCCCCCCCCCCCCCCCCCCCCCCCCCCCATCAATGCTTCGTCCCGATTTCTAAATACAATTTGTGTTTGCATACGTAATCATTATTTTCAGGATTATATCCACGTATCACGTTTCCTCTTTTCATTAATCGTTTGACGAGTAGGTTCATCAGTGAGACTCTGCATAATGTATTGTGGTGACGGGGTGTGCAGGCAGATCAGGTTACTACAATCCACGATCTGTTTTGTCCTGTTTCACAGATGGCGACACTGTTATGGCCCTCTGCGGTTGGCTAGGCTATAAACAACATGAATGGAACTGAACTGATCTGGGACCTTGTCTGTTTATTCAGATGAAACGACAACCACCATTTAAGTCAACACAATATAGTCGCTCTTCTATACTTTTCCAAACCTATACTTACCAACCTGTATACGGTTAACTCCAGCAGTCAGAATCTTACTATGTTGGTTCTTGATGGCTCAGGAAATGTATTAGAATGTCGAGTTCACAGACAAATCTCCATTATTGTCTTCACAACTGCTGTTGCTGATGGTGAGAGAATGTTACCTCGTTCAGTCTGGACGGGACAGCTCAACAAACCGTGGTTCTTTCTCATGATCTCTTTCACAAAAGGGAGGCGTAACTATGTGAGGGTGACCCCCGTCACACTTTTGAACTCTCGTGAACTATCAATGCCCTTCGGATCCACGTTATTAATCTCCTTCCAATAAGGATCGGCAGTCAAGGGAGATAACTGACTCAGTCTAATCGTAAATGAGCAGCATTTTGTTGTTCGTGACAGTCATATGTGAGAGTGCTTTTCCTTGACTTCTCAAGCGCTTTCAACACCATCCAGCCTCACCTGATGATGTCCAGGCTGATGCAGATGTCTGTGAACCCACGTCTTATCCAGTGGGTGTTCAGTTTCCTCACTGACAGACACAGCGGGTGAAGATTTCAAGTGCTTGTGACATCTGGTCATCTGAGTTAGAGACCAACACAGGAGCACCTCAGGGCTGCGTACTTTCACCTGCGCTGTTCACATTGTACACCTCTGACTGCAGATGCGAAGTAAAAGGTGTCCTCCAGGTCAAATTCTCAGACGATACCTCTCTGTCTGGAATGATTGTTGATGGAGAGGAGAAATCCTACAGGGACTCAGTGAATAGGATGGTCACCTGGTGTGACAGCAACTACCTGTGTCTGAACGTCAGCAAAACGAAGGAGCTGATCGTCGACTTCAGGAGGAAGAAACCACCGCACACTCCCATCCAGATCAAAGGCGAAGAGGTGGAGATTGTTGAACAGTACAAGTACCTCGGCTCCATACTGGACAACAAGCTGGGCTGGGCAGAGAACACTGCTGCTCTAGTGAAGAAAGGGCACCAGCATCTTCACTTTTTGAAGAAGCTCAGGTCCTTCAAGGTCAGCCCAGCCATCCTACAAATGTTCTACACCAGCACTGTGCAAAGCGTCATAACCTTCAACAGTCTGTGCTTCTTTGGCAGCCTGGGGGAGGGGGGTGTCGGCAAGCTGACCAAGCTCACTCGCACAGCGAGGGATGTGATCGGGTCGGACGTGGCCGGCCTCCATGATCTCCACGAGAAAAGTGTTGAGACGTGTGCAGGCAATCCACGCTGACCCATCACATCCCTTGCACAGTGAACTGGACTCTCGGAGGTCTGTGAGGGACTCTGGCAGACTGCTGAGTGTCAGAGCAAGGACAGACAGACTCTCCAACTCATTCCTCCCCAGTGCCATCAGATTATACAACAGGATCCGTCCATGCACATGATGAAACAGCTGAATGTCGTTACTCTTATCTCTGCCGGTTCTTAAAACAATTGTGTGTGCGTGTGTGTGTGTGTGTGTGTGCGCGCGCGCGCGCGCGTGTGTGTGTGTGTGTGTGTGTGTGTGTGTGTGTGTGTGTGTGTGTGTGTGTGTGTGTGTGCGTGCGTGCATGTGTGCGTGCTGTGTGTGTGGTGTGTGTGTGAGTGTGTGTGCGTGTGTGTTTAAATCGCATGTATCGATGGATGCCTGGTCTTAAATAATCATATTTATTATTTCAATCTTATTAAACTGAATATATTTATCAGTATGTTGCTTGCTTTGAATGATGATGATGCTCTCTTTTGTAATTTTAGGTGCCATGTTTTAAAGACAGTGGATGTGTACTGTAGCTGCGCACGCACATGTGTTTGTACGTGAGTGTGTGTGTGGGGGGGGGGGGAGTGGGGGGGGGCGGGGGGGGGGGTGGGAGGGTGTGTGTGGGAAGAGTGTTTGTGCTTGCATGAAGATATTTTACTGATGGGATTGATTTACTATGGATTCTTACACATGCAGTTTACGCCTTGTGTGTGTGTGTGTGTGTGTGTGTGTGTGTGTGTGTGTGTGTGTGTGTGTGTGTGTGTGTGTGTGTTGTCCTGGTATATGGTTGCTGTGCTGTCGAAAATGAATTTTCCATCTTTTGGACAAATAAAATTGTTATCCTGTTATCCTGTAAATCTGTGAAAATGTCAAGTTGTCATAGTGGGGAGGAAGGGGAGGGGATGTGGTGGTGGTTATGGCTTGTCTTGGCTGAGACAGCGCGAATCGGTTGGATAATGTTTAATGTGGAGAGATGAGACAGAAGCTGAGACTGATATCTCATAGCCATATGCCTTTCAGGACTAAGAGGGTGGAGGGGGGTTGTTTGTTTTTGTTTTTTAAGATTTTTTTTCCACAGACCAGAAGGGTGGAGGGAGGGGAGCCAGTCGTCACAGATACTTTGACGTATGCCCATTCTTGTTTTCGAAATGAACCGGGGGTGGGGGGGGGGGGGGGGAGGGGTAGTCCTGTCCTGTGACACCGGCTATCACGCCGATGCTTCAATCAGTATAACTGGTGTGTTTTGTATCAATGGGTCAGAGTAATTTGGTTGAGTTACAACGTTACTCTCACACGAGAGCGCGTTTTGTCAAAAAATCTCTCTCTCTCTCTCTCTCTCTCTCTCTCTCTCTCTCTCTCTCTCTCTCTCTCTCTCTCTGAGTGGGTGAGAGACACCAGTCCCTTGGCTATACATTATCCAGCAATCAATGAGGTGGTGACGTACGCAGTCAATTGTCCTAATGAGCGGGAGGCCACGCGGGGTAAACATCAGGGACTGATGGACAGCAGAGGGACATAATCACACCAATCATCCACAGGCAAGAGAAGCACCGTCTGTCAGCCACCTCAGATCACTCCATCGGGAAAAAAAAAAAAAGAAACATTCTCGGAAGCGCACAAGATCCAAACCAAGGTTGAACGGATGTGGCATTCGCTCTCTGATTCGGATCCATAGTACCGATCCACACCAAATTTTGATGAGTGCATTATTGGTCCATTCTCCACTTGACCAGAGAGGTTTGTTCAAATCAGTTGAGAAGTTTTTGAGTAATCTTGCCGACAGAGAGAAAAAAAAATCAAACAAACAAAAGGAGAGAAGGTCATCACTCCAGGATTTCAAACTAATATCAGTCAGCAATGTCATTACAACACATCACAACAACGCCCAGTCGTTGTTGAAGGAAACACCTGGTGTGAGTATCTTTGGAATGAGCAGTGTGGGAGTGGCACCACTGAGACAGCACGGAAGATAAAAGAAGCACCTTCACCATCCTTCGCTTTGTGGGTGGCATCGATGGCCTAGCAGGCAGTGGCCAAGAACTTTGCCGGGCTTACTTAAAGACCAGGTGAAACATAATAAGATATGCAATGGAAGACAGCGCCACAATTCCATCATTAATACTGATATAACTATCCATGGTCGGAAGCTAAACTCTGTTCAGCAACTCACGTAGCTGGGATCCATCATTGTGAATGAGGGATCCAAACTAGAAATCCTGTAAGGGACAACTAAGACAAACATCAACACTGTTGAGACTAAAACCTGCATTGAAGAACAGTATCATCTCCAGGAAACTGCTGTATTCCATTCTTCTGTATGCATGCGAGATAAGGACCCTTTCACTGGATCTGGAAAGAACAGTCCAAACAAAGCCAAGGAAACGAGGTGTTACCACAAGATAACAGATATTAGATACACTGATGATACCACCGACTAACCAGTGCGTCAAACCATCAAGCAGCACATCGGACCATGTCAAGATCTCCTGATGTCAGTAAAGAAAAGGAAATTCCGTTGGTTTGGCCGGGGAACAAGAGCCACTGGCCCTGTTGAAGGAATCCTCTATGGAACTGTTACAGGAGGGAGACAAAGGGAAAGACTGAGGAAACGATGCACTGACAGACAACTTTGCAGCGTAGACAGGGAAAACGTTTACAGAGACTCGGGCCTTGGCACTCCACCGACAGAACTGGAGAAACCTGGTGAACTGTTCTTTAGTGCCATACTCCACAGACTGCCCTCATAGTTAAGAAAGGACACCAAAAAGACAATCGCCGGTGGCGACACAACCTCCCTTAGCGGAGCGGGTTGAATATTCTTATAGATATTACAACGATGACAAAGTTATACGACACAATATAATACAATGCTCTACAATGCAATTAACGCAGTGTAGTATAAAGTATAAAACGATGCAATTCATCATTAAAGATGAGAAAGAAAAATTTCTCTCTCATCGGACAACTCAGACCCTTGTTCGCCCTGAATTTTGGGGTTTGCCCCGATCATGTTGTGTCCGGATACATTTTGGGCGGGGTACTGGTGGGCTTGGCACACCAGCGCACAAACACCTATTCCCAGTCGAGTGATCGTGTTTCTGTGAAATAAATGAACCCAGCGGTTGGGATACATTACAAGCTTGGGCCAGTCGAAAGAGTCTGTTACAATCAGCAAAGGACAGATAATGATCGGTCGAATGATGGATTCTAACAACTAACGATGAGTTGTGGGCCTTGTTGTCTGGATGTTTAAAGAGGCAATCTCCTCCCTCGCCTCTTCTCTACAGTAACAACAAGCAAATCTTAACCTAATTTAAAATGCTGGAAGCCCAGGACTAGCCACAACTCAAATCATATGATATCAAATTAACGAACTATTCTGAACAATTTACTAGTTCAGTAATCGAGTAGGCTGCCGCACTGAATGGACGTGCGCCGCGCGCGCGCGCGCGCGCGCGGCACACACACACCACACACACACACAACAACGCACACACACTCTCTCTCTCTCTCTCTCTCTCTCTCTCTCTCTCTCTCTCTCTCTCTCTCTCTCTTCGGCTCCTTATCCAAAGTTTGAAAGCAAACAAATATGCAAATAAACAAACATACATACAAAAACCCAGAGCTTGACGGAAGAAGGGAAAATGGACAGTTTAATTCTGGGTTGACTCCACTCCAAAACAGCAAGAGTTCAGGGGACGGGGATGGGGGGTGGGATATTCGCTAAAGTTACAACCTGTTACCTACCTTTTCAGTTTAAAAATCAACGATGTTGTGAAAAGCGTATTCCAAGATTTTAGAGATCCACTAGTTGCTGATGATTTCAGTTCTGAAGAACGTCTAAGTCAGCTGAATTCAAAGAAAATCTATTCTTGCCATCTTAATAGTGAAAAAAACTCAGTATTATACATCAAACTGAGTGCCAGTGTTTACATGACACCAGACACAAACGTTGCAGACTACAACTGATCCAGAGAAGAGACTATCTCATGGTATTCTACCTGAAACACATTTTCAAGGAAGCAGTTTGGTTTTTGAAAATGTATTTAACAACTATGTTGATTTAAAGAAAGATAGCTTTAATACGTCCGAAGGAAACTAACCGTGAGTTATTAGTCTCTAAGTTTATTTCCTTCAGACCAATTAAAACGATGTACTTTTTATATGTTTTAGTCTTTTCAGTCAGCCGGGTTAAGTCATGATATCATACACAATTCATATGCAGCATGTATTGGTTTTATAACAGCAATGAAAACTAGGATAGGTAACTGTATGCACCACAACACTGCCACAATGTTGTGTATGCATTCCCTACGACTGCTGAAGAGGTTTGAAATGTATCATAATTTTCATCTGGCTAAAATTTGGAATGGATTTGGATGTGGATGGATTTTGATATCAGCCAAACGGATATCTCCCTCATTTTAAGACAATGAAGTTAACCAGTTGTTGGTTGAGTGACCACTTCTTTATTTTGGGGTCGTTACGCAGACCAACAGAAACCAACATGGATGCTTCAAAGCAGTTGTGCCATTAGTCACAAGAAAGTCATAGAGGATCACTGCATCCGAAAAATAAATAGTGGGAAACGACTCTTTAAATCTGGCCGACTCCCCCCCCCCCCCCCCCCCCTCTGTGTGTGTGTGTGTGTGTGTGTGTGTGTGTGTGTGTGTGTGTGTGTGGTGTGTGTGTGTGTGTGTGTGTGTGTGTGTGTGTGTGTGTGTGTGTACAAGTGCCTCGTCTGGATTTCTTGCTCGCTCGCTCAGTTGCATTTTGGTTTTGTCATCAAGTCGTCACGGGCAAAGTTCAGTGAGCCACCTGGCTTTCTGGAACCAGAAGATAATCCTGACCCGCCCAGTCGTCTGTGAGAGGGCCAAGCTTCCCTCCTTCTTGTCTCCACACTGTATCGTAGGTGCATGGAGGCAATGTCTGCCTGTGTTCACATCCTCTTGTTGACCATGGTGTGTGGGCATGGTGCTAGTGGTCTTAATGGTGTAGCTGGAGAAGGGACTCAAAACATCCGTGCCATGCAAGCTGTGGAAAGACGTCAGGCAATGCTGGACGTCCAGCAATACGTCTCCGGTGTCTCCTTTGCCAAGCACAGAGTAGCACCTGTGAAGGTGTCACCTGAGGGAGGGTTTAATGTCATGGTTCATGTTTTACTGACATTGTCGTCCGTGCTGCAGCTTGACGACGTCCAGCAACTCATGATCAGCTCCCTGTCCCTGGAAGTGGATTGGATAGACCTGGACCTCTCCTGGAACGCCAGTGATTATTATGGAGTAGACCTGGTGGAGGTGCCCTTGGGCTCTATCTGGACGCCACATCTCTACATGGTGAACTCAGAGAAGAACGAGAACCTGATGCAATATGCTCAGGTGGTCAGAGTGGCCAGTGACGGATCTGTTTCTGCCACAGTCTGCACAGCGGTGGAGACAATGTGTCCCATCGACCACTCTAAATTTCCGTATGACACACAGCGATGCAGTTTATTTCTCTACTCTTACTCAGACTTCATCCGAGTGAATGTAACCTCACAAAAGTTGGATCCCTTTATAGCCCAAACCTTTCCGCAGAAAAACGAGTGGATTTTGTGTGAGTTAAGCAACACGATGTTTTACATAGAAACGAACTACACAGGGACGGTCGCTGTTCCGGTGGTGCAGCTGGACATGAGGAGGAAGACGGCCTACTACACCGTATGTCTGGTTCTGCCCCTCGTCATGACTTCCTACATGAACACCCTGGTGTTCCTCGTTCCCCTGGAGTCGGGGGAGAAGGTCTCCTTCATTGTCTCCATCTTCGTCTCCACCTCTGTCTTCAGCAGCTTCTTCACGAGCATCATGCCACGAAGTCTGGACACGGTGCCAGCCATTATGCAGCTGCTCATTGGAGTCATCGTGGAAAGCTTTGTGGTCCTGCTCTGCACTCTCTTTGTTTTGATACGGCACCACAGTCCACGGGAAAGATCTAAAGGCACGAAGAGAAAGTCGTTCTTTGGTGCAGACACTAAAGAGGCTTCCGTGACTCCAACACAGGACACAGGACACCTGACGGAGAAAAAGGCAGACAACTCGGGTCGTCAAACCAGCGCACGCCCGAGGATCACCAAAGTCATTCCAGCCGCTGAATTGGAATCAGGGTGTGATTTTTCACAAGACGGACGTAAAGGCAGCCAGGAGGACCTTAACACCAAGTATATGGATCGTGTATTTTTCATCATCACCTTCCTAGCTAATTCTGTCTTCTTGCTTGTACTGGTTTTTCAATGAGCACCAACTAACTTCGTGGAAATGATTTTACATTAAATTTTGTGTACCTCCCCACTTTCGGAAAAATGGAAAGTCAGAACTGAAAGAGGAAGTGATACTAAATTGACCGTAGTATGTTTACTGCAGCCTATGTTTTGTTATCAGAAGTGTTTTAAACTGAGACACTATATATATATATATAAGATTTCTTGAGTCTCCGAACTACAACGTTGTTTCAAGCTTTCGCTCTCATCAGGTTCTAGAAGTTATTAGATGGCGTAATTTATCAGATGACATATTGTATCAGATGACGTGATATATTGGCTACGTTTTATATGTGTGACGTTCTGATAGGGTCTTTCTGTGTGTCATTTATGTTACGTTTGCTAGGAGGAACTTTCGTCTATGTGGGCATGCGCTGATCATCTCCACTCTTGAGTTCAAAGTTGCCATGCCTGGTTTGCAGAGTATGTAGTACTTCTCTGTTGTGCACAAGTTGCATCTTTTGCTGGAGGAGGAGTACGACCTGGCTCTTCGGATTATCTTCCAGGAAATGTCGTAGTCAATATTGTTTTCTTTGAGTGTCCATATGTGTTTACTTAATTCTGTCTGGTTTTTGTACCTTTCTTGTTTGAATGATTGTTTATGGTTTGCGTATCTGGTTTTGAATGTTGTTTCTGTCATTCCAATGTAGGTCTCTGTTTTCTGCGTGTTTTTCTCCGTGACAGTTGCTTGGTATACAATGTTCTGGCTTTGGCAGTTATTTTGAAGTGGACATTCATCTCTTTTCCGGCAGTTGCAGTTGCTTTCTTGATTTGTGTTGCTCCTTTTTTCCTGGTGGAGTTTTTTCTTGTTGCTTTCTATGATCTGCTTGATGTTTGGCATGCATGAATAGGACAACTTTACGGTGTTGCGGTTGAAGATTTTGTGTAGTTTGTGGTTTGGGGGGAATGATTCTTCTACTATCTTGAAGAATTCTTTACCAACATTGGTTTTGACGGTTCCTTCGAATGGTGGGTTGAACCATATGATGTCTCTTTTCCTTCCTCTGGTTTTGTTTTTTTGTTTGTTGTTTTTGGTTTTTCTTGTTTCCTGTTCTGTTTTTTGTTCTTCATAGGATAGTTTGTGGTTGTGTCCGCTGTTTTTTAGGGCTTGTTGGTATTCGTTTGCTGCTTCATTGAATACTGTCTTTGTAGCGGACAGTGTAGAGAGTCGTTTGTTGATTCCTTTGGGTATATTTCGCTTTACTGATGGTGGGTGGTTGCTCTTTACGTTGACGTAGAGTGGTACGTCGTTTGGTTTTTTGAATGGTTTGAACGTGTTTTCCTTTAGATCGAGGGTGATGTCGAGATAGTTGACGACTTTCTTGTTTGCTTCTATGGTAATTTGCATGTTGTGCTTTTTGAATGTTTTGCACATATTCTTTTTGATTGTCTCCACTTCTCTGGGTGATTTGTTTAGGGCTGCTAGCCCATCATCTCGGTACAATCCAATGTTGTTTCCATGCTCTGTTTGGAGCTCAGACAGGAGGAAGAGTCCTACTAGTTCACAAGTTTCTGCCCCATCGTAGGAACCCATGGTCACGTCAAAGTTGTTTTGTGGTTTTTGTGATGTTTTCATCCATCATGAAACGTGGATGAAAACATCACAAAAACCACAAAACAACTTTGACGTGACCATGGGTTCCTACGATGGGGCAGAAACTTGTGAACTAGTAGGACTCTTCCTCCTGTCTGAGCTCCAAACAGAGCATGGAAACAACATTGGATTGTACCGAGATGATGGGCTAGCAGCCCTAAACAAATCACCCAGAGAAGTGGAGACAATCAAAAAGAATATGTGCAAAACATTCAAAAAGCACAACATGCAAATTACCATAGAAGCAAACAAGAAAGTCGTCAACTACCTCGACATCACCCTCGATCTAAAGGAAAACACGTTCAAACCATTCAAAAAACCAAACGACGTACCACTCTACGTCAACGTAAAGAGCAACCACCCACCATCAGTAAAGCGAAATATACCCAAAGGAATCAACAAACGACTCTCTACACTGTCCGCTACAAAGACAGTATTCAATGAAGCAGCAAACGAATACCAACAAGCCCTAAAAAACAGCGGACACAACCACAAACTATCCTTATGAAGAACAAAAAACAGAACAGGAAACAAGAAAAACCAAAAACAACAAACAAAAAAACAAAACCAGAGGAAGGAAAAGAGACATCATATGGTTCAACCCACCATTCGAAGGAACCGTCAAAACCAATGTTGGTAAAGAATTCTTCAAGATAGTAGAAGAATCATTCCCCCCAAACCACAAACTACACAAAATCTTCAACCGCAACACCGTAAAGTTGTCCTATTCATGCATGCCAAACATCAAGCAGATCATAGAAAGCAACAACAAGAAAAAACTCCACCAGGAAAAAAGGAGCAACACAAATCAAGAAAGCAACTGCAACTGCCGGAAAAGAGATGAATGTCCACTTCAAAATAACTGCCAAAGCCAGAACATTGTATACCAAGCAACTGTCACGGAGAAAAACACGCAGAAAACAGAGACCTACACTGGAATGACAGAAACAACATTCAAAACCAGATACGCAAACCATAAACAATCATTCAAACAAGAAAGGTACAAAAACCAGACAGAATTAAGTAAACACATATGGACACTCAAAGAAAACAATATTGACTACGACATTTCCTGGAAGATAGTCCGAAGAGCCAGGTCGTACTCCTCCTCCAGCAAAAGATGCAACTTGTGCACAACAGAGAAGTACTACATACTCTGCAAACCAGGCATGGCAACTTTGAACTCAAGAGTGGAGATGATCAGCGCATGCCCACATAGACGAAAGTTCCTCCTAGCAAACGTAACATAAATGACACACAGAAAGACCCTATCAGAACGTCACACATATAAAACGTAGCCAATATATCACGTCATCTGATACAATATGTCATCTGATAAATTACGCCATCTAATAACTTCTAGAACCTGATGAGAGCGAAAGCTTGAAACAACGTTGTAGTTCGGAGACTCAAGAAATCTTATAATATGCTCCTATCCGGAATAGGTGAGCACTCTTCAATTCTATGAAAATGAATTAATGTTCATGTTAATGTTCATGTTCATGTCCATGTTTATATATATATATATATATATATATATATATATATTATATATATATATATATATATTAATCATTCGTGTATGGTAACGCTGTCGATTCGAACACCTGTCATAGTTTCCACTGGAGTGCATCTGCCTTCTGCATTCTGAATATTATTTATCAGCTGATAAGCAAGTAAACAGAAATATATCACTAATATCACGACAAGCTGAAGAACACTGTAAGGCTACCATATAAATTGCATTGTACTTTTTGTTTTAATGTTCGGACATGTTCAAATCTAAACTGTGTGGTGTTCCCATGGAAACTATCGGTTGCATAGGGTTCGGTTTAACGGTTGATTTCTTTATTCTGCTGCCTGATCTGGATTTAACTAGACTTAAGTAAATAGTGAGTGACGTATTGCCGTTCTTGTTTGCTTGATTGTCTTTTTAGTTTTTCTTCTTCTCGTTCATAATGCTTATCGTTCCTTATCGCATCAGTTCACTCACACCACACCACACACACACACACACACACACACACAAAACACACACACACACACAACCACCACACCACACACACACACCGGCACACGGAGAGAGAGAGAGAGAGAGAGAGAGAGAGAGAGAGAGAGAGAGAGAGAGAGTATCCAGATCATTGCGCACATCATCCTTCCCCTCCACCTCTCCGCGATGTGCAAATTAGGCTTTCGTGTGCGCAAGAGCACGTTGGTCTATTTATGTATTAGGTATATTTTTCTCATTCGAGTACACGGAGACTGTGCATTACTGCTAGGACTTTTGGTTTCAGAGTTACAAAGAACATAAGCAGCCAACCTCATGTAGCACATGGGATAGTTCGTAAAAGCGTCTTTTTTTTTTTTTTTTTTTTTTTGGGGGGGGGGGGGGGTAGGGGGGAGGGGGATTATTCTATCTCTAATACCCTCCCAGTGGCACTGGTCCCACGGCGCACGTTCCTACCATCCCACACACAGCTTCACCCATGACAGGCCTGTTGCAGCGCCGCCACAGGCAGCTCTCAAGGAGCAAACTGATATTAGCCTGCGATGAAGTAACCCATTAGAAGACACACCGCACTGCTGCTCGGTCACTTTGGTGGTGTTCAGTGGTACCTGTTCCAATGTAACACCGACAGCCTACCTTCTTCTAAGCGTCCCTACTGACAGCAATGAATGCTTAGTAAAGGTGCCAGCCAGAATTAACGTCCCCATCAGAAAGGCCAACCTGTCCGGAATATGTTCTAAAGGTAGGCTACACAGGCCCAAATTCAGGATTGTTTCAACCCTAACTTAAAGAACGTCTTAAAGCAGGTGAAATGTTGGCACCAGTACGTTATTACTCTAACCGAAGCCTCTCATCGGAGTTTAATTTGTTACCCGTATCAGCAGATAATAGATACTAATATCCACAATGGCGAAAATTTCGTTTGTGTCATCAATTCAAACTTGAAGTTTTTATAACGAAACTGTCTTTCGCGAAAGAACACGTCGTTTAACAGCCGGAACGAAAGTGAATGAGACAGCTACAAAAATGAACAAACAATTAAACAAATAAACAGATAAATAAATGAATCAATCAATCAACCAAATGATAATAACACATTCATACTTCGGAAGTGCTGACCTCTTCCAGCACTATCATTGCTCACTAAACCTGCATGCAGCGTAGGCTGTGCGTGTAGAAAGATGCTGGCTCCCTCATCCTCCTTCTCCGCCCTCACACACACACACACACACACACACACACACACACACACACACACACAAAGCATAATCATTCAGAATATGGAATGCGACACTTTTTTTTTGATCAGAAGAAAAAGGTAATATCAATCACCAAGGGCATGTCACGCGAGAATTGCAAAGTATTTTGTGCCGAAATAAGTATGTATCAGGATGTTTCTTATGTTTCCCATCTGACACACTGCCATCTGACACACTGTTTGTGTGGTAAGGAGTAGGTTTTGAAGCTCTTTTGCACGTGAAATCATTTCACAATGGCTCCAGTCTTTCGAAATACATTTCTTCCATTTCGCATTATGACCCACAGAATGGCTGTGCCTATAGATAGAAACGTGACTATGTCTCGCTTAATTATCAAATGGAGCATGAGAACTAATTATCTTCAAGTTGTTCGCACGATTTGAAAGTTTTGTTTTCTTTTGATTTATTCCGTTTCCACTTCACTGGTATGGTGCAGTAGAAAGCCAATAAAAAAAAAACCATAAAGAAAAATGAAATAAAAACAAAAAGATAAACAAACAAACATACAGGATCTCAGCGATAATGCTGTGAACCAGGTGAGCAGCTGGGGGTGTGGTGCCACGGTTCAAAAGCGTGACCTTTTGCTATGGTAATGTTATAGTGTCATAACTTCAACAAAACTGTTTTAGGATACTCAAACAGTGTGGGCCTCGTTGGCATGGGGAATGTTCACCTAGTAACAGAGTCACGTGACATAGGCCCTAGGCTCTTGTCTGTCGACCTCATGACCTCAGAAACAGACAGAAAGGTGCGATGGAAGCCAGTCTTCATCATGCGCACATAGGTGTCTATATAGAATATTTCACATCTCCTGCGTCTTCTCGGTGACGTCGCAAATTTGCCGTCATGGTCTGGGTAAAATCGGTAGCACTGATAAAGGTAATCTGCTCTTTGTGCTGAAAACAAGACGAAACTAATGCTCCGACGCGAATGTAGCCCTAGGACTTGCGAATCCACGACCTCTACTCGCACCAGTTTGAAAGACATACGAATAGTAATCCCCAAAGCACTCACGTCCTGAAACAGCATCATCATTACCCCCTCCTCCCCACTTTCCGCTCCCTTCCCACCCTCTACACTTCTGATGCCGATACTGTAAATGCAATGTTTAAAGGGGGGGGGGGGGGGGGGTGATATGCTTCTTAGTTCTAAAAAATATACTTCTCTTGTTATTTTCATCGCTCGACACTTGCAAACCAAACTGGCTTTCATATTTAAAACAAAAAAAAATGTTTGAGGATTTCATCAGTAGTTATGAATATGCTTTTCGCTGATTTATGTCTCCGTATTCGAACACTTTGTGGTTTGCTTTTCAGGAGCTAGGGGAGTATAAGACATCTGTTGTTGTTTTAGGCTGGATCGCCAAGAAAGGGGATCTAAAAGCCTGTCGGAAAAGTGACTGATCTAAAGGGGCCATTACAAGGGAGACCAGTATTGAATGTTCTCGATAGCACGGAAATTGTTTACCTTTGTCATTAAATCTGCTGCTTTGGTAAAAAACAGATGTGTGTGTTGTGTTGTGTTGTGTTGTGTGTGTGTGTGTGTGTGTGTGTGTGTGTGTGTGTGTGTGTGTGTGTGTAGCGCGCGCGCGAGTGTGTGTGTGTGGGGTGTGTGTGTGTGTGTGTGTGTGTGTGTGTGTGTGTATGTGTGTGTGTGTGTTTGTGCGTTGTAGTGTGTATATGTGTGTGTAAGAGAGAGAGAGAGGGTTATGTGCATGTGTGTATGCCCCCACATGCATGCGTACGAAAGAATGCGCGCGCACACGCGTGCCTATGTAAGTTTGCGCATGTGTGTGTTTGTGTGGTGTGTGTGTGTGTGTGTGTGTGTGTGTGTGTGTGTGCGTGCGTGCATGTGTATGTGTGGTGCGTGATTTTGTGCGTAAGTGTCTGTGCATGCGTGCGTAAAGTGTGTGTATGAATGTTTGTGTGTGCGAGCGTGTGTGTGTGCGTACGGGTAAGTGCCCGCGGACACGCATGTGTGTTTTTCTGTGTTTATGTGTGCGTGAGCATGTGTGTGCGCGTGTGTGTTTGAGTGTGCACGCGCATGCACGTGCGCTCTGGCTTGTGTGGCTGCGTGTGTGTGTGAATGCGTCGATGAGTGCGCACGCGCCCATGTGTGTGTGTGTGTGTGTGTGTGTGTGTGCGGGGGGAGGTGGGGGGGGGGGGGTGCATGCACTTGCATATGAATTTGACGTGAGAAAAAGCAGTCCGTAAATGAATTCAAAAGAACATGAAAATGAGAAAACATGCTGAAGGAAAACTGGAACACCTTTTTCTTTAATCAAACATCAGTTCGCGAGCTGTTGCCTACGAAAGTACCAACCAGAAGAACAAACCTATCAGCTGATAACACGTGCGTTTACTCACGGAACCTCGGTTTAAAATGTCATTCGAAGACTATAATGGAATTAGAACCGATGCTGACTCCGTGGAAAAAAAAACAACAAACCATACTGTACTAAAACGGCTCGCAATCCCAGGATCACAAGCCCGGCACTCAACCAGCTGAACTGTTGTGGCCTGCATCATTTTGGATATTACAAAGGCACTTCGTTTCCATCTGCATCATCCCTTCTGGGCAACGATTTTGAGTGTTCCACTTCCTGTTTGTTCGTAGAATTACAAGTGTCTGTCTTTCTGCGAGTAAGCTCATTTTAAAATTATTGTTCACATTTTTTTACCATACCAGTCGTAACTATAAATCCTCTGATTACTTCATGAATTTTCATATTTAGTCCACTTTCAAATACTGTTTTTTTTTTTAAACAGCCTATTCATCTCCAGCTCTAAACAACTATTTTCAAAGTATACTTTTCTGGCACCACTCCCATACTTCACAAGTACGAAAATAGTCGGACATATTTCTGAAATCATACGAATTGTGAAGCAATAATGTCTTAAGTTGTGTACATGTATGCAACATACAGGAAGCGATTCTCTTTGTTTGGAAATATACTATTTCCTACTAGATTGTTAACCTCACATTTTGCTTCGCTTCATACAATAAAAGTATTGATCATATTCGGACACCATAGTACATGTCAATAAAGCAAGAGCCAATAATGCAAAGTATGCAAACCGTAGAAACAATTACTAATCCACCTTTTTTTTTCATTGGATCCATCTTTCACAATTGTATTTTTATCATTTTTATTTTTCCTGTGACAAACACAAGCCACAGAAAAAAAAATTAGCTTGAATCCACGAAATCACTCGTTCTCAGTAAAGTTTTAACCAATCTGACAACATTTACACACCATGAAAATGATCATATATCCACTTTCTTCTTTTGAGCTAATACTTTCACAACTGTTTCATTCAATCTGGCGACATACACATAAGCAGACACATTAGTGAATCCTTTTTTCATACATTCTAGTTCATTCGCTCTCAATGTTTCAGCCCATCAGATGACATGTACGTATCAGTGAAATGACCATAGATCCATTGTCGTCTTTTGGGGCCATTCTTTCACAGTTTGTTCACTCAATCTTGCGACAGCCTGCACCAATGATAGAAAAGATAAATCGACTCTTCTTTTGGATCGGTCGTTATGAATAATGTTTTGTCCCATGTGGCGACATATGAAAACCATCGAAATGATCGCACATCCACTCTTTTATTTTGTGTCATTCGTTCTTGATGTTGCAGCAAATCTGGCGACATATGCAAGCCATAGAAACGATTCAGTGATATTTGATTCACTTTGGTGACGTATACAAACTATACAAATGACCACGAATGCACTCGCTTCTTTCAGATCAGTATTTTTTTTTTTATTTTTATTTTTTTTTTTTTTTTTTTTTTTTTGGGGGGGGGGGGGGGTGTATACAGACTGGCTAGAGGCAATAAAACCTGTGAAATACCACTGACACGCGCCAAAGTATGAAGATAACACGATCGGTGTACCCTTTGGCTGTGTCACTCTTCCTTTTCCTTTCGTCGTCGGTGGCATAACCATTTCACACTCCAGAGACAGCAAAGCAGGAGCAAAGACAGACTGAACAGAACACAAGCTGTTACGGTGATCCATATGTCAAGGCCAACGAACTGATAAAACGGGATGTCCTGTCCGGCTGACCGCATGTGGCCGCCGCCATATTTCATCACGTGATCCAACCAGAATGCAGCTCGTTCCGCAGGAATCCCAAACTCAATTCGAAACAACTCTGATGCTACGCTGATCGCCTGCTTGTAGCGCTGCTCTGTGGCAACTTGCATTACGACACTTACCATTTCGTCTGCTGTAGTCGTTTTCAAGTCCACCGTCTCTGAAAAACCTTTTACACGTGCGCGTTCTGCATTGTAAGGCTGATCACCAAAAAGCGGAACTGCCACAATAGGCACAGCATGGTAGAGGGCCTCGTACTGGCCGTTATTGCCACAGTGACTGAAGAATACCTTGGTGTTGGGGTAAGCCAGCAGGTCGTTCTGGGGA
This sequence comes from Conus canariensis, assembly GCA_033310375.1. NCBI lineage: Eukaryota > Metazoa > Mollusca > Gastropoda > Neogastropoda > Conidae > Conus > Conus canariensis. The sequence goes on from CM065714.1 coordinate 82,802,174, forward strand.
ATCCATGTTGCAGTCAGGATCTTCTCAGGATCAGGTGAGGTCAGGTTAGACCTGAAGATGGATTTCAAAGGAATTTGCTGCAACATCCGCAGGACTTTGTCACTTAACTCCTTGGGAAGGTTCAGGACGTAGCTGCCGAAAGAAACGATGACCACCCCCTGTGTGGCACTGTCCATGAAGGACTGGAACTTGGCTGGCAGAGGTTTGGCTGGACCTGTGGCCGTGCCGCCAATGAGCTTCACATTGGGAATACTAGGCCTGGGATAGTCCAGTATGTGGTCCATCTCCACCAACGAGATCTCTGCTCTGGCTACGAGCATGTCAATGGGCAGGTATGGCATTTCAGGAGCATAGGCTGTAACAGCATCAGGATAGACAGTTATATCCCTGATCGCGCTCATGAAATAAAATGCTGTATTTACTAATCTTCTGGTGAAGTCCATGTGATCAGTAAAGGGCAAGAGCGGTGCGGGCGTCACTAGTGGCGAAAATGGAATTCTTTGTCCCAAAGGGTCGAAGGCTGTTCCAACAAAAGCAAACGGAACTCCTAGACGATAAGGAATAACACAAAACATCTTTATAGTAGCACTGTCAATGATAATGAACTGGGGCCTTATAGTCTTTATCACTTCGAAAAATGAGTTGTTCCTTAGAAGTATGTCACTGAAACGTTTCATGGTGTCTACAAACCCTGTATAATCCTGTCCTTTTCCACTGAAATATCTGTCTCGCGTCGCCTGCAGGGCAGCGTCTTCTACGTTCAGCACGGTTGAATATTCCACGATCCGCAGATTTGACGTGTCCAGTACTCCCTTGGCCACCAAATATTCCGGCATGGTCAACCAAACCTCGTGACCCAGCTTGACCAGCTCATGAGCTATGTTGATGTGGTATTTGGTGTGGCTGGTGAGCGGTGAGGGGAACACCACTACCCGCTTGCTTTCCGTGGGTGGCCAGACTCTGCAGGTCATCGCCATGAACAGCAATGTCGACAGTCGACTCATGCTCATCAAGCACTTTCGCTGTGCTGCTCCACGGTCAGTCTTCCCTGGTGACAGAGCAAGTGTGTCTAGTGAGTTTCTGCCTCTGTTATATATGCAGATTTTAGTCTTTTCATCTGCTGTAACTCAGTAGGCAATATAATACTGATGTGTAGCAGTGTTAATACCTACAAAGACTTAGGCAAATACGTGATCGTAAGTCATATAATGAGGCTTGACAGCCACCTTTTTTGTCCCTGTTATGAGGTGGACTAGTGACAGCCTGACGTTCTGATCAGAGGTGGCCGAATGATGACAGACTTTTAAAGGCATTTGGAAGATCGTTGATTCCCATTAATGTCAAACAGATCGTAAACCTCCCCCTTCATCCGTATCCGCGAAACAAATCCACAGCAAAATTTGTCGAGTTCGTACTTAGGTCAGTCTATTTTTCCTCCAAATTGGCTTAAAACTGGCTGAGTTTCAGCGCCCCTTTGCTCACGGATCCTGGATGACTCTTTGATCCAGATGTGCAGCACGAATCCATACAGAACGTCAGTCAGTTTGTCTATGACCCACATTCCATCTGTCCACCAAGGTTCATTAATCTTGGGTTGGAGTTCTCCGAAGTGTTTTCAGACTCAGACTTGATGAAAAGTTATTACATATATATTTCAACTGGATCCCCCAGTCTTCATCTGGACACTGAACTGAAAAGTTGCTGTGGAGAGATTTTGTGAGTGAGAAAACCACTCACAACTGAGCAGAATTAAAAGTTATAGATGATTGGTAGAGGTGCAAGGTGGAGTTATTTATAACTGGGAGGCAGTTCAATGCCAGCATCTCTGTTGAGGCTTGGGCGTCTACTTTTGAGTTGTGTTTTGAACTCTACTCAGCCATAGGACTTCACAATTCAGTTGAGAGTGACTGTCATTCACAACTCCCACTGCAACTGTCCGCACCAGTGTGCTGTTAAAGACTGGGGGACACAACTCTGCATTTTTGCAGTCGGCTTATTAACTGACAAACAAGTTCACAGACGAGGGTAGAACATCCCCTCTGTAATAGAGGCAACAATCTGAATATAAATCATTATTTGGAAGTGTGACATCACATCAATGATTTGCAGATTTTTTCTGTCAAATGATGATTTTTTTTTAGATTGATGAGGACTGTCTGATAAACATGACAGTGCCTTCTGAAAGGAAACGATCTCTGACTATGGCTCGGCAAATAAATGATAACTGTTGTCACACCTTTTGCCGTTCATCTTCCTGTGATGTGGAGTCATCATACGCGAGTTAAAAATTAAAAAAAAAAAAATGCCCGTCTTGTTTTTTAAGTGGAATTTACTTTGTGATTTCGTCGTCACCTGATCGAAGAAATGTACTGTGTATGCCATCATGATGTACGCTGTTTTGAAATATGTTTCAGTGTCCCCGTTCACCTCTGATTCCTGGCAGACCTAGAATAACTCAACTTTTGACCTGAGTCTATGACTGTATGAAATTTTAGGTGAAAATGAACTCGTTGACTGATCGTATTTAAACTTTCACTTTGGTATTCAATGCATGTAAAGGTGCCCTTTGCTGTGGAATCAAAGAGAAATCAAATGAAGGAGGCGGGGGAGGGGGGTCAGACACTAGGAGAGATACACTATGTGCTAGCAAAAAACACTGGACGGTCCTGCTCCCTCTTGATTCACGAGGTTCAACGCAGTCACCATCAAATCTACAGTCTCGGCCGAGGTACCTGTCATGTGATGGTACCAACGACTTTTGACACCAATTCACAACAGGCAAAGATGGGAATCAGTTCAAAACTGAGGTCAGTCAGAGATGACAGGAAATATACTGGGCACGTCGCTCGACACCTGTCTAATTAACAAAAAAGAAAAAATGCGGTGCAAAGAAAAGCGCCCAAAGTGATACCCAACACGACTCCCTTACATGTCTGACATGGTTCACTTGACTACTGTATTCACTGCAAAGTGTGATATTCACTACCGAGTATTGTACTGACTACTAAGTATTGTTTCACTATTAAGTAATGTATTCACCGCCAAGTATTGTGTTCACTAAAACTATTGTTAACATCACTAAGTAATGCCCCCCTCTCTCTCTCTCTCTCTCTCTCTCTCTCTCTCTCTCCCCATAACGCCGCGGGGAGTCACTAGGGCACCACTTTGAGGAACAGTTCACCAGGTTCTTCCAGTTCTGTCAGTTGTGTGCAAAGGCTTGGGTCTCTGCCGAAGTTTTCCCTGTCCACTCTGCAATGCTATCAGTCCATCTTTTTTCTGTCTTCTCCTCTGTCTGCATGCTTCAACAGTTCGCTGGGGGACTGCTTCAGCGAGGCCATGGGATCTTGTTACATACCATTCCAACGTAGTTTTCTTTTCGTGATTGATCTCAGTAGATTTTTGTGTGATCCTCTGCACCGACGGTTTGATGCACTTGTTAACTGGTGATATGATAGATAGATAGATAGATAGATAGATAGATAGATAGATAGATAGATAGATAGACAGATAGACAGATAGATAGACAGATAGATAGATACCTTACAATGGATTGGATTCTTCTTTCCCGATCCACTGTGAAGTTTCATGTCTTGCATGTGTACAGGAAGATGAAATATGCCAGTGCATGCTGGAGCCTGATCTCGTGTTCCATTAGGATGTTCTTGTCCGTTTGTATAGGTTTTAATCTAGACAGTGCTTTGTTTATCTTTACTGGCCCTAAGAGGATTTTTTGTTTTCATCCCTCACTGCTAATAATGGATTCCAAATAAGTGAATTGTTAAACAGATTCTAGCTTTTGGTCATGGACAGCTAAATTATTATTGATGGTGGTTTTGTGGCTCGCTATCACCTTGGTCTTCTCGGCGCGGATTTCTATGCCATATCTTTTTATGGGTTTTTTTTTGTTGTTTTTTTTTCATTCGTTCAGCAAGCTTTAGTGAGTGCTTGTTTACTGCCTGCGAGGCCAATGATGTCATTTGCAAATCAAAGGCTTGTAACAGATTTCCTCCTGTGCTGACATGATTTTCAAGTGCACCAGTCATGGTGCGTTCCAGCAACATGTTGAAAAGTGAGGGAGATAGAAAGCATCCCCGACGAACTCCAACTAAAGTGTGGGACCATTCTACAACAACACCCTACATGAGCAGCGCACTATTCGCTTTGGAGCATAACTGCCGGGTGGAGTTAATAAGCTTCTGCACGACGTTAGATTTCTTCATCGTGACCCATAGCGTCCCCAGCCAGACTCTGTGGAACGCCTTCCTGAAATCTATGAGACGGAGTAGAATTCTCTCTGCTCATCATTACATTTGCCACCTGGAATCTTAAAATATTCAGACCGGTTGAAAAATTGAAAGAACTATCCCATGAAATACACAGATACTTCTTGCACATTCTCAACGTCTGTGAAGTACGGTGGAATAGGGGCATGTTCTGTGCTATACCAATTGCGATGCTGCCCTGTTTCCAGCAGGATTATAACCGTACGCTTGCGAGCGAAACCATTTAAAATTACAGTAGTGCATATACATGGTCCCACATCAGACAATGATGATAATAAGACTGAAGAATTCTCCTTTCAGCTTCAAACGGTCATCAATAAGGTTGACAAGAAAGACATCCTCATCTATCGTGGAAACTGGAATGCCAAGGTTGGCGCAGATGCCCGAGAAGATGGTAAGAATTTCTGCTGCCCCTATTGTCATGAGATCATCAATGACAGAGGCTACGTGTGCTAGGATTTGCCAGAGGTGAAGACTTAGTTCTTGCTAACACTCTTTGTAAGCATACAGCATCCCAACGATGGACATTGCACTCCACAAACGGCCAGTGTCACAGCCAGATAGAATATATCTTTGTGAAGAACTGTTACAGGTCTGGCATTAATGGAGGTAAAAGAGGGACATTTCCAAGAGCTGATATTGGTAGTGACCACGACATTGTCATGATGAACTTTAAAGTACGTTTGAAAAACAAGAGGAGAGTGAAAAACGAATGTCTCAATTCAATTTCGACCAGCTGAAATTACCTGACATCGGCAAACATTTCCAAACAACCATAGGAGGAAAAATCGCCCCACTGTTTCTCTTGGAAGAAGACCTTGAAGCCCACACATCTAATTTCAACCAAGCGATGACTGAAACAGCAATATAAGGTCCTAGGAATAAGCAGACTGGAAACCATGGATTTCAAGCAACATATTGGAGATATGTGATCCTAGAGGACCTTAAAACCGCTCAAGAAGACTTTTATGGGAGAAAAGCAGTGCTGTAAACAAGAGAATCAGTGAAGAAATAAAGAAGGCAAAGGAAAGCTGGATTGAAGAGCGTAAGGACATTGAAAAAAAGCTAGACATCAAGAACAAGAAAAGCCTTTTCGTATTACGAAGGGCCAAAAAAAACGCAGAGTAAAGTCGGCACCATTCAGAACAAAGATGGCAACTGTCTGACGCACAGGAAGAAGGAGACATCATTAACAGGTGGACTGGATACTGCTCTGAACTCTGCAACAGAGCGCAAGACACAAAGATGAGCTAACAGCACAAAATTAATAAATGAGGATTATTTCAAAATATTCCGCGAAAGCCATAGCTGCAGTCAAATCGCTGAAATGTGGAAAGGCTGCAGGCATCAACTACATCCTCTAGAATCCTTGAAACATGGCGAAGATGCGGTAACGGATATCCTAACTGCCCTCTACAACAAAATCTGACACAATGAGGAGCTGCCTACGTCATGGTCTCAATCACTTATGGTCACCCTTCCCCAGAAAGGAAATCTCCAACACTGTCAGAAGTACTGCACGATCAGGTTGATCAGCTGCGTTACCAAAGTAATGGAAAATCATTTTGAATAGAATGTAACCGCAAGCAGGTATCGTCATTGCCGCAGAACAGACTGGATTCTGCAGCAGAATTACCACTGAACAAATTTTTAACGTACCAGAGGGAGCTCAGCCACGTCTTCAAAGACCGCCACTATATTTACCACCAAATGTTGTATTCGTTGCAAAGTACTGCATCCACTTCAAGTATTGTCTTTGCCATTGTATTCACCACCAACAATGCAATCACTACAAAGTTTTGTACCCATTACCAGATATTGTATTTACCACTAAGTGTTTTGTTTACCACCAAAACTGTAGTTACCACCGTATTCACACCAAGTACCGTATTCACCACCAAGTATTACATTCACCAGCATGCATAGTTTTCCGTCACCAAGACTGTATTCACCAGTGTATTGTATCACTCACCTCCTATTGAATTTATCCCCAAGCATTGAATTCGTCATCTGGCACTGTGTTCCATTTGTCACCAAGGATTTCCACCACCGATTGTATTCGCCATCAAGCATTGCATTCGTCACTTGGTACTGTATTCACCACCAAATACTATATTCGTTGCCTAGTACTGTTTTTACTACCCAGAATTGTATTCGGCACTTGGTACTGCATTCATCATCAAGCATTATATTCGTTAACTAGTACTGTATTCACCACCGAGCATTGTATTCACCACCGAATATTGTATTCACCACCAAATATTGTCTACACCACCGAGTACTGCAATCGTCAGCGACTCTGTATCTCCACCACCAAGTATTTTATGCGTCAGCGGGTATTGTGTTCGTGGTCTAGTACTTAATTTACCACCAGGCATTGGAGTTCATGACCTAGTAACCCGCTGATGTTGCGACAGTCTGTCTGTCTCTCTCTGTTCCACCTACCTTTAACAACACTTTTGGTGAATGATCTCTTTCTGTCTGTGCCTCTGCTGTTTGAATTCTCGTCCACAAATCCTGCTCGTCTGCATCTCTTCCTGCTTTTTGTTCACGGACTTCTCTGCAACACCCTTCATTTTGCTGCAGCTGCGTGTTCAATTTTTTTCTCTTCTGTGATTTGTCACACACACACACACACACACACACACACACACACACACACACACACACATACACACACACTTCGCCTACCCTCCCTTTTCCTCCCCCTGCCTGCTTTCCCCACACACCCAAACCCCATTCCCTCCCTTTGTGTCTCGTGTGGAATGTTTATGTAAAGAGCCGTAAGTTCACATGAAAAGTGTTATCATTATCGTTGTTAATATTATGTTTCTTTTTGCTGTTGTTGTTGTACCGGAATTAATTCCCCGATGCAGTCACCCAGTGAATGTGACAAGCTGGGTATTGCAATTCAATCTGTGGTGCCATTTGTCTCACGAAATGGACACGAAATTCCAGTTTGGCATATTAACCATGTTTGCATTACTTTGAAATCCTGTGTCATCTGCGTAGTAAAGGAAAAAGGGAACAACAGCTGGGTGAAAATTGTCCCTGTCGAGATAACGTCATGTTTTTATGGGCCCACGTGCTCTGCCGTTTATTTATTAGCATTCCTCGCCTTTGCCTGGAAATCTAAGATTGTCAGAATGTTTGACGATGGTGTTGTTGTTGTTGTTTTTCATCTTTGTACTGTCTTCATTCTGTGTTGTGTTGTGTGTGTGTGGGTTGTGGTGTGTGTGTTTTGGGGGTGCGCGCGCGCGCGCGCGCACACCACACCACACCACACTACACACACATACACTCTCACACACTAGCACACATACACATGCTCGCGCGCACGCACAAACACACGCGTACGGCCCACACACACACACACACACACACACACACACACACACGAAAAAAATGACATAATAAAAAGAAACAGAAAAGAGGATTCTCCCCATTATAGTCAGTCTTTCATCCCCCTCAAGTATCTTCCCTCCCCCCTTGCACCTTCCCCACTCTCTATCTCTCCCTCTAACCAAATGGTGTCCTACTTTGAGTCCTGTCCTTATATTCATCCTCCGTTTGCAAGGACAACTCTTCAACACAAAGCAATTGACATATACCCGGAATGGATCCACACACACACACACAACACACACACCACACACACACAACACACACACTCACATACACACACTTCGCCCACCCTCCCTTTTCCTCCCCCTGCCTGCTTTCCCCACACACCCAAACCCCATTCCCTCCCTTTGTGTCGCGTGTGGAATGTTTATGTAAAGAGCCGTAAGTTCACATGAAAAGTGTTATCTTATCGTTGTTAATATTATGTTTCTTTTTGCTGTTGGTTGTTGTACCGGAATTAATTCCCCGATGCAGTCACCCAGTGAATGTGACAAGCTGGGTATTGCAATTCAATCTGTGGTGCCATTTGTCTCACGAAATGGACACGAAATTCCAGTTTGGCATATTAACCATGTTTGCATTACTTTGAAATCCTGTGTCATCTGCGTAGTAAAGGAAACCTCAAAAAGGGAACAACAGCTGGGTGAAAATTGTCCCTGTCCAGATAACGTCATGTTTTTATGGGCCCACGTGCTCTGCCGTTTATTTATTAGCATTCCTCGCCTTTGCCTGGAAATCTAAGATTGTCAGAATGTTTGACGATGGTGTTGTTGTTGTTGTTTTTTCATCTTTGTACTGTCTTCATTCTGTGTGTTGTGTGTGTGGTGTGTGTGTGTGTGTGTGTGTTGTTGTGCGTCGCGCGCGCGCGCGCGCGCGCGCACACACCCACCACACTACACACACATACACTCTCACACACTAGCACACATACACATGCTCGCGCGCACGCACAAACACACGCGTACGGCCACACACACACACACACAACACACACACACACACACACACACACACACACACGAAAAAAATGACATAATAAAAAGAAACAGAAAAGAGGATTCTCCCCATTATAGTCGTCTTTCATCCCCCTCAAGTATCTTCCCTCCCCCCTTGCACCTTCCCCACTCTCTATCTCTCCCTCTAACCAAATGGTGTCCTACTTTGAGTCCTGTCCTTATATTCATCCTCCGTTTGCAAGGACAACTCTTCAACACAAAGCAATTGACATATACCCGGAATGGATCCACACACACACACACACACACACACACACACACACACACACACACACACACACACACACACATTATAGGCCCATATACACTGATAACCAGAAACATCAATTCCATGTGGCCACATGTATATGCAATACACGGGAGTCTAAGATCATCAGAGTATGGAACAGGCTGACTTATTACTCGTAAGAGTTGAACAGCTTATGGGTGTATATGAATTGAGGAAGGGGGAGAAGAGGGAGGAAGGGAGTGGGGGGGGGGGGGATGAAAAAGCCATGCTGTACGTGCAAATTAGACGCCGAACCGTACCGATATGGTATATACCTAGAATAAAATTTTAACATTTCAGACATTCACAAAAATGGGGGAGAGAAAAAAAAAACCTGTTGGGGAGGGAGGCGGTGTGGTGGGGGGTGGGGTGGGGGTGGTAGCTCTTGCTATAAAACAGTATTATGGTGATTTGATCGTGACTTGTTCTAAAAATCCAGATGACGGTTCTAAATTATGGAAAGAATTTTTTTTTTTAAATCAAGGGAACATTCTATCTCCCTCAGCCTGCTTTGCATGTTAACGATAAAACTAATAGAACTAACAAAGAAAAGGCTGAATTATTCGCAGAAACTTTCGCTTCAATGAGTCAAACTGAGTGTTTGTCACAGACTGAACAAATTCGTAGAAAGGAGGTCGAGGATAAACACCAAAACTTTGAGCAGCTCAACGTTGAAAGTAACACTTCATATGTAAACACAATCTTAACCATGCACGAACTCTGTTTCCCACTTAATCGCATAAAGACAGATAAGATATCCACAGGTTCAGATCCTATTTCCTATAACATGATTAAACATTTTCCTGAGGGTCTTTTATCAAAGTTATTGGAGTTCTTTCAGATATGTTAGAATGCTGGAATGCTCCCTACATATTGGAAAAAAAGCTACTGTTATTCTACTCCTTAAACAAGGAAAACCTAAACTCATCCCTCTAGTTTCCGACCTATTTCTTTAACACCTCACACTGGAAAACTTTTTGAAAGAGTCATGGAAGAACAGAACAGAACGTTTCCTTGAAAGAAATGGGGTCCTGCATTTATTCCAGGCTGGTTTTAGGAAAGATAGAGGAGTCAAAGACCACATTGTTCATTTATCCTCACATGTGAGAAAAAGCTCTAGCTAAGCGTCATTCGACCCTTGCAACGTTTTTCGATGTTCATAGAGAAAACGATTCAGTATGGCATTCTAAATTGTTGCACAAAGCACATGAAATAGGGATACGAGGTCGGGTTTTTTTTTCAGTTTATAAAAGCTTTCTTATCGGACACAACTATCCAAGTCAGTCTATATGGAGCATTATCAACTTCTAAAACGATTAACATGGGTGTTCCCCATGGAGTTGTGATCGCTCCAACACTTTTCTCGCTAATGCTTTACGATATCAAACATGTTAATACAAACTGTGCCACATTAGCTCTGTATGCAGATGACGTCGCTCTGTGGAGAAATGTAAACTGATATTTTTTTCCAAAAATCAAACCAAAAGCAACAAAACCATTGAACAGTTGCAAGAATTAGTTGACAATATTTTTCATTACATGAAATCAAATGGGTTGGTTTGTCTGCTCACAGAACGGTTTTTGTTGTCTTTACAAAGAAAACTTGCGTTTGAAGGCAGAGAAGCTGTCTCAATCAGTCAGTCAGTCAGTCATTCCCCTCACCGCTGGGGTCGTTGGGGGGACGTGATGAGGCAGCCGCTGTTTCTCTCCAGGCTCTTCTGTTTGTAGCTGTCGTGAGGAGATCTGGCATGGTCATTTTGGTCCAGTCCTTTATATATTCGGACCTGCTCTTTCTCTGCCGTCCTCGTCTGCGCCCTCCTTCAACGGTACCTTGAAGGATGGTTTTGGAGAGGGTGTTGTGACGAATGACGTGGCCAAACCATGCCATCTTCCGTCGTTTGACGGTCTTTGCAGCTGTTGAAAATGTTTCTTGTCCGTACGACAGAATTGAACGAACTAGCCCTGAAGCGACATGGACAAAACTAGACCCCCCCCCCCCCCCCCCCCCAGGTAATCAGAGGTATACAGAAAGTACACGTGATAATGCAACCCCCCCTCCCCCCCCCCCCAACCCCCAGCCTTTTCTACAATTAATACTACAAAAAAAAGTTTATAGTGGAAGATAACACAGAGAAACTTGACTTGTTTGCTTGGGTATATTAAAGTATTATCAAACCTAATTGAGACAGCTTGCCAAGCTGGATTCTTTGCGAAAAGTCCTTACCCACAGGAATGTTGCTTTTCCTTCCACCAAAATTCTTTGTTGCGGCCAGGACCTTTTTCTTGTACGACATTATAATGACGACTGCTTTCCCAGCTCTACGAGCACAGATGACTGCAACTCCTGCTCAAAGTATCCATTTTTCTTTCAATATGCGTTGAACCTTTCCCTCACAGTCTTTCTACGTCTCCCCTGCTCTTTCTGGGATTCCAGAGAAACGCACGTTATTTCTCTTGGAATAACTCTCTGAATGACCGATGGTGTCTTCCATCCGCTTAAGTCTCTGAAGGAACTCTTCGTTTTCGTCTCCCAGCTGTTCCATTTTTTTTTTCCAGTGACAGCATCTACATCAGCTACCAAACATCTCTTCTTGTCTCTTGAGACGTTCATCCAGCATGGTTTTTGCTTCCCTTGGTTCACCTCTATACGATATACAGCGCGTGACAAATCATTAACGGCGCCAAGAATTTGAGTCAGCGAGGAGCGAGAAAGGAAATCTTTACCTTGGTCGTTGCGTTCAGCTTCATGGTCACTGCCTACTGGTTGGCCGTCTCTAGAGCCGGGCCGGGGTTCATTGCCGCCGATCATCAGGAAACAAGAGTGGTGGGCGTGCAATACTTGCAATGTAGTTTTTCATTTTCAGTCCTTTGATTCTATCTGCAGCAATCTTTGCTTTGTTTGAAGAGGATGCTCTGTAAAATACTGAAAAAAACAGCCGATGGATTTTCGGTAGGCCTCCAGTGAGCAAGTCATTTTCGGTGTTTGACACGCTGAAAACTGTTCAAACAACTTGTCACTGGCGAGAGCGAGTGGGGACACGCCTTGCCTGCTATACGTTCAAGCGCCAACAGAGAGAGAGCGAGAGCGAGAGAGAGAGAGAGAGAGAGGGATTGAGTGACTGACAGACAGACAGACAGAGGGAGGGGAAGGGGGGGGGGGTGATGTCGATTTATTCTCGTGGCAATAGCCAAAACATTGTTGGCGGTGACTATGTCTAAATAAATTATAAAGTACTTCGATCATTTAGATCTACTCAGGTTTAATGTCCATACCCATTAAAAGCGGATATGGTAGAAGGAAAACCCATTCTTGGAGAGTGTGGGGCAGAGAGGCGAGGGAAAACCATTCTTGGAGACTGTGGGGTAGAGAGGCAAGGGAAAACTATTCTTGGAGAGTGTGGAGCAGAGAGGCGAGGGAAAACCGGGAAAACCATTCTTGGAGACTGTGGGGTAGAGATAGAGAGAAAACAATTCTTGGAGAGTGTGGGGCAGAGAGACGAGGGAAAACCGGGAAAACCATTCTTGGAGAGTGAGGGGTAGAGAGGCGAGGGAAAACCGGGAAAATCATTCTTGGAGACTGTGGGGTAGAGAGGCGAGGGAAAACCATTCTTGGAGAGTGTGGGGTAGAGAGGCGAGGGAAAACCATTCTTGGAGACTGTGGGGTAGAGAGGCGAGGGAAAACCATTCTTGGAGACTGTGGGGTAGAGAGGCGAGGGAAAACCGGGAAAACCACTCTTGGAGAGTGTGGGGTAGAGAGGCGAGGGAAAACCGGGAAAACCATTCTTGGAGACTGTGGGGCAGAGAGGCGAGGCAAAACCATTCTTGGAGACTGTGGGGTAAAGAGGCAAGGGAAAACCATTCTTGAAGAGTGTGGGGCAGAGAGGCGAGGGAAAACCGGGAAAACCATTCTTGGAGACTGTGGGATAGAGAGGCGAGGGAAAACCATTCTTGGAGAGTGTGGGACAGAGAGACGAGGGAAAACCGTTCTTGGAGAGTGTGGGGCACAGAGGCGAGGGAAAACCATTATTGGAGAGTGTGGGACAGAGAGGCGAGGGAAAACCATTCTTGGAGAGTGTGGGGCAGAGAGGCGAGGGAAAACCATTCTTGGAGAGTGTGGGGCACAGAGGCGAGGGGAAACCATTCTCGGAGACTGTGGGGCAGAGAGGCGAGGGAAAACCATTCTTGGAGAGTGTGGGACAGAGAGGCGAGGGAAAACCATTCTTGGAGAGTGTGCGGCAGAGGGGCGAGGGAAACCCATTTTCTAAGAGTGTGGGGTAGAGAGGCGAGGCAAAACCATTCTTGGAGAGTGTGGGGCAGAGAGGCGAAGGAAAACCATTTTTGGAGACTCTGGGGTAGAGAGGCGAGGGAAACCATTCTCCAAGAGTGTGTGGAAGAGAGGCCAGGAAAACCATTCTCCAAGAGTGTGGGGCAGAGAGGCGAGGGGAAATCATTCTTGGAGAGTTTGGGGTAGAGAGGCCAGGGAAAACCATTCTTGGACAGTGTGGGGCAGAGAGGCGAGGGGAAATCATTCTTGGAGAGTTTGGGCAGAGAGGCCAGGGAAAACCATTCTTCAAGAGTGTGGGGCAGAGAGGCGAGGGAAAACCATTCTCGGAGAGTGTGGGGCAGAGAGGCGAGGGAAAACCATTCTCGGAGAGTGTGGGGCAGAGAGGCGAGGAAAAACCATTATTGGAGAGTGTGGGACAGAGAGGCGAGGGAAAACCATTCTCGGAGAGTGTGGGGCAGAGAGGCGAGGGAAAACCATTCTCGGAGAGTGTGGGGCAGAGAGGCGAGGGAATGTGGTGTGTGTGTGTGTGTGTGTGTTGTGTGTGGTGTGTGTGTGTGTGTGTGTGTTGTGTGTGCTCGCACGCGCATGTATGTATGTGTGCATGCACGTGTGTGTGTGTGCGTGCGTGCGTGTGTGTGTGTTGTGTGTGTGTGTGTGTGTTGTGTGTTGTGTGTGTGTGTGTGTGTGTGTGTGTGTGTGTGTGTGTGCACCTTATTCATGTGTGTGTATGTCTATATGTGTGCGTGTGACGAGTAGGGGTGGGAGGCGTGGTCCTCCAGGGGAAGGACTCAGAAGGTTTTCTCCATTTGAATCATAGAGAAGTATGCATGTCAAAATTTCACCTACACCCTCTCTCTTACTTGTGATGGTGGGAGCAACTTTCGGCTACCAGTCATCGAAAGAAATGTTGTTTTTCTCGGGTGTGTTCAGATACTTAAGAATGGCTCAGGAATGATTCACCTAAGGCTTATATACTTAAAAGTGCTTTGTGCTCCGAGTGACAGAATTTGACAGAAGTTCAAATATGAATGATGTATGAACAACGAAATAATTAACACAAGTGCAGTTTCCCACACCAACTTTACTTGTGTATACAAAAGCAAAATATACAAATTAGTAAAGATTCGGTTGAACCTAAATG
>CM065714.1:82821571-82866571 GCA_033310375.1 Conus canariensis
AAATCTCCCATGATGACCAAAACCTGATTGTAAGGAAATGGACACACCTTAAACGTGCCGTCCATATATATAGTTTGACACTGCGCCAATTTTCGCAAGTTTTCATTTGTAGAGAAAATTGCGACTCCCCAATCGTTGTCCAAGTGCTGTAAAAACCTTTCTTGCATCCACGATTGCGCCCAAGGTCCGTCAATTTCGACGTCATCCACACGACGAGGAACTGGTGACAGAGTTTGACTTCGTGTCCGCTTTAGTGCAGACAAAACTGACTGAAACGATGGGATTTGAGGCCCATCTCCACCCCCCAGCCGCTGAATCCTGGCAACTTCAGCTGCATATACTCTTCGCAGAGGTCGAGTAGGGTCTTGAGCTGATTCAGCCTGCATACCTCTCAGAACAAATTCAACAAGGATTCGACGGGTGAAATCAGTGTCATCAGGGTGGTTGTGTCGCGGCGTATTGGCACCTCTCATCTCAATCACTGCATTGTTGTCATCGGCTTCGAAGATATTTGTTCTAAGGTTTGTCCTGCACTCGCGTCTTCAGCAGCGCCAAACGATGCAGCCCCCTGAAAATCTGTGTTTATGGTAGCGATGACCATCCACTAAAAATACCCTCCCACGCCTGTCTCCCGGTTCTAAACGAGCCGCCATTGTTTTCAGTTTTTAAAACTGTCTCCAAGGCAAAAGAGCAATTTAGCCTACGTCATTTCGTATAATATAATAGCTGGTTATCCCGCGTCGCCCGGTATTATGAGAGAGAGAGAGAGAGAGGAGAGAGAGAGAGAGAGAGAGGTGTCTGTAAATATATACAAGTGACAGGACTGAGCAGGCCTAAGTACCCGACTGGGGTTGCATTGCTGAGTCGCAAGGCGCAAGATTTTAGATCTGAATCTGCGTTGTTTGCATCACTTTTAGATCTGAATCAACGCTGTTTACATCAATGCAGAAGCAGCTACACTCTTTTCCGTCACCCACAACTACATAGACCCCCCCCCCCCCCCTCCCCCCAGCACAGCTTCCTCAAATTTTAGGTTATTTCTTCTGTCAACTCTTCCCATCCTTCTTCCCTTCCCATCCTAATGTGTGAGTCTCTCCCGTGTAATGTGGTGAAACCGTCCCTCTCCCAGTTTAACTCCCGGGAGTCAGTCTGGCACTGCCCCCCCCCCTCCCTCCCCCCCAACAGGTCCAGAACGGCCCCCATCTCTTCTTTCTGTTTATTAGGAATGTTTCAGAATGAACCCCTACCTGCCTCAGAATAACTCCCGGAGAGTTGTTTTGAACCTAAAACTTGTGACTCTAAACTAACTCCCGGGAGTTCATTTGGGGCAACGCTAGATCAGCCCCCTCCCCCCCCCCCCCCCCCCCCCCCCCGCCCCCAACCCCTTGGAGAGTTAAACTGGTGCTGTTTCAAACTAACTCCCGGGAGTTCTTCTGAGCCCAAACTTTTGACATCAAAATGACTCCCTGGGAGTTAAACTGGCGCAAGTGGAGAGTCATTCCAGGACAGGCCTGGAAAGGCCCCCGTGGGAGTCAGACTGACACAGGCCAAGAATAGCTCCCCCCTTAACCCCTCCCCTCTATCTCAAATAACATAGAAATGGCCAATAAGCGCTCCACTGGAGAGTTAATTTAGCACCGGCCAAGAACAACTCACCAAGAGAGTTAAATTGGACCTGGCCCAGAACAGCCCCCCTTCCCCTCCCCCCCCCCCCCCTCCCTCTTTGGGGGGACTTTGCTTTAAACAAACATTATTCAACCAGAAACATTTTGCAGCGAACATCAGAACATGGAGCACAACAAGTGAAAGCTTATGTGGGGAGTTAATCTGGCACCTGCCCAGAACAAACCCTTCCTCCCCCCCCCCCCCCCCCCTCTTTCAGAGAGTTACTAGCCCAAAAGAGCACCCTGTATAAAGAGCTAAACTGGACCTGGCCCAGAATCCCCCCCCCCCCCCACCTCCTCATGGGGAGTTAATCTAGCACCAGCCCGGAGCAGTCCCCCCCCTCCCCCCCCCAGAGAGTTAAACTGGACCTGCCCCCTCCCCCCCCCCCCCCCCCCCCGAGAGTTAAACTGGACCTGGTCAAAAGCAGCCTTCTTCCTGGGGAGTTAATCTAGTACTAGCCCAGAACAGCCCCCATAAAGAGTTAAACTGGACCTTGTCCAGAACAGCCCTCCCTCCTGGGTTGTTAATCCGGTACTAGCCCAAAACAACCCCCTAGAGAATTAAACTGGATCTGCCCCAAAGCAGCCCCCCACCTGGGGAGTTAATCTGCCACCGGCCCAGAACAACTCACCAAGAGAGTTAAATTGGACCTAGCCCAGAACAGCCCCCCTTCTGGAGAGAATTTGCTTTAAACAAACATTATTCAACCAGAAACACTTTGCAGTGAACATCAGAACATGGAGTACAACAAGCGAAAGCTTATGTGGGGAGTTAATCTGGCACCTGCTCAGAACAGATCCCCCCCCCCCCCCCCACACACACACCTAGACAGTTAAACTGGACCTGCGCCAAAACAGCCCCCCCACCTGGGGAGATAATCTGCCACTGGCCCAGAACAACCCACCAAGAGAGTTAAATTGGACCTGACCCAGAACAGCCCCCCTTCTGGGGAGACTTTGCTTTAAACAAACATTATTCAACCAGAAACATTGTGCAGCAAACATCAGAACATGGTGCACAAATGAAAGCTTATATGGGGAGTTAATCTGCCACCGGCCCAGAACAGTCCCCCCCCCCCCCCCCCCCAGAGAGTTACTAGCCCAAAAGAGCCCCCTGTATAAAAAGTTAAACTGGACCTGGCCCAGAACATCCCCCTCCCACCTCCTCCTGGGGAGTTAATCTGGCACCAGCCCGGAACAGCCCCCTAGAGAGTTAAACTGGACCTGCCCCAAAACAGCCCCCCACCTGGGGAGTTAATCTGCCGCTGGCCCAGAACAACCCACCAAGAGAGTTACATCGGACCTAGCCCAGAACAGCCCCCACCCCCACCCCCACCCCCCCTTCTTCTGGGGAGACTTTGCTTTAAACAAATATTATTCAACCAGAAACATTTTGCAGCGAACATCAGAACATGGCGCACAACAAGTGAAAGCTTATATGGGGAGTTAATCTGGCACCTGTCCAGAACAGACCCCTCCCACCCCCCACCCCCTAGAGAGTTAAACTGGACCTGGCCCAACACAGCCCCCAACCTGGGGAGTTCATCTAGCACTTGTCCAAAACAGCTCCCCTAGAAAGTTAAACGGGACCTGCCCCAAAACAGCCCCCTTGAGAGTTAAACTGGATCTGGCCAAAGGCAGCCTTCTTCCTGTGTAGTTAATCTAATACTCGCCTAGAACAGCCCCCCTAGAGAGTTAAACTGGACCTGGCCCAGAACAGCCCCCTCCGTGGCAGTTAATCTGGTACTAGCCCAGAGCAGCCCCCTAGACAGTTAAACTGGACCTGCGCCAAAACAGCCCCTTACCCAGGGAGTTAATCTGCCACCGGCCCAGAACAACCCACCAAGATAGTTAAACTGGACCTGACCCAGAACAGTCCCCCTTCTGGGGGGACTTTGCTTTAAACAAACATTATTCAACCAGAAACATTGTGACAGCAAACATCAGAGCATGGTGCACAACAAGTGAATGCTTATATGGGGAGTTAATCTGCCACCGGCCCAGAACAACCCACAAAGAGAGTTAAATTGGACCTAGCCCAGAACAGCCCCCCCCCCCTCCCCCCCCTTCTGGGGAGACTTTGCTTTAAACAAACATTCAACTAGAAACATTGTGCAGCGAGCATCAGAACACGGAGCACAAGTGAAAGCTTACATGGGGTGTTAATCTGGCACCTGCCCAGAACAGACCCCCTCTCCCACCTCTCCCCCCCCCCCCCCCCCCCCCCCCCCCTGGAGAGTTACTAGCTTAAAAGAGCCCCCAGTATAAAGAGTTAAACTGGACCTGACCCAGAACATCCCCCCCCCCCCCCCCCCCATTACTAGCTTAAAAGAGCCCCCAGTATAAAGAGTTAAACTGGACCTGGCCCAGAACATCCCCCCCCCCTCCCCCCACCAGCAGGTGACAGTGTTGGCCTGTTCCTATGCCGTAGGGCTGTACATCCCACCACTGCTGATCTTCCCCTACACCAGGGACCCTCGCTTCAATGCGCTGGAGGGGTTTGAAAAGCAAAAAAAAAAAAAAAACAATGGATGGGTCACCGGGAAGGTGTTTCTCAGCTTCCTGGGAGACGTCTTCATCCCCAACTTGGGAGAAAAACGACCAGTGGTGCGGTTTGTGGATGGCCATTCTAGTCATCACTCCCTGGCCATCAGCATTCTGTGTGAGGAGAATGGCGTCAGCCTGTTTTCCTTATTCCGTTTACAGCTTATGCTTTAGGCCTACTTAGGCTCAGTATTTTTTTAAACAGGGATGGTCTAGATGTACATAAATTGTTTTGTTGTTTTGCTGGTTTTTTTATTTTTTATTTGTTTTGTTTTCTGTGAATTGCTTTGAGGCCCAGAAAGCGGCAAATGCTCGACATTGTCTCTTCTTTGAAGACCAGCATCTGTTCTCGGATTTTGGCTTCATCATTTTAGAAGCGAGTCTCAGCTGGAAATGGAAGTTTTATTTTGTTTATTTCAAATACTGTTTTTATTGTTGTTAATAAAACTTTGCATAGTCTAGTCTATTGTCAGCTTTTTTGTGTTGAATTCTGTGGTATCTATTTATGTTTTTCAAAACGAACTCACAGCACCTCTGAATTTGTCTGTTAATACATTACCTGTAAAGATAAAAAGTCAGTTTGCAATTTAGCTTTACTCCTTTACTTTGAGTACTTTTCTTCTTCGCACACAGGTCATGAACTCCTGTGGGCACCCCCAGTCTAAGCATACAAGCCAATTCACAACCTACCTACCTGGACGTGGGCTGGATTTTTGCGTTTTTATAGTTGTTGTTTTTTTCTTTTTATCCCACCACACAAGAACCATACTCAGTCTTTATGGAGCTGGTAAGACAATTTGGAGATTTAAAAAAAGGCAGAATGAAGTACAGGAGAGGCGGAATTAGGAAGAGCCTGGAGAAAAAAAAAAAAAAAAAAAAGCTTGACAGGAAAGAGGAACCCCTTACCGCTTGATGACAGTGAACTTGACAGCTCCTGTATAAAAATAGAGAACTTAGTGCGCCTTGCGCGATAGCCGACATGCCATAGCGCACTAACCCTCCCACTGGCGCGATGCCCTCTGCCACCTGGCGTGCAGACCCGACAGTGGGCGCACTGACCCGTGCGCAAAGGGAGGCATGTCACTAAGTCACAGGCTCACTGAGTCACAGGTCCACTAAGTCACAGGCCCACTAAGTCACAGGCCCACCAAGTCACAGTCAAAGTCTAATTAGTTGTCAGGTCCAGTGAGTCACAGACCCACTGTGTCACAGGCCCACTAAATCACAGGCCCACTAAGTCACAGGCTCAATAAGAGCCATGTCAGTGTGTGCCCTTAAATCTAGGCCTATCTATCTCTCTGTCACCTTGTACCTGTAAAATCTAGATCTACTAGGCCTATTATATTTCGAAGTGTATTCCTGTTTCTCATAATTATCTCTCTTGAATCCTTTTTGGATCCCCAAGTTATAGGCCAAAGACTTTTATGTTGTTAATTTTTTCATTTTATTTTTTCTCAACAAATATTTTCTATGTTATTTCCTGTATCTGCCTCCCAGTTATTCCTCATGAACAGCACTGATATGTTGTAAAACTATGACTTTCCCAAGAAGAAGAGACTCAAGCAATATTTAGTGTCTGGTGTCTCTTGTTAAACTTCCTCTCTCCGCCCACTCTCTCTCTCTCTATCTTGTTACATCCTTTTTGTGGAAGACTTAACTTTTCATGCACCAAGTAGGCCTACGACGTGTCCCGTTATCCCTTTAGATCTAGACTTAAAAAATTACCGAAAAAATCGTGTAGGCCCATGTGACATGAAATATATCATATCCAAAATGGCGGCACACCTCTTTCGCAGTGGAAAAGGCAAAGTGCTTGAGAAGGATGGCTATACCTATGCATTCCACAGGACAACACATGATGTTATGCAGTGGAGGTGCTCACGAAGAAGTACCTGTTCGGCCATCCTGAGGACACTTTTCTTCAAAAGAGAGGAAGAGAATCCACGGATTAGAGTGGTTAACGAGGAGGGTCACAGTCACCCGTGCGAACATGAACGCATTACCAAATTGCGCTTCTTGGAAAACCTACGTGCTGAAACCAGAGAAGATTGCACAAGGACAGTGAAGCGAATCTGTGATGCTGGGGTTTCACGGGAGCATCGCCTTGCAGCTCAGGAAGGTGGAGCCAGACCAGCTCTACCGACTTTTCCATCAGTAGGTCAGTGCTGTCGAGAGCTAGAGCAACGGAGATTTCCCCCTGCACCTGAAAGTGTGGAGATCGAGGGCACGTGGGCGGAAACTTGGAATGGAGAAAACTTCCTAATGCATCTTGACAATGACTGGGGGTACGCAATCTTCTCCTCTGAGGAAAACTTGTCGACCCTGAGACGATGTGAGACGGTCTACATGGATGGGACATTCCGTGCTTGTCCACAGCCCTACCACCAATTATTCACGATACTAGGTGATGTGGGAGGCTTCGTGATTCCTTTGGTCAATGTGCTCATGGCCAACAGGACCACAGGCAGCTACCGTCAGGTCCTAGCCAGAGTGAGAAGAATCATGCAGCAAATAACTCACCACAACTGGCGTCCACAGGTCATCATTGCGGACTTTGAAATGGCTCTGTGGAATGCAGTGGAGACAGAATTGCCAACTGCAACTCTTTCGGGATGCTACTTCCATCTGACCCAAAACTTCTGGAGAAAAATTCAAGAACTTGGACTTGCGCGACCCTACCGAATGAACCAGCGCCTCCAGGACACAGTGAGAAAGGTCATGGCCATCGGGTACTTGCCCATTCCACTGCTGAGAAACAACTTCCGTGCACTTGAGCAGAGCAGGAGAACGCGCCGACTTGTCAACCACTTCCCTGCTTTGCAGGACTTCTTCAACTATACTGACTTCCATTAAAAAAAAAATATTAAAAAAAAAAACGCGAAAACAAAACAAGCTGAAGGTTGGGGGTGAATTTTATTGGTCACAATTGTACAGAGTGGAATCGAGAATTCAACGTGATTTGATTCATTACACCGTAATGTGTGAAAATGTCATCAGCAATATGTCTTTTGTGTGGAAAATCCAAGGTCACGTGACAAACCAGCTTAAAGTCCTAATACCGTGTGTGGCCACCATTTGCGTTGACAACTGCTGGACACCTGCGGCTCATTGAGTGGACCAGGTGGTTGATCGTCCCCTTGGCACACCAGCCCACACATGGACGATGGCCTGGTGAAGTTGAGCTCTGTTGCTGGTCGTGGACGCAGGAGGTCCAACCATCTGCCAAGTTCATCCCAAAAATGTTCTATTGGGTTTAAATCGGGACTGACGGCTGGCCAGGGCAGCACATTGACGTTGTTATGCTGAAGAAATTGCTGGGTGGCCCTGGCGGTGTGTGGTCTTGCATTGTCCTGTTGGAATGTCCAGTTTGGGTTGTGCGCAAAAAAAGGAACGACATGGGGTCTGAGCACCTGGCTGTGCATTGACACCCTGTCCGCGACCAGGACCAATGTTCTGAAAGATGACTGGTCCTATGGCGTGGTTAATGCCAATTGCACCCCATATCATAACGTTCGGGCCTCCCCAGGGGTTCCGCTCTACCACACAGGAGTCAGCATAGCGTTCACCAGGTCGACGCCATATTCTGACACGACCGTCAGCCATGTCAATACAAAAACGGCTCTCATCTGAGAACAGTATGCGTCCCCACTGCTGCCTGCGCCAGTTGATTCGGGCTTGTGCCCACTGCAGCCTGTCCTGCCAGTGTCTTGGTGTCAGTACTGGACCTCTGTGAGGACGCCTACATGCCAGCCCGTTCTCCTGAAGACGCCGCCGCACAGTGTTGAGGCTGATTCGTTGCTGGAGATTCCCAGGCACCTGTCGAGCAGTGTTAGTGGCTGTTTGCCGCCTGTCCCGCAGATGGGTTCGGACAAGATGGCGATCCTCTCTTGGTGTGGTGACCCGAGGACGGCCTGGCCGGGGACGATCATCAGTGGTACCAGTGACTCGCATGCGGTGCTGCAGACAATAGATGGTTGAGATGTGGACGTTAAAGATGTTGGCGACCTGCCTGGCATCCACACCAGCCTCCAGATGGCCTAGGGCACGACTGCGTTCCTCTGCTCGTAGTCTTGGCATCTCTGTAGCGCTCAGACGGCAAGTCGTTACCTGAACCTTGTAGCGCGGCTTTATAAAGGCTGCATGCCTGCGTACTTGTCGCTGGTTAACTTTGCTCTGCATGGTGTGCACGTGCCTCACATGCAGCAACCAGTTTGCCATTTTTGTTGACCCTCCAATGCCGGGAATGATGTGTTGCTCACACAATTTTTTCACTGCACGTGAGTCTTGGACCCAAACAACTTGCCACAATGGTTCAATATTGTATATTCACCCCTTTTCACCCGAAAAATAGCCTTTCAATTTTTCGCGTTTTTTATGGAAGTCAGTATACGTTGGCAAAACCTACATCATGCCCAACGCTGCCTTTCCTCCAGCCGTGTGGAATGTTCACAACAGGAACATGTCACAGAGAACAAACAACCATGCTGAAAGTGAGTGGAACTTTTTTAAAACATGGTTTTATGATTAAAACATCCAGGATTTAGCGGTTTAACTAATCGATAAATAATGGAGACAGAAAAAAGATTATTGATAGATAAGAGATAGATTGATAGAGTTAATAGCCTATATATGCGTATAGATAGCCCGATTAACCAATCCACGACCACAACTGCTGCACATCCTCCCTGCTACTACTACTACTACTACTACTAACTACCACTACTACTGTTACTATTACTACTACTACTACTACTACTACTACTACTAGGCTACTGGTGCTGCTGCTATTACTGCTGGTCCTCCTTTGCCGAAAATTTAATATATATACATATATTTTGATAAGGATTGATATTTTGATAAAGATTGATGTTAATTTTTTGCGTCCCTTACACAAACAGTTATGTGATATCCATAGGGATGGTAAATAGGTACTGATTAAATAGGTACTGTAACTGATGGCGACTCTGCACAAAATATAAATTTAAGTGACCCGACCCAGGGCCGAACCCACACAACCACTTTTCAGTGGATCAAGAGGCCGACGTTCTACTACCTGTTTGTTTGCTCGTTGCTTAACATCCAGTTAACTGCTATGAGTCGTATCAGGACGGTGGTGCTTAGACTTTTAATGTGCGCCATATTCAAGACACAAGTCGCACCACAGGCTTAGGCCTATGTCTCACCAAGTCACAGTATACTATACTGACACCGGGCCAACCAGTCCTAGTGTTATCCCCATAATGCTGAGCGCCAAGCAGGGAGGCCACTAGATTGTGAATTTTTACGTCTTTAGTTTGCCGCGGCCGGGAATCGAACCCACGACCTCCCGCTCCCAAAGCGGATGCTCAACCACTAGGCTAACGGGGCTGTTCTACTAACGGGGTTGTTCTACTAACTGAGCAAGTCCAGTCTCAAAACAAACTGAATTAGAGTTGCTGAATAAGGCACTGAACATTGACTTCCATTTCAGACAATCACCATGCACTCAACGAAGCTGTAGGAGTCCGGCACCCATCTCTCTGGGTCTTCATCCGAGTCCTCAAAGACAAGCAGGCTCAAGCTGAGAACTCCATGACAGCGGCAGAGATGGGAGATGATCCACCACCACGACGAAGGAAGTGGCGCAATCTGGAAAGGCGTCTGCAACGTCTCAAAGCGCAGTACAATGCAGGCGAAAGAGATCTTGAGTCTTTCTGGAGGGCAGTTGGTCGCTCGGTTTGGGTTTAGTGGACTTGTCCGCAATGCATGGTTGGCTGTGCGTTTTTTTCTGTTCTATGTGACTGCTCAGTTTTGTTTAAAAGTGAAGTATTGACACATAATGTTTATGTGGTCGCTTATGTGCGGTTTCTCTTTTCCCCAGTGTTGCCCGAGTAGGCCTTATTTGTTTTCTTTTCCGACCATTGTGACTTATAATCCTTTCCCCTCAAAAAGGCTTAAGAAAAGATGCTTTGTGAACTATGGGGAACTATGGACATATGTCTATGTTATTAAGTGGTAGACTAAGTGCGTGTTTTCCCCCCAGTTTTGCCCAAGTAGGCCTTACTTGATTTCTTTGCCTTCCTTTGTAAATCCGATGTACAAAATGATGTACAATTAATTTTGTTTTATGTTGTCCTGCATATAAGAAATTAAGATACCAGTTTATTCGTCTTACTCTAAAATATTTTCGCAGGCCTACATTAATTTCCCTTCGATTCACTCTTCTCATTACTTCTAGTTGCAATGAGCATGTTTTACACAAATTGTGTTGATTTGTATACAAAGCTTTTAAAAGAAGTATAATACTGTCTTGAAAGAAGACTAATGAGGAGGATCGCTTTATTATTTCATTCAGTTACTTGTGTTTTGATGACAGTCATAATTACGGCAATTTAACGCTGTAGTTGTAACTTTTGTTTTTTGTTCTCCCCTTCAAAAGGGGCGGTGTAGAGATAGTCTTCTAAAATGTCAGTTCAGCTTGTGTTGTTCAAACTTCCTTCCTTTTTGTATGCAAATCATGTTACAATAACAAATTACTCTGTAAATTTCTCTGTCTATGTTTTCGACAATAAATGTTCTTTTGTTTAAAAAAAATTGAAAAATAAAATTTAGTTCATGCAATCAATCATTCATTCCTTCATTCTTTTTGAGTGTATGAGTACTTGTCATGCGACTTGTTCTACTTATCTAAATATTTTTGGTGTCTGACTGTCAATGACTATCGCTTTTTTTTTTTTCTTTTTTTTTTTTTTTTGCTGCCACACGATCGTGTATCCGCAGTGGGGCATACCCACATACAGAGCGACAGACAATGTGACATTTTTCTGGATGCAATGTAGATGATGAGGATGATTAAGATGATGCTATGGAGGTCCATTTCGGAGCGAGACTACATGGCAGGGCTGTTCTCTACGCTTCCTTTCATAATTCATCAAAGAGCACCCTCTTTGATGATATCCCGGTGTCAGCCAGGCCCGAGAGAAACATGCACCTGCAGTGTTGGTCAGGAACCCGGAGCAACACTCTCACCAGCGCAGACTGTGTGGTCCCAGTCTACCCATTGAACCCATAGCAAACTCACTCTGGGTGGGAGTCGATCTTACGGCTCATAAAACCCCACTGTGTCTGATGGGATTCGAACACAGGCCTTCCAGCTCAGTAGCCCGCGATGCTAACCACTACACCACGGAAGCTGGCTCTATGCTATAATTTGGCCTGTGACTCAGTGGGCCTGTGACTCAGTGGGCAGTCCCCCCCAAACGAGTCACTCACAGACATTGCTTCACGCAGAGAAACTGCCGCGCTTGAGGTTAGCGCGTCACCCGCCATCATAGCAGACGGAATGTTACACACGCTGGTGAAACTAACGGTGTCGTACTCCAGTCTGCGGTCTTTTTAGCTGATATTACCTGTCTGCTGTCTGTCTGTCTCTCTCTCTCTTTGTTTGTCTGTCAGTCTCTCTGTTTGTTTGGTTGCATCTTTCTCTGTGTGTGTGTGGTGTGTGTGTGTGTGTGTGTGTGTGTGTGTGTGTGTATGCGTGCGTGCGTGCATGTGTGTGTGCATGCGTGCGTGCGTGCATGTGTGTGATTGTGTGTGTGTGTGTATGTGAGTCTCTCTGTATCTGTCTCTCTCACTCAATCTCTCTCCCTCCCTCCCCCTCTTCCCCCCTCCCCCTTCTCTCTCTTCCTCCCCCATCTCTCTCCCCTTCCCCTGTCCCCCCCCCCCTCTCTCTCTCTCTCCGTGAATCTCTCTCTGTCTGTGTATGTCTGTCTGCTTGTGTGTGTGTGCGTGCGTGTGTGTCTGTCTGTCTGTCAGTCTGTCTCACTCTCTCTCTGTTTAGCGTGGTATTGGGCAAGAAAGGTGTGTGATTGTGAGCTGTTCTGGACCAAGTCCAGGTTAACTCCCCTGGAGGGGGGGGGGGGGGGGACTATTTAGGCTGGTGCTAGATTAACTCCCCAGGAGGGCGGGATAAGTGGGGATGGGATGGGGACTGTTCTGGCATAGGTCCAGGTTAACTCTTCATGGGGGCTGTTCTGGACCAGTCCCAGAATAATTCCCTGGAACGGGGAGTGGTGCTGTTCTGGGACAGGTCCTGTTTAACTCCCGAGGGGGTGTGAGGTGGGGGGGGGGGGGGGGGGAGGGGCAGTTTTAGGCCAGTGACAGATTAACTCTCCATGAAGTGCAGGGGGCTGGGGGAGGGGTTAATTTTGAGCAGGTCCAGTTTAACTCTCTAGGGGGCTGTTTTGGGCTAGTACCAGATTAACTCTCCAGGAGGAGGGCTGTTCTGGGCCAGGTCCAGATTAACTCTCTAGGGGACCTGTTCTGGGAGAGTACCAGATTAACTCCCCAGGTCGGGGGCTATTTTTGGCCAGGCACAGTTTAACTCGCTAGGGTGGGTAGGGGGGGGGGGGGGGGTCTGTTTTGGTACAGGTCCAGTTTAACTCTCTAGGCATATTTTGGGCCAGTGCCAGATTATCTCTTCAAGAGGGGGGGGGGGGGGGGGGGGCTGTTCTGAGGCAGATCCAGTTTAACTCTCCAGGACGCTATTCTAGGCTGTTGCAATATTAACTCCTCAGGAGGGGGTTTGTTCTGCGCCAGGCCCAGTTTTACTCTCCAGGAGGCTGTCCTGGGCTGATGCGAGATAAACTCCCCAGTAGGGGGGCTCTTCTGGGCCAGATCCAGTTTAACTCACCAGCAGGGCTGTTCTGGGCTGGTGCCAGTTTTACTCTCCAGGATGGGGGGGGGGGGGGGGGGGGACGGGGGATGTTCTAGATTATGTTCAGTTTAACGCTCCAATGGGGCTGTTCGGGTCCAGTGCCAGATTAACTCCCCAAGATGGGGGGCTGTTCCGGGCCTTGTCTATTTTAACTCTCCAGGGGGGGGCTGTTCCATGACGATGCCAGGTTAACTCCCCTGGAGGGGGGCTGTTCTGGGACAGGTCCAGTTTAACTCTCCAGAGAGGCTGTTCTGGGCTGGTGCCAGATTAACTCCCCAGGAGGGGGAAGGGGCGGGGGGAACTGTTTGTGCCAGGGCCAATTTAACTCTCCAGGGATGCCTGTACAAGGCTGGAGCCAGATTAACTCCCCAGGAGAAGGGGGGGGGGGGAGGGGGGCGGGGTGCCCTAGGCCAGGTCCAGTTTAACTCTCTATGGGGTGGGGCTGTTTTGGCCGGTGCCAGATTAACTCCCCAGGATGGGGAGGGAGCTGTTCTGGGCCAGGTTTAGTTAACTCTCCAGTGGGTGGCTGTTCCAGTCCGGTGCGAGATCAACTCCCCAGATGTCTTAGGGGGCTGTTCTGGAACAGGTCCAGTTTAACTCTCCAAGGTGAGGGGCTGTTTTGGGCCAATGCAAGATTAACTCCTTCGGGGACACACACACACAAACACACACACAACACACACGCACAACACACATACACGCGCATACACACACACACACAGACGAGCGCGCACGCACACACACACACACACACATACAACGCACACACACACACACACGCACACATACACACTCACACACACACACACGCATCCACACACACGCACACGCATCCACACTTTTCATAAGAAAATGTAGCTTGTTTTGCTCTTTCATGATTTTCTTTTGCTTCTTAGGTGGCACCTTTGGTTGGTTTTTTGAAAACTCAACAAACATACTACGGTATTGCACACCAGGCTTTTCTAGGATAGCATTCTTGTTAAAACCTAAAAGGCAGAGGAGTCAAATTACCACTTTCCGCGGTCACTGAGGAGAAACAATCAGGTTTCGAAATATCGGTATCTGACCAGGAGTTCTATGCTAGTGAGTTTCCTTTCCATTGGAGAATGTCTCCCCCTTGGAGACTATAAGCTTGCTGAAGGCTCATTTTGAGAAGCATTTATTTCATTTTTTCCCATTCACCCACTCAAGCACATACTGTTAGTTAGGTAGAATTACCTACCACTGCAGATATGAATGCTTATCTCCCCGTATTTCTTCAATCTAAGACATAAGAGCAAGCTTTGTTTATAATATATATATATATATATATATATATATATGTGTTGTGTGTGTGTGGATTATTTGTATGTGTGTGTTTGTGTGCACATGCATGCATGAGTGAATACATACCACAGATCAGATTAAGCATAAATGCCAACTCCTCAGAACTATTTTCTTTTAAAAATATGAACACTTTCTTTTTTAAGTCTGAATTTTTTTTTTATCCAACCCTCGATACCTTCGGCATACATTTTGCCTACATTGGAAACGTACATTATCCTGCAACAAGGTCAAAACAATTCTGTAAAATGTGCATGCGAGTTCCACTGGGTAGACGCCACTATGCATGGGTATTTTTTGGAATAACTTTCACAAACCCTCTCCTTCCGTTGCTGCTTCATAGTTGCAGCCAAATCCACAGTACTAGTTTGCCTTGCTGATTTAAAGTCCAACCAGTCATGATCCATTCAATAAATTGGTGAAGCAGATGGTAACAATAATCCAATAATGGAAACCTGACAGAGACTAAAAACTCCTTTCCTAATTCAGCTGACTGATCTGCTCTCTGCAGATACTGTGTAGACCTGTGCATGACTGGCTTTTGTTTGGCTTCATCACCTGATACAATTAGTGTTATTCACTATCCCAAAATGTACTCAATACACCACATGCATCATAAACAACCAAAAACCAACAGGGAAGCAGGCATGTGACCCTAACTGGTCAAAAATGAATTTGTCAGAGCATTTTTGACATCTGAGTAACACTGGAATAAATTGCAGACTCTAGTTTACATGTCTGATCGCCTCTGCAGAGGGCAGTCTAGTCCCACATAATACTGTCCACAATAAAAGGAGAAATGTCAGTGAGAATGATAGACAAATAAGTAGCTCAAATTGTATCAACAGTACAATTTTCAGCTTCACACAGTAAAGTAAGCTTAACTACAACTGAGATCATGACTGAATACTGTGTCAATGTGCGAGCACTGTGTCAATGTTCAAGTCATAACATTCATACAAAATGCAAAACTAACCACGTTACTCTGCTTAATGTCATCTTTATTTCAAAAAGACATTCAGAAGAATGTCAAGCAAGAAGTCAACATACTCACACAACAAAAATCCACCAACAAGAACTTGAGAAAAAAAAAAAGAGAAAGAAACAGGGGAGGGGGGGGGGGGGGGGGGTGAAGTTTACCTGTAGTCTTTCCATAATGCTGACCTTTCAGGTAAAATTTATCAAAACAAAATGTAAGCATACTACTTTCTCTGTAATTTTAATCTGTGTCTGTAAACTTCATTTCATCCATCCATTACAAAAAACAAACAAAAGTAAGATATAAAAACTCCCAGAACTGCCTCAGGCGTCAATGGTGGAATCACAATCCACAAGGTTGATTGTTTAAAGCCTTTGAAGAAATCTTCAAACTGATTAGTAAATGCACCTGCGTATATTGTTACTTTTGACAAAGCATACACAATTAATACAAGAAACAGTGTGCAGATTGTCTGAACCAATTTGACACAACAAATTTACAAACTAAAGTACTGAAAACAAACAAACAAAAAGCCTTGCTCCATCATGCTCCACTGACTGTATGGTTCGTCATTTTCATTTCACAGTTGCCCACAGTCAGCAATAACTATCTTCTTTGTGGTCCTCCCACTTTG
Source organism: Conus canariensis (assembly GCA_033310375.1). Lineage (NCBI taxonomy): Eukaryota > Metazoa > Mollusca > Gastropoda > Neogastropoda > Conidae > Conus > Conus canariensis. The sequence goes on from CM065714.1 coordinate 82,837,411, forward strand.
TGTACCACACTTTTCCATCTCTCTCACAATCTCCAAGCCCTCTACCACTTTACCAAACACCACGTGTTTGCCATCCAACCTGCACAACACCACATGAAAAGCATTGTCAATAATGCATCATTAATGTAATCAATATTAAGTATATAAATATACGCATTCTAAAAAAAAAAAGCAAAAAGAAACGGCATGCAGATGAAAGAAATGCAAGGTTTCCTGCTTGATAATAAAAATTATGCTCGAGAACAACATGACAGGTCAGGATCAAAGAGTTGTTTTATTTTACTACTCTTTTAGCAAGACACTTGGTCCCCTCTGAAGAAACGAAAATAATTCCTTAAATTAGCGGGTCATCCAAAACACAACCACCTCTTTGCAGATTCCACTTTCTTTCACTCACTGCCCACCTCCCATCCATATCCGTTCCTTTATTTTTCTTTTTTAACTAAAAACACTATTTTGTTGTTTCTGATTATTTCTATAAAATCTACAAATTTACAGAAAAGTGGGAGCCCTTTGATTAACATGTGCCACTGTGTATCTCCTGTCAAAAAGAAGTCAGAGCAAAGACCTGCACTCAGGGACATTGTTCTCTGAATCTCCACTGTTGATGTAAGGTTTTAACCCTGAAGAGATGCGGCAGAATGAGTTAAAGTGTGTCCAATTATCTGCCACTCCTTGCATCAAACACCTAAAAAAAAAGCGCACGTGAAGAAGACGACAGAAAACACGACAGGAAAAAGATAATGCCAACTTGAACATAGAAATAGTCTGGAAGATAAGACAAGTATGAACGTTGGTCACTTTTAGTCTGGACCTTCAGCCTCAGCTTGCCAGGTATCAAAATTCTACCTCACTGTACTTAGGCCAGTCAGCATCTTGGCCATACAGCATTTTTGAAAATAAGCATTCCATCAAAATAATGATGCCCTTGTCACCATAGCCTGAAGGATCCCTGGGCCATGAAAGCCCTCAAACAGCAACAAGGCTGCAAGCCTTAGGATAGATTTAAGATGCGCTGAGGATTTTTCAAATTACTTTTGTAAAGTCAACAAGTTTTCTAAATTTGTTACCAAATTTCACACACACACACACACACACAATCAAAAGAGTGAAAGGTATGCATGCTTTCCTTAATCCACCAACAGATACCTTGAGAATATTGCGACTTTCTCAACAAGTAATGGACTGAGAATATTGCGACTTTCTCTACAAAATAATCTTTCCTTTGTCCTATTAACATACTGGAATGTCTGCATAGCTACCACCTCCCCTCAATGAAATTTTGGAAGCCTGGAGATGAAGGGGCAGATTGGTTTTGAATTAAAAGCATTCCGACTCCATACTGCTTCCACTCATGAAAGTGAAAAAAATATTTCATCAACTGATTTACTTCTTGACACTAACAGAACTTCGCTTGGACTTTACAATATTTTGTCAGCCCTCTCCAAAAATGACCCAAAACTACAATTCTTATCAAAATTAGAAATTCAAGATTTTTTAATCCAATGTGAGATTTCAGGGTTGCTTTTTCGAAATTGGGAAATTTCTGAAAAAGTCAAGAGGACTGGCAGCTATGGAATTGCCATTGTTCTGTCATCTTTTTTAGGAAAAGACCAACCTCTGACCCATCTCATAACTTTAATCATAGAGAAAACTACATGGATTTCAGTCCATGGGAAAGAATTGAATGGTCAAGCCAATGCCTTGTGTAGTTTTCCTCAGATTGAAGCTCTCATCTAGTACACACATATACAAATCTGCATTCTGCCAAAATAAAGAAAAAATCTCTGTATAACACAGTCTGTAGGTATGGTTTAAGTTTTCATACCAATGCCACAGAGTTGAGAATAAAAGCTATACTGATATTCATGCCTGCCTAAGCCTCAAATACTCCCAGTGGCAAGATCCCCAATTTTCAGTAGCATAATGGATGCTTTCAGTAGAATGAACACAAATTTCCACATACTAATTTCTAAGGCTATCTTCCTCCTTACACAAACCAAGACAAGATTTAAGGCTTACTGTCATTACTCTGAACTCTTTTACAAAAACGAAGGCATGTAACAAGTGACATGTGACACAAAATCTATTATGTTTTGCGAAAATCATCATCAATTTGCTATAGAATTAAAGAATTAAATAGGAAATTAAGACAGTCAAGAGCGGACAAAATGAAAGCTAGGCAATGAAAACAACAACCACTACCACCTATAAAGATGCAGATAGGATGGAAGTCAGCAGGTACACTTTACCTTTGGGTATCGACTTTTTAGAATCTGCCTTAGATCAACATTTAACAGTCAATGTATGATACTGACAATCATAAATCACCCCATACCAGCCGCCGTGGCAAAGTGGTTAGTGCCGCGGACTCCCAGCTGGGAGGTTGTGGATTCGATACCCCTCAGAGTCATGTGGGATATTTCTGCCCCAACCGGCTCCTACCTAGAGCTGAGTTTGCTACGGGCTCAGTTGGGAAGACGGGGGCACACAGTCATGTTTCATCCACCTAATGGTTGCGTCTCTGAGAGTGTTGCTCAAATTTCCTAACCAACACTGCAGGTGTCTGTATCTCTTGGGCCTGGTTGACGCCAGGATATATTATGAAAGGAAGCATAGAGTACAGCCCTGTCATGCAGTCTCAGACCGGAATGGAAGTCCGTAGCATCATCTTCATCATCCCCATTTTCATCGATCAACATCAAAAAAAAAAAGTCTCAGATTCTGTGGCCCTTCATGCCCTGCTCTCATGGTGACCTCAGTTTCGATGTCCTCTCCATGTCTGTGGCCTTGGTTGAGTTCCGTCGGGATCACTAGTATCGGCGAATTCATGGGAGCTGTTGTTGGACGGACGTGGTGGTGCCTTCCGGACGGAGAGCTCACTCACGCCAGCTCCGCAACTAAGCGATTATTGTCATCAGTAGGGGGCTTAGTAGGTGGTGTCCTGCGTTTGTTGGATCAGAATAGGCGCCAATGAACACCACTGAAGTGACTCTGCAGCAATGCACTGTATCCTCCGGTGGGTTGCCTCTTGATGACTTGACATTGACTGCTCACTATGGATTGCCGGTGCCGGGGCTACAGCGGGACTGACCGGGCTGTGGTTGTGGATGTGGAGTAAGAATGAGCGGCGTGGGTGCACTGCCACTGAGGTGGCACAGACGATGGGGTAGAAAAGAAAAAATAAAATCACCCCGTGCCCGATCATAAATGCTCACAAATGAGAAACTTTCTCACAAACTGACTAACAAAGCTTGTCTTTTGCACTCTGCTTCAGCACAGGATGTTTTTCCATACTTTGACAGGCATTGTTGACTAGCGATCACCCAGTTTTTTTTTTCTTGTTTGTAGACCCAAGCCATCAAGCTTTCCAATTACACTTTCTTTTTCACTAACATCTGAATCAGAATCGGTTTTGTGTTGCCTCTCTGATGCCATCTTTCTGCACAAATAAACATTTCTACCACCGGCATCATATGATTGCTCTCCTGCCTCCATCCTCCCTCCCCACTTGCCATCCCCCTTGCCCCCTGGAGGCAGGAGAGCAATCATATGCCATCTTTCTGCACAAGTACAGACATTTCTATCACTGGCATCATATGACTGCTCTCCTGCCTCCATCCTCCCTCCTCACTTGCCACCCCCTTTTCCCTATCCAACCCCTCCTCAAACCCCAAAGTGGGCAAAAACACCTTAAAGTGGACAAACTGGCACAGCTTGAAACTAAGGTGTAGATTTCACAGTTGACAAAGACGTACTTTTTTTCATTTTCCCCTTTACTTGCCCGTAGTACTGTAGTCTGGGACCTTGAAACATAGGTGAATAATAGCTATTGGCTGGTCTTGATAAAGTTTAACACTAAAACTTTCTTCAATAGGAGACTCCCATACATGACAGACTTCTTCAGACTCATTCTCATTTTGTGCTGCCTGTCTCTCTTCATGGTCAGACTTAAGCTCAGACACATGGCTTGAGTTGTCTTCTGCAGAGTACACATCTTGAGGCATTTGGAGAACCACACTTACATCTATGTGAAGACAGATTACTCTTCAGTTCTGAATCATCTGATACCTCTTGAAGTCATTTTCCATGCCATGCCAGATGTTGCTTATAACTCCTAACAAACACACAGATATTGTTTCTATGTCTTTCAAATTCCACAGATATAAAATGACAAGCTGATGAATAATAGTTCTCAAAGCAATTGATGCACAATTACATCTACACTATCTATTATTCTCTTCCCATTGCCCAACACGCACACACCCACACACACACACACATGGGCGCGCGCACACACACACGCATACACACTGAAAGCAGTGAATGAGAATGGGTCCAACTTGTCATCAGAGAGCTTGATTCATACACACGGATGTACGTGAAAATGTAATGCAGTGTCAACAAAAGATGTTTTTAAAATCAAGGCACTGAAAAAGGCAAACTGTCCAGGGATGAGGAGGGAAGCCCTGTTCATGCCTTCATCATTTTGTGATATCTGTTGAATTTTTCAAAATAACGGCCAAAATAGGCCATGATGAAGCAGTCTATTTTCAGAATGTCACCACAAAATTAAATAAACAGAGGGCATCCTTCCTATACTCTTTTTCCATTAATAAAACCGCAAATCAAGTTTTCAGCTTTATCCAAGATGATTACCTTCATAAATCTTTTTCTTTTATGGCCCATAGAATCGATATCTTTCCACAGAACCATTCACGTAAAGCAATCATTGAATCACAATCTATCAACAGTTCAAAATGGAGCTGAAATTCTAAATTCCCAAACACTGTCAAACCATGCTCATTATTCTGACAGGTTAATCCAATATAAACAAGTAACTTAAATGATTATATTTAGATAACATAACGGCGAAACATCAGGACTTAATTTCTACCCCCAAAAGATGACTGGACGTTTCATGGCAAAGAAATCCGTTCCCTTCTCTCAACACTTTCTTCCCTGCACAAGCACCAATTGCTGAATTTGTACACTTCAATGATATTTATATTCTTATACTGTTAATCTGTCAAAACTTAGACATTCCAAAAGTGTGCCTAGAATTCCAAAACCTTTGAATCCTTTAAAATGCTACATTTCTCCCTAACATCAAACAGTTCCCGGTAACACGATGTATCAAGTACCAAGTGTTCCATCATTTTCATCATCTATTTTTGTTGTCCTTTTTTTACTGCCATAACCTGAGATGATTCACAGTGACATCCATGTCATTTGCTGGTGGGTGGTCACAGATAGTAAGACCATATTCTTCCAATTCAGGGTGATGCTGCTGTTTATGCTGTGATATTTGCTTCCGTTTCTACTGCAGGCCAGGTCTTACTTACCAGTTAGTCTTTTCAGTGCAAATGAAAAACTGGGAACCATTGGTGTCTTGGCCCGAATTTGCCATGGACAGAATACCTGAAATCACAACAGTCGTTGAAGTAAACATATGCAGACTCAACATGTTTAACTAGGTTTGTTTCCAAAATGTTTACATCATTTACAATTCCTTAAATATACAAATTGTACAGCACAATATGAAAAAAAAAAAAAAAATTCATTCATTTCAAGCATGTCATATGCTGCCAACCTGGAATGACCTAAGTGGGGTGAAGTGGGGAAAGGGTACCCAATCCTTAAACTGAAAAGCCGCCATCCAATCAATATTGAAATTTGGACTTAGCATCCCAATTCCCATCAATCCCACCAATCCTGAAATTTATCACAATATGTGATGGGATCCTGAAACTTTTTCTGGCAACTTTATATTATATATGTGTGTGTAGTGTGTGTGTGTGTGTGTGCACTCGCGCATGCGCGCAGTAATAATTCTTATACACAAATGTGCGTCTTAGATGCCGAAAATTCCCATCTGGCACACTGGAGTCAAGTCTCATGCATCATTAAAACATAACCAAAATTAACCATGACGCAATGACTTTCTCCTGTATTCATTACAACTCTGAGCAGCATGTCACGCAAAAGCGCTTTCGTCTGATCCGCCACGGTCGAAGTCGTTAGAAAGTTAACTTTCCTCTGCATGTTAAAACATTCTGAATCAATGAACAACTTCTGCTTGAGAACTCTCTCTACTGAAAACCAACAGTTGTCAAAATAGATTACCCAGTCCATGATTGGACCACACGATCATGTGATCTGGCCAAGCACAAGCAGCATGGAAAATCGTATGAAACTCCGCTTTTCAGAATCAAAATCAACAGTTCAGCTGTGGCCTGCAGGTGATTATCCAATGAATGGATCAAAGGTTGAATGATCTAAGCAACATGGCAGATTCAGATAATTAAAATGGCTTCTTTATGAATGTAATAATGCGTTGCGCACAGTGCACGAGTGGCCAACCTACATAGTTGCATCAAAGATTCCATGAATATTCATCACTTGCCTCTTGTTTGTCACCAACCTTCCATGATCACTGCATGGCAACTGGAATATGATCAAGCAATAAAATATTTCAGCACTTACGGAAATAGATTTGGAAATTCTGTGATGAAATCAAAGACAACATCCCACATATCAAGTTTCAATGTTAAAATCCAGCCAGTGTAGGCGCTCATATTTATTCATTTCAGTTGACAACACCCTACTAACACTGGAACATGAATCTAAACAGATTATGTTCAGCATAATCTGGAGTGGTTCGTTATCAACACCTCTTTTCTTATTTATTTCTGTCTCTTTCCCTGTGTACTTATGTGTGTGAGTCAATCAAAGCACGCTCATGTGTGTATGGGTATGTGTATGTGCACTTGTGGGGTTTTCAGTATGTTTTCTGGCAGTTATCAAGTGTGACCCCCTAAATATTTTTGTGACACCCTGAAAATAGGGAAACGAGTTTTTCACACCAATTCTGACACCCCCCCCCCCCCTCCCCCGCCCCCCCGCTAATTTGTAGGAAATAATTATCATTGGTGTGTGTGTGTGTGTGTACAAAGAGAGGAGTGGTTCAAGACTTAATAAGTTCTGAAACAAAAACTTAGAATTAATTGAAAATTACCTTCTTAAACAAAATTGCTAGCAATGCATCAGTTTGCAAACTCATTCCCCTGCCCTTTAATTTGTTAATAAATCATGGTTCCTTAGGACATCCAAACAAACAAAAAATTCAGAACTTTATGACGACTTTCCACAAAGTCTGAATATAAAATTCAAGTACTGTAATTTTGATTATATAAATCCTATGTATATTTTAGTAGCTTCATCTAGTTACTCCAGAAGAATCTGGTAATAAATAGACCAAAGAGAAAAGGGCAGTTCTGGCACATACAAAATCAACTTGGACTTTATTTCATGTTTTATTAATGCTCTGTGTTATTTTGTGATTGTCTCACGCAACTCTGAATTGCTTCATAAAAAAACTGCGTTTTTTTTCTAATAAAAATATAGATCTGCCATTGCATATTTTTCCTTACTTTTCTTCTTATGACCTGTGGTCTGGAGGAGACGGGGGAATGTAGGTGAAGATCGACTAAGACTAAGAGCAGGAAAAACAGCCGCATGTGTACTGAATCAATGATCCCACATATATCATTCCACTCATTATACATATATTCGTGGAAAATGTTAGTAAATTGGGGGGGGGGGGTCAAACAATCATGGACCTACTGGATGGTCTGTCTTGATGAGGGAAGATTTTTTTTCTCATGTTTTACTTCTCTATTCACTCTCCACATTCTCAAATTCTAAAAGAAAAAAAATGCAGAAATTAACAGAATTGAAACAATCGAAATAATGCTTGCATAAAATAATGTGCAATACCAAACATTAATGTGTAGACTGCATGTCCCTGAAAACCCAAATAATCCTGATGTTTCAGTACTTCTAACAAGTTTGATTTGATCCACTTACAATCTGCTTCTAGACAGAGAGCTATTGGGGTTCAGCCAGGAGAAAAAAATATTTAAAAACATGCCTTGACCTCTCCATAAACATAGTCTCCTTTTCTTTTTGTTGTACACATGGTTTGTTGTGGTCGTACTGCCCCTCCCCCTCCCCCCTGAAACCTTCAAGTAAGGTGATTGTACCACATATTTTAATGTGTAGTATCCCTTCCCCTCTGAGAGCTTCAGACTTACAGTGATCATAGCACATATTTTAATGTGTAGTTTATTGTTTGCATGAGTAGCAACCAATTTCTTCCAACTCACTGCAGCCACACTTCAAACTTCCACCACACAGCATGCACTGTACATGCATGCATAGCTTCAGATTGCTGATGTGCCCGGAATATTTTCATGTGAAATCTTAAAACGGCATGTCATATATCACTTATACTCATGAAAGAAAAATTTGAACAAATGCCCAACAGTTAATGACTGAAGAGTTAAAAAAAAAAAATTCACAATGGTATTTTTAAGATTTTACAACCAAAATAAACTAGATGATGGTTAAACTTAAACTCACCAATTATTTTCTTTCCTGAACATTGATTCTGTATCATATACTCAACACAAAATGAAGTCTGTTTTCAAAATTTACCACAGAAAAAATGTCGCTTCCCCAAATATCTACGCAGGAGAAAGCATCCCATCCACATCTCGCCCAACTGGTGACTGCACAAGCACAATCTCACCTATCTCATCACAAATTTTGTAATTTTTTTTTTAATCCAGATTTCCCATCTAATCTGGAGGACTTGCACCCCTTTGTGTATCCTGAACTGCCTTTAAAAACCACATGACCTTGACCGAAATCTTTTCCATCTGCTTAACCAGATTAGATCAAATGAAACAAAAAATTCATGACACCAAATCAAACTTAACAATAAACACATTTTCCATGTGTTTAGCATTAAAGATGAAAAATAACTGACTATGCTTAACACAGAAATCCGTTCTCTACCGAAAGAATACACTCCTGTGGAAATACCAATTTAAAAACAACAGCAACAGTACAAATAGACAAACTGAAAAGATACAGATGTAGACAGATATATATATATATCTTGCACGCACACTCATGTGTGAGTGTGTATTGATAATGAGACATAGATGATAGATCGATAAAGACAGACAGACAGATAAATATTACACACACACACTTATACATGTGTGTGAGAGACAGACAGATATTACACACACTTACACAAGTGCGTGTGTGTGCCCCCCCCCCCCCCCCCCCCCCCCTCTCTCTCTCCACATACAATCTATTTAAGTCCGTGCACAAGCACAAGAAAATAATTATATAAGACAAGGAGGCCACAAATCAAAAAGGAAAAAATAAGGAAATTTACAGAATAGGCTTTCCAGAGAGATATCTATTCAGACAATCCAGACACTTGTACATGTGATCAACATAGATCATGTGGCTCAAAAGGACAGCATCAACTAATATCAAAATCAGCTCTAAAAGCACATGGTACAACTATTGAAACAAAGATTATGAACATGTGTAGTTTTTGTCTGAAACAGTGATACACTGAGGATGAAAAGTTCTACAGCAAATTGTTCTGAACCAGAACAATCAATAGGTCAGAATGTCCTGGCTCATTTAACAAAAAAAAAAAAAAAAAAAAAAAGCATGAAGGACAGTTGGGAAAATGATAAACATTAACAAAGTCTTGTGGGGTGTTTGCTGGATTTTGTTGTATTACATAATTCACAGTAAACTATTCCTGCAAGGCTCTTTGTTGGTAAATGTGTTTATGTACTTGGGAATGAAATTTATACTACTTGTAAATGTTATGTGTATAAATGTCATGGTCAGTGAATGCACTGAATTTTGACTACATCCAGTCAATGTCAATGAATAGCTCACAAACTGCAATTTTGTATTCATCTGTTATGCAGAGGAAACCAATGAAACAATACACAGAATATTGCGAAACCAGAAACCGATAACATTCAAAGCATCACTGACCAAGTAATATTTAATGTAGCTAGCCAAATACTGAAACCATTACAGAAAACAGACAAAAATTCAACTTTATTTTCATCTGGTTAGAAACCAACACTAAAACTGTCTTGGATAATACTGTATACACTTTTTTTTTCTACACCTCTCTTGAATTTTCAATTCGCTATGTCCCCTTCTCTCAATAAGGAAATAATTAATAGTAATATCAAACCCTTTTTAGTTCATGAAAGAAGTTCAAACGCCCACAAATGGTATCACAGTGTGGATGCATCAGAATGTAAAAGTTTATATCTTACCTACAAGCTGATGGCATTCAATGGGCAATTAAGTGAATAACTGAAAAGCATGCACTATAACTATACAATGCTTTGTACAAAAGATACAGAAAGCAATAGCTGAATAGTTCGTTCCTCTGCCAGAGTAAAGCTTTAATCAGCCAACTGACCCAACATGGACGAAAACCATCAGAAATTTTCAGTTTGAATCAGACTATGTCCAGAGAAGGACACATTAATGCACAACTATTGAAATAAACTTAACCTTTGGAAGGAATCAAAATCATTAAACTGGTAAAACCCATTATCCTTAAATGGCCATGGCTTAATTCTTTTTTTTCTTACAGTATGAAATTCATGGATTACCGAGTCAAAATACAGCATTAATTGCTTTGCACCTTTTCTTCAAAATAATTCTATTCAGAAATCTTGCACATAGGTATGATTAATTGTGTGCAGCAACACGCTCAAACATCTTCACTGGAGAATGAAACGCACTTGAAATACTAGCTTATGTGTGTTCCATAATACCATGTCCAACCTTCACCCATGTACACAGTAAAATTTTGCAGTTGTCTGCCTGTTTATATTGCATTGATTACAGCTGTCCTGACCTTGCATACTATATCAGGGTTGTCATTAATCAAATACCTCAAACTATTTTTGTCATGAAGAAAAAAACTTCAAGTATGATTAAAAAGAAAATACTAATAACAACTTGCCACCTCCTCCTCTTCCCAGCACATGTCCAACTCCTTTTTTCTCTTCTCTGTGTATCATCATATCATTGTAATGTGGGAAAGACTGGGGAGGAAGGAAGAGGTGAGGAGAGGGGAGGTATATTGTCTTACTTCTAATGTTTTTATTCGCAAAACTACAATCATATGAATGTTTATATAATGGCAGAATATCTATACTGTGCAAGTCTTTTTTCCCCATCATGATCATAACTGATAATACAATGGTGCATCATTACTTGTATAATACAATACAGCTTGCAAAACCTTTTCCACCTCTACACGACCACAATCATCTTGCATACCTGGTCCAGTGTGCTTCAATGTAAAATTTTCATCAGCAAACGTGTTGCCATAGATGCTTTTGCCTCCAGTGCCATTGTGATTTGTGAAGTCACCCCCTTGGCACATGAACTTTGGGATAACCCGATGAAAGGTACTTCCTTTGTAGCCAAACCCTTTCTCACCAGTGCAGAGTGCACGGAAGTTCTCTGCAAATCAAACTACAAGTGAGATTTTCCACTTCTGTTTGCGCTTCAGTGATGGGTGTCTATTCATCACATTGTCACCATACAATAGACTAGGACAATGAACTTTTCCACATGCATGTGTATCTATAACTACTCACAATGTACTTCATGAAAAAGTAGATTAAAATCTTATTTTAAACTGAAAAAGAAATACACCAACGCATCATTTCTAGATTTCAGATTTTAAAACAAAGCCAACAGACTTCTTTAAAAGCTTGAAAAAAATTAACAAACTTATTTTCCCCTATCATTTTGCAAAAAATAAACACAGACACAAAATCGAATAATAAGTTCTCTTAAATATTGATAAGAGATAATACCACCTAGGTGTACACATTTTCACCCAGAAACATACCACCACATGTGTGCGCAAACACACACATGCTGGCACATCCAGAGTAAAACAAAAATGCCATAACTTGCCCCATACAACCCCAGATGAACCAGGCTCTATGCCTTGATTCTGACATCATGCATATACTAAGAGGCTTTCTAAAATTTCTTGCAAACACAGCTAGCTGTATGAGAGAGACAGCAAGTGCACTTTAAGCATAACTGTTTTGGAAGTTCTGAGTGACCATTCATGAACAGAAGTGTTCACTTGTGTTCCAAAGCATGTCCAGTTGTATACTACTGTTAGGATTACAAGAATATTAGATAATGGCACTTGTCACAAAAATGCTCACACACCAGAAAAGGACAATGCTACTGCATTCCCCATTCAGCTAAACAAACTTACCATGTCCATCTGTTTCAAATTTCATTCAGTTAACTGGCAAAGTTTTCATTACTCACTAAGAAGCAAAGATTCAGATCCAAGCATGAGGAGGTGGCGGAAGCAAACACATTATCCATCCTTACCCTTGACACCAACGGTCTCCTCTAAATATCCCACACTCTGCATATCTCCCACCCCTCCAGGACCGGACAAATGCGGTGAGACCCTGAGTTCCCCTATCCTCTAGCAAAGTGTTCTAAACCTTTTTCAAAAACACATGACACTAGGGCTCATCAGCTTCTCATAGTTGCTGTTCTCCCTCACTGAGGCCACAGTGTGTCTACTATGTGGATCACCCTCACAAAAAACCAAATGATGGGAAAATCAGGGTTATTGTTGGGTTCTTGCCTAAGAAATTATCAAACAAGGGCCATCACCATCTTTGTCGTTTCTGAGCACTCTGTGCCTCCCTTTCATTCTGCATGTTATCTCAAGCTATCCATTTGAAAAAACCCTTGCTAATAAAATCAATATTGCAGTGAACCTCCAGCTAACTATGGCTGATAAAAGTGATTGATTCCAGGGCATTCTTCAATGTGGCTGACACATTCCTGTACATTGCTGTAAGCAAACCATGATAAGAGCAAAACCCCTCCATCTTCAACATTACATTTAATGTGATAACACTTTACCATACCAACAGAAAAAATGTTCTTAACCTTTCCCGCCATCTGTGCATGGGTATACCCAAAACTGTTAGCAAAACAATGAAGCCGATTGGTTCTGTGCTTGGGCCTGAAGTGTCAGACACTTTGCGAGGTGTCTTACCAAAGTACTTCATCAGTCATGGAAATCTGACCAGAGCTAGCAAAGCAGCCATCTTGTGACAAGCTGTGGTATATGAAGTCAAAAGCTACATTATACCATCAGGAACGCATTTGATTTGCTTCAACAGTTAAAGCAATTGGTTTGGTAATGGCAAGCCTGGAGTTATTTCATAAATGACATTTTTATGTGATTGCAAGTTTACATCAATCCTTTCTGTTGACACCAAGGGTCTCCACTAAATATCCCACACTCTGCATATCTCCCACCCCTCTAGGACCAGACAAATACAGTGAGACCCAGAGTTCTCCTATCTTTTATTTTCTGATTTCTTTTTCTGCAGTTTCTCACTTTTACATTTCAATGCATTTGTGGAAAGCAGTGGCATTGCAAACACATCCAGTTTGTATTTACATATTCTGTGACACTGTGCATGCAGCAGACAAGTACAGTCTTATGACGATATGCCATTTTTTGCCATTTCAGCAAAGGAAATTAAGGGAATATTGCATGAAATTACCTCCTCTTTCAGTTTTTGGTTGTGATGGCTCATATTGGAGTTCGAATGGTGAGCAATTAGGGTTCTTTTTTTTTTCCTTTTAGTAATACAATTGTCTTTAATCCAGAAAGAACATTTCCAAACCAGCTGTTCCAATCAAAATCCAACTGGTGATCAGAACAGGCAGCTTGACCTCTTTCTCTATTCATAACTTTCCACCTGTGGCAATTTATTGCACTCACTGTTATAGTAAGAAAAAGAAGAGATTACAAAAGTTATACTGTTGACTTACCTGCTGTTTTAGGAACCACATCAGAGAATAACTGAAACAAAATTTACAGATTAAGTTATATTCTGATGAACGTTTTTTTTCTTCTGTGCAATTTTTTTTTAATGAATAATAATGTTTTTTCTACCCTTCCCATTCTTACTTGAAGGAAATTAACTTTTGTTGTGCTCCTGAAAGAAAACAGATAATCAGATTTCGAAAAACAGTCAAGTATTTGGCTGGTCATCTTTATCATGAAATCCTTCAACTCATGCCTATACAAGCCTTTGAATTAGAATCTCTTAAGATTAAATTATACTTCTTGTGTCATGAAGAAGTTCAAAAGAAAAACATGAAGACAGCTTGCACTTCTATTCAGTCATGAAGCCCAGCAGTGAACGGAAATCCAGGGTCTTGGTAGTACAGTATTCTGGGCCAAAGGGTCCACAATCAGGCCAGGATGAGCCAGTTACACAAGGAAATGCATACGCCAAAAAAAGCCTTGTCCGCCTGAAGATATAAACTCCTGTACCACCTTGGTAAAGTGAAAGCTGGACAGTGTTAACTCTCCATTTTTTTTTTTTGCATTTTAAAGAGATGGAGAGAAAACAATGTGTCACATGCCGAAAACTTGGGTCAAACATCCACTAATCATCACTTCATTCATATTTTGAAACACTTCTTCGCAACACCTTAAATCAATCAAGTGTACTCATAATTATCAGTTTGTTCCAGACATGCTGTAGATTATCATTTAAAACCAAACAAAATAACTCTCCATGATCCACCTTTGATACATGCTTGAGAGACATTTTCTTTCTGTCCCATCATCTGCATCACCTAAGTGGCATTGAATCGACACCACTCATTCTGACTCTCACCTATAGCCACAACCCAGCCTGATTCATCACAGCCCCATAACTGGCAATCCACAGGAAGCAGTCAAGTCGTAATTAGGCAACCCACCTGAGGAGACACTGCACCATTGCCGAATCACTTTGGTGATGTTCAGTGGTGCCTGTTCTGATCCAACATATGCAGGACACCACCTACTAAGCCCCAACTGACTACTGATTGCTTAATCGCAGAGCCAGTGTGAGCAAGCTTTCTCTCCATACGGCGCCACCATGTCCATCCCACAACAATCCCCATGAATTTCCTGACACTGGTGACCCAGACAGAATCAATCCAAAGCCATAGATTTGGAAAGGTGATCAAAACTGATGTCACATGGAGGACATGAAGGGCCACAGATTTTGAGATTTTTTTTCATGCTGATCGATGAGGATGGGCATGTTCCAAGGTGATGCTATGGATTTCCATTCTGGTCAGAGACTACATGACAAGGCTGTACACTACACTTACTTTCATAATATATTCCGGCGCCAACCAGGCCTGAGAGACACAGACACCTGCAGTGCTTGGTCAGGAAATTTGAGCAAAACTCTGAGACACACATCCATTAAGTGGATGAAACTCTACTGTGTGGTCCCAGTCTTCTCAAATGATCCCATAGCAGACTCAACTCAGGGTAGGTGCCAGTCAGGGCAGAGAAATCCCTAAAAAAAAAAGACCGATGGGAACTGAACCCATGACCTCCCTGCCCGGAGTCCACAATGCTAGCCACATTGCCACGGCTGCTGACTGAGATATGTCTTTGTCCCTAACCACAGTGCCAACCACCATCTATACTAATGATAATAATAATGAATACTTATATAGCGCCTATTCTCGGCTAGAGACCAAGCTCTAAGCACTTTACAATCCACATTCGTTTACACAATGGGCTGCCTACCTGGGTAGTGCCGACTGAAGAGTTGCCAACTGGCGCTTCATTCAGTCGTTTCCCGTGTCATCCAGTCAATATCGATCACTCAATTTCCTTACTTCCTTCATTCTTTCCATTTCTCATGCAGGGTGCATGCTATGCATAACGTGTCATCCATACCAATGGCCAAACTGGCCTACTCTTCCGGAAGTTGGTGATGGGATTTTACGTGTGTGAAAGACGTTATGCGTGCGTTCATACACAGAACCTCGGTTTACAGTCTCATTCAAAGGACTACCATTTACCATCACTACAAAACTTTATATTCATCATGTAGATTTTATCCATTCCTTTGGCAGAAAAAAATAATTATATATCTAAAAAGAAAATTGAATTACTATGTCTCCAGTGAAGTTCCATTGAATATGCCTCTGACTGATCATAGTTAGATGAGCTGTAACAGTGAACTCTTTTTCAGATATACATTTGTGGAGTGAGTCTTTTTCAATTAAAAAAAAAAAAAGAAGCAATACTGTCAATAAATAATAACAAAGTAATGCATAAACTTGACCCCGAACTGGCAACTATGTACCATGCAATAATCGGCACCGATTGCCACATGGTTAAAATGAGAAACTTTGCATTTCTCTCTGAACTGTACTGTTATACAGAGTGGCCGCAAGCACCACCTCCTCATTAAAATGCTGATAACTATTGGATCTGACTATGGCTTTGCTGTGGTCGAGGTTTCTTAGAAGTATACCCACACTTTCTTCAAAGTTGAGGATGTTATTCATGGCTGGACAGTTACACTTGCCTTTGAAAGCCACAGATTGAGCATGGTCTGTTGTAACTTTCAGACTGAAACTGTGAGTTCAGGATTTCAGCCTTCCTGGTTCTGTCACTCTTCAGGAAACCATCGTCATTCTTAAAAACAAAGACACTCCAAATTTCTGTCTTTTTCTCTTTATGTAGGACCAGAACTTTACATCCTAGGGTTTCTATGAAGTCTTCACTAAACATTTGCTTCAGGTACATTATGTTGGCTTTTTCGGTTTCATACTTGACCTCCACCTGGAGGCATCTCTTTGATCTCTTTGTATTCCAAAATGATGATGCAATGCTTAAGATTTTTTTCAATCACCATGGACATATATCCCTTGGCTGTTTAATGTGACCAGACAAAAAGCACAGTCATGGTACAAACTTAAGCCAGTACCTCAAGGCCTACAAGCAATTTTAACCAGTCATTAACAATAATAACAGTAAGCACTACGAATTGCTCTGCTTGTGCTTTTCACCTTGTGGACACTGCATGGATGCAAACCATCAAAATGTGTGTATGGATGGGTGGGGTAGAGGTAGGCATACTGGGAGTTGAGGTAGGGGTACTGGAGGAGGGGGGAAGGGGGTTGTGTGTTTGTTACAAACCAAGTGTGTGTGTGTGTGTGTGTGTGTGTGTTTCTATGTATCTGGTTGTTCATGTGTATTACTCTGCATTTGTAAACAATTTTTTCCTTCTGAAAATCAAAATATGTCCCTGCATGTATATGTGTTTCAGTGTATTGTGTGTGTGTGTGTGTGTGTGTGTGTGTTGTGTGTGTGTGTGTGTGGGAGAGAGTGAGCAAGAGTGTAGTGTGTGTGTGT
This sequence comes from Conus canariensis, assembly GCA_033310375.1. Lineage (NCBI taxonomy): Eukaryota > Metazoa > Mollusca > Gastropoda > Neogastropoda > Conidae > Conus > Conus canariensis. The sequence continues at coordinate 82,854,554 of CM065714.1, forward strand.
GTGTGTGTGTGTGTGTGTGTGTGTGTGTGTGTGTGTGTGTGTGAACGGGACTACCGGAGTTATTCGTTCCTCCCGCGAACCATCCCGAGTAGAACGATTCACCGACTGAGGGTGTGGTTGGAGCCGAGTCTCTTGGCGTGTTCACGTCGGGAGCTCGTAAACTCCACCAGTAGTCACAAGCTACTTTTCTTGTTCTTTTTCTTTTTTTTTCTTTTTTTTCTTTTTTGGTGCCTACCCCTCCGTTACAAGTGTCAGAATAACCAGCTTGTTGATTGAGGACACTATACGGATGAAGATGAAGACCCAGTTCGATATCGTTGGAAACGTTGCTTCCATTTCGACCAGCTGGCTGTCGTGCCGTCGAAAGCTTTTGGTGTTCGCAAGTTGATTGGGCGTTGAACAGCTTCGTTGGGCCTTTCTTCCATCTTTTGTTTGACAGGAGTTGAGGTTCAGTGGCCGCTGCCATCATGTAAGATTCAGTCGCTCAAGATCACAAGGCCAGACAAGAAGCGTGTAACCGTTTGTTTATTTTCCTTTCTTCCTTACTTTCCCATCAGTCATCGCGTAAAGAGAGCTTATGAAAGGTATGCGAATTACTTCCCTTAGATCGATAGCTGAATTCGTCTGCTAAGGTAGGCTTATCCTACATTTTGTCCTTTGTAACATACTTTAGGCCCAGACTTTTCACTTTTGTAAGGGTCTGCTGGCTAACATGTGAATAACTATGCTCAGTCCTACCTACCCAGAAAGTACCGACAGGGGTCCTTTTACCCACGCACCATAAAGGACTGGAACGCCCTGACCGACACAGTTGTTGTGGCAGATTCATGACACGTTTGTGTCAAGAGCAAGAAACTACAGTAAACCTTTTTTTTTTTCTTCTTTTTTTTTTGTTGCTGCGCCAGCCCACCGTTAAAACGTCAGAACAGCCAACATGATGACTGAGGACGTTTAATGGATGAAGATGAAGTTTGGAGCTCTGTGATAGCGGAGGGGGGGGGGGGGGGGGGGGGGGGAGCGAATTTTGTGTGGAGCCCACAAATAGGAGGGAAGTTCCCAAGTGGGCTTTCACTTTGGCAGCCTGAAATCTAAAAATGGGACTTTTGTCCTTGGTAACATACTTTACGCCCAGATTTTTCACTTTTGCGAGTGTCTGCTGGCTACCGTTTGAATAACTATGTTCAGTCCTACCTACCCAGAAAGTTTGGAGCTCTGTGATAGCCGGGGGGGGGGGGGGGGGGGGGCGGTAGCGGGGCTGGTGTGGTGGTGGGAAGGTGCGACTGCCATCGTAACTTGACCAGCTGTCACCTTAGGTCACCTGTTGCAACCTTTGATTTGGGGGGTCTCATGACCCCGGTGTGCACTAACTGACCTCAGGTGCATTTTAACTAGTGCTTTATGACAGTTTATAGGGCCAAACTTTAATAAATTAAAAAATCGTGAGTTTCTTCTCTGATGTCCGATTGAGACACTTTAGACAATAAACTTCTTTTTTTCTGATGGTAGTTTTCATTTTTAGATCCAACAATCTTTTTTTTTTTTAATTATTTTTAAACATCCCTGTATTTCTCATCTCTACTTCCATCTCATGACTACTTATCTCCGCTTCGTTCTTCTAGGCCTAGTCGCCGTCAAAAAGATTGCTGACTTTCACAGTGACAATATTCTAGAAGCTTCTACTACTAATAATACAAAGTGTTTCAAACCGTTTCAGTGTGATAGTGACATCTTTAAAAACTTATTTTTCCCCCAAACTGTAATTGACTGGAACCATCTGGAAGAGAGTACCGTGCATGCAAAGACAGTTGGCTAGTTCCGCGCAGCCGTTCACCAGCGGGACTAGTGTACCCGCGCTCTCTCTCCCATTGAATTTATGCCGCAAGGCCCTTCAACGTACAGATCCAGATCCAGATCCCAACTATGCGGCCATCTTCAAGCCGGCTTCGGGTTTTAGGCTAGGCCTACCAGTTTGCTCATCGTAAGACGTTGCAATAAACGCGCAACTCAACACTTTTCTCCGAACGATCTGGTGGCGTAAAGAAAACTGTAGAGTGACAAGTGCCAGTTAAATAACTAACAGGTTTAAAGACAAGTCCAATCACGGCCAAAGAATCACTGAATAGTCCAGGCTAAAAACCTGTGGTGATGATGTTCATCATTAACATGATAATTAATGTTTCAAAATGGAGTGACTGGCGGCGGAGAACGAAGCAAAATTTAGGAGAGGGTGTTAGTTACCGCCAATAACATTGACAAACAAAGCACACGCTTTGTTTGTCAATGTTACTGGCGGTAACTAATACCCTCTCTTTCTAAATGATAATTAATGTATAATGCTCTGTTAAAAAAAACACACACACACACACACAAAACACACACACACACACACCTAAAACCAAATGAGAGAGAAAGAGACAGAGAGAACTTGAGACAGACCTCCATTACAATTCTGCCCAATGGCTGCCCGTCTGCAGTCATATCGAAGAAAACCTTTGGATGGGACATCCTCCTGCACGGTCGTTCTGGTCCACGGTTATTTGTTTTACCCCGCCTAGGCTAGGCCTACGTCTTACCACCGAAAAAACCTCGTCCTCGCTACTGGACCGCGCATGCGCGATCAGCCGTTGATTGGATTTGTTTCTGCACTCCGAGGCCACGTCAGACGCCTTCACGGTTTGCGTTAAATCTTCGAACACACCTGTAGCTACAGACCAAAATTTTCCAATAAACTGCAGTTTTTAAAACGAAACCATGCATGTTTCAGTTTCCTGAATGAGGTGTCACTGCGTGCGGACTAGTCCGCTAGCTACACCACATGGAACACCAAATATTCTCATTGTATTTATTACTTGTGTCTGCAGAGAAAACATTTCTGTACATCACCTTTTGTTTGAATGCTCAGTGTTGACCTCGCTCTGTCAGGAGCAAGGTATTGAGATGAATAACTTTGATAATGTCAGTACTGTCTTATATGGTTCAAAGGTCTATGTTGCTGAAATTGCCATGGTTATTTCGCAGTCACAGGTCGCAAAATTTTTATGAAGATCAACAGTTTTGTGTACCACTAAGCGTATTTCACTTACGGAAATACGCATATATGAGATGTGGGTTTGAAAGTACTAACGCGGATGATAAGTTGAGTGTGAATTTTTTTGTTTTTGTTTTTTGTTTTTTTAACAAGCGTCTGATATCATTTGGCGATGAAAAGACGTTAAATAAACCACTGAACTGAACTGATCCACTAAGTTTCGAGACAACACTGCGCATGATTTTAAGCTGATGAATAAATGAATTAATGACTGAGATGCGAGAACTTAAAAAGAGGGTCTCATGTCTGCCACTTATTTCAAAGACTACCGTGAATGAAAGACATGTCCCTAAAAGCTTTCGCTATGAGGACGTAAATCTCAACTATTTTCTGCCACTTAGCAGATGTCTGACCGTAGGGCGTACTATCTTTGGTCTGACCTTTGCATTAGCCCAACTCGCTGGTCGCACCTTGGGTACCTACATAGCATTTCTGGGCCATTATATTATTGTACGTGTCCGTGTGTGTGAGTTTACGTGTGTGTGTGTGTGTGTGTGTGTGTGTGTGTGTGTGTGTGCATACTTATGGGTGTGTGGGCACGGGTCCGTGTGTGTGTGCCTGTGTATGTGTGTGTGTGTGTGTGTGTGTGTGTGTGTGTGTGTGTGTGTGTGTGTATGATCTGTGGGCTTTTGTGAGCATGTTCGTGCACGCATGCACCTGCACATTTATGTGTACATATGTGTGTGTGTGTGTGTGTGTGTGTGCCTGAGTATATGGGCGTGTACGCATGTGTGTGTGTGTGTGTGTGTGTGTGTGTGTGTGTGTGCGCGCGCGCGCGTGCGTGCGTGCGTGTGTGTGTGTGTGTGAGAGAGAGAGAGAGAGAGAGAGAGAGGAGCGTGTGTGTGCATGTATGTGTGCACGTGTGTGCATATGTATGTGCACACATGTGCATGTGTGTGTTCTTAAATGCGAGCGTATGCGTGCGCACCCGTGTGTGTGTGTGTGTGTGTGTGTGTGTGCGCGCGCGCGCGCGCGCGCCTGTGTGCGTGCATGCATGCATGCGCGCGCGCGCGCGCGCGCGTGTGTGTGTGTGTGTGTGTGTGTGGCAACTTTGATTACTTGTGGGAAATTATTGTTCAGAAGATGACATACTAACAATAACAACAACAACAACAACAACAACAACACAACACACACACACACACACACACACACACAACACACACACACACACACACACACACCAACGCATGCGCACTCACATCTATTGACTCTCCACTTCACACACCTGCATCGCCCCACCGATGCATACCCACCAGCGTACACATGTCTACAGTATACACTGGGGTCCCTGAGAGATTCAAAGTCTTATCTCAGTTGACGTGTATTTGATCGTTTGTATGTTATTGGAAGGCCCAGTATGAGTCTGCCCCAATCTCTAGGAGTCTTCGCAGAGTTGGCTTTGAGATTATTCCAATATTTGTTTGGTTGGTGATATTTTTTGCTCTTCCTTCAAGTCTGGATATGTCACCATTTCCTCTCTTGATGTTCAGATCTGAAAGATGGTCTATGGTATGGTGGCTTTGCTCTTGTTTGTTGAGGTGATTCTTTAGATTTCCTATCACATCAGATCGGCCAAGCTGTAATCCAGTTCTTATCGTTGCCTTGCCTGCCAGTGTGTCTGCTCTCTCATTTCCTTTAACACCTGCATGTTCAGGGCAGCGCATCCATATGAGTCTCTCCAATGGAAGGTTGTGCATTACTTCATGCCAAGCAGGGTTTCCCATTCCACTCTCCACTTTTGAAGTAGATTCATGGAGTCAGTCAGTATAATGGGTTGTTAAGTTTTAATCTGGTCTGTGGATGAGAGCCAGTGGAGCGCTTGTGTCACTGCTTCTACCTCCATTGTCAGACTTAAAAGGTTTTTTTTTTAATTGTTAAACTGTATGCACCATTGTCTTTTTGGATAGTTCGGCCATTTTGCTTCACTGTGTATTCCATGCGTTGTGGCCAAAGGTGCTTGGACGCGACAGAATTGAAAGTTTAGGGGGGAAAGAAAGGGGGGGGGGGGGGGGAGGCCAGGCACTTTTCTTATTTGAATTTGCATTTTCCCACCCAAGACTACGAGTTAGACCTCTTGAGTTTCTGCAGTGAGTCTGTTAAATTTCGTACCATCCTTCTTTATTCTCGGTGTTTCCTATTTAGAGAAACAAATGTGTGCGTCCTACTGTCGGCTAATTAAAGCTGACAAATCCTTCACTGCTTTTGCAGCCGTTTGCTATACAGCTGCTATGCCCAGAACCAAACAGAAATGGAATGCTGATAGCAGTCATCGATTGATAACCTCGTCTGCCATCAGACCACAGAGCTTACTGTTCCAGACTTAAAATCATGATTAAAATCCAAATCAAAGGTAGGAAACAACATGACGAAAGCAGCCAAGATTCGACGTTTCTGCCAGACAAGCAGTAGCGACAGGTACATATGCCATCATGGGGGCGGGGGGGGGGGGGGGGGGATTTCAATTTCCGTGCTATAGACTGGCCCTAACATATAGGCTGCAGATCACATCAACACACCCAGTTCTTCATTACATGCTCACTGATTCCGTCTAAGACATGGGACTGGAATAGATGGTTACTTTCCTTACTAAAGGAAGGAGCACCTTAGACTTGTTCCTTGCAAACATCCCCCTCCTCGTACCAAGAATAGAGGGCATGCCAGCACCGTCAGATCATGGCATAGCTTGCATACAATACCAGACCCACCTAGCGTACCAGTGTTGCATCGCAAGATCTGTTCCATAGCATTCAAAAGCTGACTGGCCTAGTCTGCGCGGTGCTGCCCGGCAGCTTTCAGATTCTGCCTCCTCTAATGTCAACGATACTAAAGAAATAATATGGTTCCCAGCTTATAGAGAGGCTCCTTTCAGTGATCAAGAAGTTTGTCACCCATGTTCTCCTGCGAGTAAAAAAAAAAACAGCAAACCCTAGAGGGACTATGAAACCAGACTGCTCATTAGGAGACGTGGCAAACTGTTAAAAAAAAAAAGAAAAGAAAGAAAAGAAAAAGAAAAAAAAAAAAGAAGAAGAAAAGGGAAAAGTCTGCCGAAATGAGTGTTCCGGACCAGATTAAAGTCTTCAAACGCTACAGTCAGCACTGACTTGGATGGGCTTACTGGATCTTCACAAAAAAGCTTATTGAAGATGGCTCAGTTTCCCACCCCAGAATGCGAAAATCCTTCTGGACATACATCAAATCACTACATATAGAAGCGGCAAAGGTTTCGCCTCTTCAGATGAACGATACAAAAGAGAAGGCCCAGTTTAAGTCTGCATTCGGTTCAAGCTTCTCATGTTCCTCAGAGCAATTTTCATCCTGGACCCCACTTGAGGCTCCATCAACATTTCAGAGGCAGGGGTGAGGGAACTTTTTTAAGGCTTGACCCCTGCATAGCCCCTGATCCTGGAAGAAAATCCCAAAGGATCCTGAAAGACTTGGCATGGCAGACAAGATTGCGCTAGCAGTCACACTCCTCTATCAGTCATCAGTCAATACTGGCATCGTTCCACATGACTGGAGGACAGATAACATCACACAGCTCTCAAAGAAAGGTGAATATTCTGGACCAGTAAGCTACTATCCCTTCTGCACCAGCATACCCTGCAGAATCATAGAGCATATCATGGTCAGCACTGTCACGGGGTTTGCCGAGGACAACAAAATCTTGTGTGAAGAGTGGCATGGTTTCCGAAGAGGCTGGTCAACCGTTCTCCACAAGCTGAGGAACTATTAGATCACTGGTCCAATCAACACCTGGAACTAAAACTTCCTGTCAGACAGACAGCGAAGGGTGGTTGTAGACGGAGTCACGTCTGAGGCCATTTGCGTGGAGTCGGGCACCCCCCAGGGCTCAGTTCTGCGATCTGTCTCGTTCTCCTTCTACATTAACGACCTCCCCAAGCAACCGTCCTCAACCACTCGTCTCTTTGCAAATGACACACTCTGCCATAGAACAGTGGACTCCACCCGGAACCATGAGAACCTCCACCAGGACCTCAACGAAGTCGGGTGAGCTGGGAGACGAAATAAAACATAGCATTTCAGGTTAAGAAGTGTAAGACACTACCTGTCACTAAGAAAAGGAAAAGGCTGCCTGAAGGACACGGGTCCACGGCCAAAACCTGCAAGCAGTGACAGAAACAAAGTACCTGGGAGTTGCCGACTCTAGTGAACTTAGCTGGGATACACACATTAGCACTGAGCTGCACATTTCACATTGATCTTTGCCATCTGGGAGAGGGGTGGTAAGTTTGGAAAGAAAATTAGAATATTACTTGCTTTCAAGTGAGCCATAGGAGAAAACTAATTGTGAACTATTTTGAAGGAGAGAGAGAGAGAGAGAGAGAGAGAGAGAGAGAGAGAGAGAGAGAGAGACAGACAGACAGACAGAGAGGAGAGAGAGAGAGTAGGATGGGATGATGATGATATCTTTATCTGCAAGGGTAGTACAATACAATTATGCAAGTATACTGTACTTGCCCGATTTGAATTCTATGGGCAATCAAAAAAAAAAGATTCTGAATTGTGGAGAAGACAACAATCACAAAATTTGAGCTTGTAGTAGGTCGAAGAAAATTTTTATAAGGAGTGTACACTTCTAAACGAGGCAAATTATCTTCATTCTTGTGACGTGTTGAGTAAGCTGAACAATCCTCTGTACTCTTACCTTAACACCTTACCTCACCCACCACCACCACCATCTCTCTTCTCTCTCTCTCTCTCTCTCTCTCTCTCTCTCTCTCTCTTGCATTTTACATCGGTAAATCGACATCAGTTCCCATCCATCTCTCCCCCTGCACTACCTTTCCTTGCTTCCCTCTCCACCTGCCCCTTCCCCCTGTCTCCCCCCCCCCTCCCTCCTTTTAGTTACCTGTTCAAACCGGTGTCTCATCTCACTTAGTCTTAATTTAACTGAATTATCTTTTTCTTTTGAAAGCCTGTCAATAATCCAACCACCAGCAAGGTGGCATCGTTCTTCAGGAGTGAACTGAAATCAGGTATTCTCCTACAGGCTGTTAGACTGGTAACAAACTTGTACTCAGTGAAAATACAATTCGTAAATAAAGGTGTTTTCCCGAGAGGGAATGCTAATCTCACAAAATCTCTGAAATCCTGTTTCTACATCTCACTACTTGCTAAGTCTTTATCTATGCATTGCCATGTATTTATACCTCAACATATTTGTTGTAGTTTATGCCAGTGTTTGGTTTAATCTACCGGGATATTCGTTGATACCTTTGCTTGTTGAACTGCTTTAAAATGGTTGATTCTAATTAATATTTTTGCTTGTGTAACTGTCCTAAACTGGTTAATTCAACCACCTAATTATGTGACAAAATCATTCGAGGGATTAACTTAGTCTCACTGCCTAACCATACAGTGCCAAATCCACTTATCCCATGTGTTATAAATTAAAGAGGAGACAGTAAACTTGCTACATTTATGCTAAGTCTCATTATGCAGGCTAGTACCTAACACTCTCTTGACAGATCAAAGAATAAATGTGAGGACATTTTCAGCCAGAGATCGGTAAACTAACAGTACAGACCACGTTCTGGTGATTCAACAGACAACGTGGGTTGCTGTCCCGGAGACGCTGGCTATGAGTGCAACTGGAATTCGTGCCAACACGGTTCCTGGCGGACAGCCGACTAATCAGGCAAGCCAACCATACTGGTGACGTCAACCAGCCGGAATGAGAGCCCTCTACCTCTCCACCCAGGGCAACACAGCTCACAAACATAAGCCAGGCACAAACAAACTCCTGACTGCACCTGAATCCTAATGAACAGTGAATGCCATAACTCTTCAAAGGACTTGATGAGGAGATGTACTGTGTAAGGCCCAGCTCCAGAGATGTGAAACTAATTCTTTGTTTTATCTCTCAAATACCGTCTATTTTGATGTTGTGTCCAAAATAAAGTTTTGCGTATGAAAATTCACTCAGATTGTGTCGGTCTGTTCATTGATCCCGCATACTTCTGAAGCTTTTCCCTGTTCGAAGTCTGTTTGTCAACTCGAAGTACAAGCACTCAAGAGCATTAGACTAGGAAAATTTACATTGTGAGTCATTCCTGAGTGTCTTCGACCATTCCGAGAAACATTACTAAATCTTTCGATGTAGTAGCGGAAAGTTGCTCCTTTCACTTCTTTTAAGAGAGATGGGGAAGGAAACTTCTATCAAAAGTGACTCTGCCATATCTAAATGTGAAGTCTGTCTCAAGTCTTATCGCCAAGAGGACCACACCTTTCACCTCTACTCATCGTGATCATGCCACAGAAAAAGGAGGCTCTCGAAGACGCATCCACTACTGCGTGGTTATAGTCTCCCAAATTGGGCCCATAGCAAATGTAACCTCGGGTATGAACGGGCTGGTGCAGAAAAATCCCACAAATGAATGACTCTGGTGGATATCGAACTCAAGACCTCCCAGCCGGAATCCGCGATGCTAACCACTGTGCCACAGGGGCTGTTATGACGTGCAAATGTGATCATCATACTCATAATGCAGTTAACAAAACAAATAGGATGCTCGGTATTTTGACAAGTATCTTTTCAATCACAAACGTGACACAGTGTACAGTCTGTTCACGGGGTCAGTTGAATCAGAAATCAGATATAGAAATATTGTTTGATATCCACAAATGAAAATACGATAAGTCTTACTGAGAAAGTACAAAGAATAGCAACAATGTTAGTACAAATGATTCAGCAAATGATTCGATATTGAGATTAGCTGGAGCATTTGGATTTACCCACTCACAGCCAGAGCCAGGGACAATCTTATCCAAACACTGAAAATCTGACTTTTATTTACTTTAATGATACAAATGTATGAGACTTCTTCAAGTTAGCTCGTGTGCCAGCTTGTCGTGATGAGTTTAGAAACTGTGCAGATCAGCGGCAGGCGGTTTTCTATCTAAACATCCGTACACACACAAGAACATTTTCATTTTGAAACTAAACTACGCCTTTATTGAACTCTAACCACCGACTAACATCCTAAGAAAACAAAATAACAGTACCTTAAAAAAAAAACAAAAAAAAAAAAAAACACAACAAACAAAGCCTAAGGACAGTAGATATGATTTTGATAAATAAGGGCGTCATGAAACACAAATGATGTATCAATGGTCTAGTATGCTAAAATAATTAAAATTTGATGGGATGTGTGTGTGTGTGTGGGGGGGGGGGGGGGGGGGCTAGTATATAATCTCATTGATTGGCCTCATTTTTTTCTCTCATTCGGCACCCCACACACACACACACACACACACACACACACACACACACACACACACGCAGCACGCACGCACCGCACGCACCACGCACCACGCACCACACCACACACACACACACACAGAGTCGGTCAAAGTCGGCTGGTCAAATTGAATCTCATATTAGTGTGTGTGTGTTGTGTGTGTGTGTGTGTGTGTGGTTGGTGGTGGTGTGGTGTGTGGGTGCGTGCGTGCGTGCGTGCGTGGTGGTGGTGGTGGTGTGGTGTGTGTGTGTGTGTGTGTGTGTGTGTGTGTGTGTGTGTGTGTGTGCTTATCGTTGATGTAAGCACGCTTCCATAAGCTCTTGCTGTGTGCAAATCACTAAACCACACAACATTCGCCCGACCCTTTGGTGCATTTCCGGTTTAGTTTACAAGCTTACCTGCTTTCTACGGCAGCAGCAGGACATTACGGGGAGGGAGATGGGGAGGGTGGGGTCGGCCTGTTAGTGCATATAATTATTGTCTTGTCACCGGAAAAAATGTTGCCGCCGGCGACAACATGTGCCCGCTTTAGCGGCACATACGGTCGCACTCAGGTATATGTTAACGTCTTAAGCAATCACGGTCGACTACTGCGTAGTTGATGTGTGTGTGTGTGTGTGTGTGTGTGTGTGTGTGTGTGTGTGTGTGTGTGTGTGTGTGTGCGTGTGTGTGTGTGTCTGTGTGTGTATCTGTGTCTGTGTGAGTGTAATGGTTTTTACTGGATTATATTTCATTCCTCCTAGGATACGCCATAGTGCCTGATTTTGCGTACTCATGTCAAATGTAATGTCGGGCTTAGTCAGATGGACAGATTGTGCATGGGATCAGCAGATCCCTAGACTCGATAGATTTCTCTGTGTGTGTGTGTGTGTGTGTGTGTGTGTGTGTGTGTGTGTGTGTGTGTGTGTGTGTGTGCGTGTGTGTGCACGCGCGCGTATGTCAGTGAGTGTGGGTGCGCGCGCGCGCGCGCGTGTGTGTGTATGTGTGTGTGTGTGTGTGTGTGTGTGTGTGTGGTGTGTATGTGTGTGTGTGTGTGTGTGTGTGTGTGTGTGTGTGTGTGTGTGTGTGTGTGTGTGTAGTGTACTGTTGTGTACTGTAGTGTAGTGTACTGTAGTGTATGCGTTTGTGTTGTTTTCGTCATCGGTGAATGTGTGTGTGTGTGTGTGTGGTGTGTGTGTGTGTGTGTGTGTGTGTGGGTGCGCGTTTGCGTACGTGCGTATGTGTTTGTGTGCGCGTGCGTACGCAAGTCTGTGTGTGTGTGTGTTTGCGTGCGTGCATGCGTGTGTGTGTGTGTGTGTGTGTGTGTGTGTGTGTGTGTGTGTGTGTGTGTGTGTGTGTGTGTGTGTGAAGGGTAGAGGAAAAAGGCAGACAGAGGAAGAAAGCGAGCAGAAACATTGAGGAAAAGAAGGGGAGATAGTGATAGAGGAGTCTTATGCTTGAGGGTGAGCATGGGGAAAAAGGTAAAAAAAAATAAATAAATAAATAAAAAAGGGGGGGGGGGGGGGGGGGAATGCTGTAGAAAATGTTACGAAAATAGGCCTACATGGATTGTCCACATGTGTATGTGTCTGTATGTATGCATACTTGGATGGTGGCAGTTGTGTTTTGGGTGTATATGTTTTATTTCACGGCTATGTTGATAGGGGGTGAATATAAAGATGGCGG
>CM065714.1:82869071-82916571 GCA_033310375.1 Conus canariensis
CCCTCGTGCCCATGCCCATCACTCTCTCCATTGCATCCAGACTACCCCTCACGCCAGGTTTCCCCATCCCCCTTCCAAACCCATGTTATGATGATGATCTGGGTGGTCTTACTCAATTTCCTCTATGCCAGAATCTGGCTGACTCCCTCGCCTCTTGTCCCTCCACCCCTCGTTCGATGTCAAGTCGAAATCGAAGACTGAGATTAACATCCGACTGGCTGGAGGCTCTTGACAGGGTAGACTGTGTTGAAGGGAAATCGAATGAGGCAGGGAACAGCAAACAGTGTGTGGTCTGTGTTGCGATTGACGTTGCTGTCCCCGGCGGTGATGGGTCGGAGTTGGTGCTGTTGGTCGTCTGCTCTCGGTGGCAGCCTTCTTTCAAGTCCTTGTACAACTCCCTTTTAGAATCACAGATACGGTTCCACACAATCCAATCTTGGCCAGGTCGGATAGAACACCCTACCTGGTCGCCACCCCTCCCTCACTACCCCACCCCACCCCCCTCGCCCGCGGCTGTCGAGCCAGAGAGCAGAGGTGTGGGTCTTGGGAGGTTCGACCCAAAGCAGGATTCTGGGTTTTCTCTTTGTCTCTTTCGGCTCTCTTTGGCTTCCGCACCTCTTTCCTACACAGGGGATAAAAACAACTGACTGTACCGGTGGATATACAAAAGTCATACAGGAATTTCGTGGGTTGCATCCCTAGGGTGGAATGTGGCTGGAGGAAATCTTGGACTCTGAAGTCGTAGGTTGTCCTGAAAACCCATGGTGGTGCCAGGGTGTCTGCTAGGGCAGGGCGCCCACTGAAGGCATGTTGGAGCGATACGTCACTCCCGCATGCACATTTGGTGCTCATTTAGGGCACCCCTGCGCACCCTGCGCGCAGCCTCCTCACTAGTTGGAGGTGTTTTCTGAGGAGTTTCTGGCTTAGTCTCTCTTCCGCGCACGGGAAGGTAAAGCCATCCCCTTGTCTCACATCGGTCTCTGAGGGTCTCCTCTCGCTCTCTGTGAACAGCTGCTCGTGCATGGTTCACAACTTCGGTCATTTACAGCCCAAGATCGGTGGGTGTGCCATTCTCTGTTGCAACCTTGGCTGCTCGGTCGGCCATTTCATTGCCCCGTATGCCAGTGTGGGACAAGAGCCTCATGAAAGTAAGGTCTATGCCCTTACATATAATCTGGTGAGCCAGAAAGAGGATCTATATCTGGATCTCTTTCCTGTTTTTCCTTCCTCCGGCTGCTAGTGCCTGCAATGAGGATTTGGAATCGGACAGGATGACCACTGATCATGGTGGTTGCGGCATATCGTTCATTGCTGTGCATGCCATATGGATGGCGTGAACGTTCAGCAGTGAAGATGCTTACCCCCTTGTTCAGGTGGAACTGGTTTGAGATCCTCAGGCTTGGGATCACAAAGGCGCATCCAGCCTCCCCGTTCTCCAGCACAGAGCCGTCCGTATACATGTGGAGGTGGTTGCCGAAGTGTTCGTGCAGTTGGACTTTGCCACGCTGGCTAGGCGCAACGGGTCCAATTGTTTCTGGCTCTCGTGCTATGGGATACCAGGATCTGTGATCTCTCTGTCTTCCAAAGAGGGTAGGGCATGATCGGGGTGAGAACCGCCTGGTCCGGAGTCTGACCTGGCTCTTTTCTCAGACGTCCGCTGTCTGAGAGCTCAGTGGCCTGGACCTTTGGTATGTTAAAGGCTGTTTCCTTGCCAGGCTGCACTGCATAGCAGCGCTGCCAGATGTGGCTCCCGCACTGAGTGCTGCCTTGACAGTGTTTGGCACTATAGAGGAACGAACTTCGAAGTTTGCACACCGGCGGCGGCACTCATCCCTTAAGAGGCAACCAGCCTGCATCTGTAAACGAGATCGTTCACAGCATTTGATAAACCCATGGCTTGCTTGAGAGCTGCCAGCTCAATGCGCGCGAGCTTTCTCCCATAGGCTCTCTGAGGCAGTGAAAAATACCTCGTGTCCATAGGTCAAACCTAGGGTAGACCAGCGCACCCGTCAGGTGTATCAAGCTGTTGGGGGTTGCCCATGACTCTCTTGAGTGAGTCTTGATTGTTCCCACTGCTTGCATGATCTTGCTTGCCAATTTTTCAATGTAGGTACCCCAGCTTAGGTCCTGGGTGATGGTGTCGCCCAGAAATTTGACCTCTTTGCTTGATCATATCTTGTGTCCACCAATTTGTATTGAGTAGTCTTCACAGTCCTTTCTTTTCTTGGCAAAGACCACGAGGATCGCTTTTTTTTCTGCGGAGAGTCCAAATCCACTTTTCCAGATTGTGAACAGCGTCTATTGCTGCTTGGAAATTGCGCATACACTTCTCTTGGCTAGTCTTTACATGGTCAACCCATATCGCCTGGTCATCTGCAAATAGTGACACTTTCACTTCTTGTCCGGTCTTTGTGACTGTATTGTGGTTGCCAATTTCCCTTACGATTTCGTGGAACATGATACTGAAGAATGTGGGAGCTATGACACTTCCCTGTGGCACTCCAATGTCAAAGCTGTGGGTTCCGATTTGGCCAATCCCATCTTGACTGCCAGTTGTCTTGAGTTCAGGAACGCCTTCTCAAACTGGTATAAAGGGCCTGTGATGTGCAGCGAGTGCGTCTTGTTCAGCAGTCTTTGCATGCCACACCGTGTCAAAGTTTTTTTCATGTTGAAGAAGGCGGCAACTGTTATCTTTGGACAGTGCTGCATTAGGCCCTCCTTGACATTTTCGATGAGCCGCACTACGTGTTCCACAAAGTTCTTACCTTTGCGGAATCCAGCCTGGCGTAAGGTAAGTATGCCATGTTTTTCCAGGTGGAACTCAAATGCGTTTTTGTTCAGTTTCTCGTATACTTTGTCTAGGTGAGGAGTCAGATCTATCGGTATGCAGTATGTGGGAAGTTGTAGTGGTTTGCCATCTTTGGGGATGGCTACCACATGGGCTTTCTTCCAAGCTTTGGGATCGTGCCAGTCACCCAACGTGTTTGGTAGAATGTGTGGAGCACCTTTACCACAGACTCTGTGAATCAGCGAATCATGTGATAGGATATGGGGTCACCACCAGAAACTTTGCTAGCTGACCCAAGGCGACCGATTGCCGTCCTCAGTTCCCTTGTGGTGAGGTCACCATTGTAGAGGACCGAGTTGTCTTCCAACACAAGTTTGGTAAATTTGCCTCGGCCTCGTATTTGGCACTGATCATCTCAGCAGGCGAGTGATCTGTCTGACTCACCCTGGCGAAGCTTTCTGCAAGAGGATCTGCCTTCTCTTGGACGTTTCGAGTTAGCTGGCCATTAACCAGCAGGGGCCATTCAGCGGATGCGCACGTCTCGTGAATTTCCTGGTGTTCCTCCATAGTTTCGAGCCACCAACCAGTCCCTTTATTTCCTCTCTGCAGAAGCGTTCCCAATGTTCTTGGGGAACATTGTCCGTGACTTACTGGTAGTGGTGGGTTGCCTCTCCCATGGCTTCTCTGTTCCCTTCCAACACGTCCACTTGGAACTTGCGCACGGTGTGTCTCTTGGCCACCATAGCCTTGTCATACTGTTCGTTCCACTAGTCACATGTGAATAGGTGCTTCTCTCCAGCTTGAGGGGCTTTCCTGGGGATAGCAGTGTCAGCCGCTCTGAGAATGAAGCTCCTGATGTTCTCATGGTATGTGTCAATGTCTGGGTCTACTTGGTTTGTTGATTTGCATTCAGTATCCAACCAAGATGCGAACAGGTAGTTGCAGTAAAAGTGCGGGCTTAGATCAATGTCTGCTAGTACTGGGTCCAGACCACCAAGCACAATAATCAAAAGCAGGTGATTGAACTGTACGTGATCGTGGCCTGGGTCCCACTTGGCATCATGGCATAGGTCAGGAGAGGTCATTGTGAGGCCAGTGGCCTCTGGCCTTCTCTGTCCATTTTGTCTGATCCGAGTTAGTCTTCCATCATTTAACAGTGTCAGGTTTGAGTCCGTGACTATGTTGAACAGGTGAGCCCCAGACTGTATAAAGTCTCCAAACCCGTCAGCATTGAATCCAAACATACAGAAAAAAATAGTCCACACACACACACACACACACACACACACAAAACACATATCTTCAGTGAGCACATAAGACCTCGTGGCAAAAGCTTGGCCGTGTCTGGAGTTGTACTGCCATCGCCTGTCAGCGAACAGCAACAGCAAGGCTACAAGATACACACAGCAGTTGCTTGAGTGTGCCGTTTTTTGCTGGTGGGCTCTGCAAACATTGAAGTATGGACTGGTACACCCACGGGAACACTCCTGTGGAGATTCTGTCGTGTCACATCGGTGGCCATTACACAATGGCATCTGCCAGGGAGCAAGTACGTCCCTCATGTGTTAATGGAATGTCCTGTGCGTGCCTGCACCCTGTGTGAACACAGCATACGCTTCCAAGGGTGGTGCACGATTGCTCCCAGCTGGTTTGTTCGGCAGTTGAGGACAGTACTTCTCTGGGTCCTACCCACACCTTCGGGTTTATTTTTTCTTTCTTTTATATATGCCCTCTCCTTTTCATCTTTCGTATATATCGCTGCCTCCAAACTGTAAGCATCATGTACAGAGCCCAAACCTACATATATAGATATAGATAGATAGATAAAATAGTCCATCCCTGATCATCACTTTGAACAAACAAAAAAACAGCACTTGGTGAAGAACCAGTTTGAAACAAAAACATCATTTTATTACTGACATGGTTTGTTAACACATATGCCACATATACTACAGCAGATGAACAAATACGGAAAAACATGAGAATGACATGAACCAAAATGACGGTAAAACAGCACATTTAATGAAAAAGCACACAACAGATCAAAAGAAGAGCAATGCGACTACACAAGAATAATGTGATATATATACAGGTGGATGCACATTATAAACAACAATCAGTACAACATAAAACAGGTGAACATGTTTACAAAACAACGACACTTCAACTAGTGAGAACCACATATGAAGTTCACAACAGTGTTTTGGCATGTTTGTCTTTATACAAGGCTTTTGTCCTCCTCAATCATTCCAGCATGAAACTATCCACTTTAAACTTTTCAAGTAACTTCATACGAATAACCTGGCTTCTAGTTACAAACATAGGACTGACAACAAGTCTTCAATGACGTTTCAGGTTTTTCTCACACTGTACACTTCTTTTAAAGCCAAACAATTAAGCACCAAGATTCAGATCAATGAACTACATCATTCAAAAACTCAAGCGTAGGCTGTGTAAATGGTCTGAAATGTGTAGTTTTAGGGGTATTATTCTGAAAGGTGACAAAACATGGGAAGGATCAGAAGATGGGGACCAACAGGAATAAAATTCTTTTGATGGGTATTTGATTAGCATTCTCTGAATAAATGAAAGGTAAGTTTTCAAATGAAATAACAAATATGTGTCACACACAAAAAGTTAGATAAATAAAACAAGCATGACCAACAAACACACACCAACACTATTCAAAACAACAAACAAATCTGATTGAGCAGAAGTGCAAAAGATAAACAGAAATTTCAAACAAATGTGGTTCTGTGATTCTTATCTCAAGATTTTATTCAAAAAGGGGTGCCCCATCTTTTACACTTTATTTAACTGAAAACTTACAACATGAACATTGTTTGACCATTTCCCAGTTCAGTGACTGCATATCCAGTGAACAGAAGTGTAGATCCATGACAGTAAAAATGGTTCAATATCTGAAACACTGACGACAGAATGTCAGTGAATATTCACACCATTCCTGTGTATTCACAAAAAAAAAACAAACAGAAAAAAGTAAGAATATACAATCTTTTGCAAACGAAAATTGATTATAAAAGAAAATAATCAACAATAAAACATACAGCTTCGAGATGATCCCACAGACTCTCACGCACCAGGAGTAGGTGCTAGATTGTTGCCCAGTCTAACCATCCAGGTTGTAATTAATAATTAAATAACACTCCATCAACTCACTATGTGTGAGTGTGTTGTGTCTCTGTGTGTGTTTATTCCTTTTTTTTCTTCTTTTTTTTTTTTTTGCTGTCCCATCATCTGCGCCACCTCAGTGGCAGTGCACCCATGCCGCTCATTCTGACATTCTGTCCACAGCCACAGCCCGTCAGTCCCGTGCAGCCCTAGCACTGGCAATCCACAGGGAGCAGTCAATATCAAGTCGTCAAGAGGCAACCCACCGGAATAGACACTGCACTGCTGCCGAGTCACTTCAGTGGTGTTCAGTGATGCCTGTTCTGATCCAACATACACAGGACACCACCTACTAAGCCCCCTACTGATGACAATCATTGCTTAGTCTAAGAGCCGAGTGAGTGAGCTCTCCCTCCAGAGGGCGCCACCATGTCCATCCAACAACAGCCCCCATGGACTGGCCAATACCAGTGACCCCAATGGAATCAAAACAAGGCCATAAACGTGGAGAGGACATTGAAACTGAGGTCACCATGAGAGCAGGGCATGAAGGGCCACATAATTTGAGACTTTTTTTTTTTAATGCTGATCGATGAGAATGATGATGATGAAGATGGATGCCATGTATTTCCATTCCGGTCTGAAACTGCCTGACAGGGCTGTACTCTATGCTTCCTTTCGTAATATATCCCAGCGTCAACCAGGCCCAAGACATACAGACACCTGCAGTGTTGGTCAGGAAATTTGAGCAACACTGTCAGAGATGCATCCATTAAGTGGATGAAACTTGACTGTATGGTTCCAGTCTTCCCAACTGAGCCCATAGCAAACTCAACTCTGGTAGGAGCCGGTCAGGGAAGAAAAATCCCACATGACTCTGATGGGAATCGAACCATGACCTCCCAGCCAGGAGTCTGCTACGCTAACCACTTCGCCACAGCAGCTGGTACTTAGTGTGTTCATTCTTTACATTTTTGTGTGTACAGGTGTGTGTACACTCATGCCCAAAACAATATCATCAAGACAAAACAAAAGCACACTGAAACCAAAAATTTTGTTGACAGTGAAAAGCAAATATACCAACTACGTAGTCTGTTTTGTTTGTAAATTCTGGTCTTAGAAAAAAAATTCTTTTAAAGTCATCTGTTATTTATGTCCATATTCTGCATTCAGACACATTCTTTCAAACACATTTACACACATATATACACACACATATATGCACATACACACTCAGATCTTTTTTTTCTCCTCTGACTACAGATATTTTTTTTAATGTGTGTACGCAGATATGTATCATCATGAGCAAATGCTGTTATTGAAAAACAAGCACACGCACACACATAAAAGCACACTGGCAAGAATCATACAAACCTTTCTTTAAAAAAAAAAAAAGAACAAAAAAAAGAGTTCCATCTTGCTGTAATCACATTCATCAATTAATTATTTAATCACTGAAACATTTAGGATATTACTGTTGTCCACTCTGAAACATGTGACATTTAAAACTGCATTTACACTGCATGAAGTATAATAGTGTACTAAGTCTACATCTCTTTCTTTGGTGGGACAGACAGAAAGAATTGTTGAGGAAAGGTTGAAAGCTGTTGAAACTCAAGTCGAAACAAATTTGGCATGATAATATCTTTTGACATATTATATTTTCTTTCATGTTCATTTTTCATACACTCAGGAAATCTGAAGGAAAAAAACTCATTGTGCACTGAAGTTTTAGTCAGTCAGCATTAAATTTTGACTGTTCACAACTTCGTGTTTTGTTTTCTCTCTTCTTCTTTACCATTCTTGGCCTAATTTGTTTCTTTGTTCATTTGTTTTTAAAAGATTGGGAAATTTTAAAATGCTGCTTTCTGACACCTGATTTTCAAAAAGTTTTACAGAAATGTATGTTTTGGTCACAAGTGTGTCAAGGTAAAAAAAAAAAGAAAAAAAAAGAAAAGAAGTGGCTTAATAGAGAAAAATTGTAGGTAACCATGATAGACAACTGACCTTGCTGCCAAACAAACTGAGTAAAGTGATTATAGATGTTGAAAGCTACTGTCATTCAGAAAGCCGAGGGCAGAGTTTAAAGAAGCATGGATGAAGTGGCATGCTGGAGTTCTGATCAAGTTTCAACCAAATCACTGATTATTGCCAACGGATGTCAGAAGGAAATGTTCAGATCAGTTCGGGCCCTTAACGCCTTGCCTCTCTTCATTCTTTTCTGCTCAGGTGTATGACAGTTTATCAATCAAAGTTTTTTTTATGTGTGTTTTATTTTCCAACAGATTTTAAAATCCTCTCCCATCCTCTCCTAACTTTGCAAAGCAGCCAACCGCCCAAAGTAAAGCAGACGAGAGAATAAAGTTCCTTGACCCACATTTGAATGTAGAATCTTCCCAGGTTGGCATTCATCCACTGCTCCACACAAACACTGGCATAAATCTGCTAACTGGCATTTTTAAATCGCCCTCTGTATCCTCCATGCAAATAGAGAGGGACTTTTCTAGGTCAACAGTGCAAGTAATTGCATCAGAAGACTTGCCATTTTTAGAGAGAAAAAAAACCTTGCTAAAAAGTGATGTGAAGATGATGTAAAGATATGACTGGACACAATATTAAAAAAAATATTTCTCCTCTGTAGACAGCCCTTCTCAAAAGTGCACGCCTCGCCAATAAACATAACTGGAATAAGTCACAGTACAAGAAAGCTCGTACCTGGTCCACACAAAGCAAAATGAGGTATCAATTATCTTATATCTGGGGCTGAATGCATTTATTTCAAACACTGAAAACTAGTTGTTCTACTCAATCTATTCACAACTTCCATTCAGAAATATGTGCAGAAAGTTATTCATGGAATGTGTATATAATTCAGTCAGGCATGCCCCTTCAGTAAAGGAGTTTTCTTTCTATAAAGGACATAACCAAACCCGTTAAATCATTGCACACTGAAGATAGCAAGCTAACCTCTCAGAAGCCTGCTGCACTAACATACAGTACTGATTTACACTGACTGATGTCTGTAACACTTGAAGGAAAATTCCAGTTGGATGATGTGGAAGACAGGATCTTGTGTTGGTGCTGGGTGTTGTGCCGATGCCATACAGATCCTATTAGACTAATCTAGTTTTGGCTTTCTACAAGGCATGGACTATATGAATCTACTCATGAATAAAATGTTTTAAAAGGGCCATTTACCATCAGAAAAATGGAATCTAAGGTGAATTTGATCCCATTACCAAACTGCTAATTATGACTGTGCAGCTGATAAGCACATATATCTCCTGTGTCTGTGGAGAATCCTTGAGAAAATGAAGCAAAAAAAAAGGAATGTACAGTAGCAAGACAGTTTACATGACATTACAAAATATAGACTGGGATAAAGGTGAGCAATTCCACCAGTCTAATGCACTGACCATTTTTACAGTGGAATCTTCATTAACAAAATATTAAAACTAGCAAGGAAAAAAAATATAATCATCTTACTGCAACAAAGTGTCTCAGTAAAAATGAAATGGGGAAACACTGGTGATTCAGTTTGAGCCAAATAACAGGATAAAAGTCTCACTGGACAAAAATCTGCAAAGTACTTGAGCTCAACAGTGTCCCTTATAATGCACAACTGGGGATGCTTTGCACACAGATTTTGCAGTTTGACACACAGATTTTCACACAGAAGGTCCCCGCCATGCAGTTTTTTCAGTCGCAAATAATATCATTTTTCTGCAACTTTGTTCCAAGTCAAAAGTTGCGAACTCTCCAAGAGATGCAGCGATTCACTTTTGTTGACAAACAAAAGCTTCCCCGCCATGCAGTTTTTTCAGTCGCAAATAATATCATTTTTTCTGCAACTTTGTTCCAAGTCAAAAGTTGCAAACTCTCCAAGAGACGCAGCGATTCACTTTTGTTGACAAACAACAGCTTTCATCAGGCTCATGCCCACTGGGCAAGAGTGAGCCTCCGATTTCACTGAAGAGACTGACTTGTTTCTCTTCTTCACTGTTCCCAATGAAGAGATAGACAAAGGTGGTACTATGGGCATTGCCACTATAGTTTTTTTTATCTCGTTTTCAATGTTGTTGAAGAGAATTTGGGCAAAAATGGCGGCAGAACTCATACTACCACAGAGGCCATTGATCTAAAAAAAAGCCTTGCTTGCATATGCAATTTCATTTCACCATAAAAAACTGGCCATAGCATGCCGGTGGATATGGATGACACAAAAATTAACACATGCACACTAGTGCAGCTGACTCTTCAAAGTTTTGAAATTGGCTGCCTTAAGGAAGTAAAAGTAGAATGCCAATGGCCGTGAACCGTTACAAAGTAGTGGCTCCAAGTGTGACACAAGGACAGTGCAAGATTGTTGTATACATCAAAAGATTTGGCAAAATCCTAGATTAGCAGCAAAATTTGGGGAGATAATCCTATTTTAAGAGTCCCCCCTCCTTCCCCTTTTCACAACATTTTGTTCCCTCTATGAAGAAGAGCCTTCACTCATCAACTTGAGCATTTTCTCCTCAGATGAAGAAATGTGGAGGGGAGAAGGGCTCTAAAACAGGATTTTACAGATTTTTGTTTGATTCTACTGCATTTGAATTGAAAGCAGCTCAGTAAATGTTCATTTTGATACCTGTCTGTGTGTACAGAGTTCCATGGTGTTCAGTAGCAGAATGGATGAGTGTGTTGGTGTAGCATTATTGCATAAAAAGAATTTCTTCAATTTTCTTTTTATAATTTCAGTTGTAGGGACCCTCAGATTTCATCAAAGGACCCCCTGATTTTTCCACAGAGGGTCCCAAGGACCCTTGGTTTCAAATTTAATAGGGAACACTGTTTACTGGAACAGACAAGTGCAATGTAACATGAACAACTGAAATTTAACTCGCAATGGAACATGTAAGAGCAATACAACACAGGACAGAAATGAAATAACACAGATAACAGCTGTAAAGAAATGACCAAAAGAAAAATGACAAAGTTGCCGCAAACGCAGTTCCCACAGCACCAAAATACAAACTGTTCATACTTTGAATCTCAGTCATTCACATTTTCAATTTCCATAGAACTCCGACTATATATATTTACAGTTCAACCGATCCCTCTCCCCCCCCCCCCCCCCCCCCCCCCCCCCCCAACAAACCAGATTTGGACATTTCAGCTTTCAAAAGCGATCAAATGTCCAGCCATTCAAGAAATACTGGATGAAATGTGGTCATAAGACTGCAGGTTGCACTTCTGTTTCTTTTTCCAATGAATAATGTCAAAAAAACATTGTGTGAAATGCTGTGAGGAGACAGATTCCAATCTCTTTCCTTTCTTTCCCTCTTGTACTTTTAGGAAACATGATGACAGATGCAGTCAGCAAGGTGAGAAGCACAGAGTTTTAATTTATTTGAAAGTCTCTGCTTTGTTGATGAGCAATGTGCCAAACAAATTCAGCAGACTGGGATCCACACAGGTTTCTTTTGCTCAGCACTGATGGCAGCTTTGATGCGCATGCTCATCTCAGCCAGGTTACCTCCCTGTATAACCACCGAGAAAAGATGGGAGTAGTCCTGTTCCAGTTTGCTGAAGTGATCAAACATGTCTTTCGCTGCTTTGCTGGTCAACTTCTCTGGCATGAACTGAGTGTCACGGATTTCCCTGCAGTAAAAGCAAACACCATTCACCATATGACAGCATACTAACTGACATTCATATATGCAAGTTAGTTATCAAAACATAAAGTATACAACATTTTTGACATTTAGATATGCAAGTTAGTTATCAGAATATAAAATATATAACACGATACAAAAAATGGGATAGAAAAATGTAAATGTTAGAAAGGTCAGGAAAAGTACGGGTCATATTTGGCTTCAAAAAATGTCATCAACATCAGCAGCAACAAAAAGGTTTTATTACAAAAACAAAATAAGATCATACATTTGTCTGTGAGACTAAGAACATAATAGATATTGTAACAGACGACAATGATCAAACAACTTCATTTTCAGGCAACCAGTTCTCCTACTGCTGGCTGCACTTATGACCAACTACTTAGGGTTTTATTAGCGATTACCTGTACTGCTGCAAAGCAAATATGTCTACAATTCTGTAATCCCTTGACAAAACCATGTCCACCATAACTCCTCACAGAGCAAATCATAATTTTTGTGAATATCCTTGACCCACCTTTACCAACAAAATACATCACTATGGTAGCTAATGCTTATCATATTTTTCTAAGCCAGAGCTAACCCAATCTTCTTGAAAATATTGGATTTTTTTTAAAGTCCAACTTGACTTCCATTCTAATTTCAAAATATTTTTAATGCGTTCCAATCACTTTCTGAATCGCTTTCTAATTAAATGGCTGAAAACACCTTAAGGAGAAAGGAATCATTCTGTAAATGGCAAGGTTTCTCTCTCCCGTTCCTGGCATAGTTTCTCTCTCTCTTTCCTGCAAGTCTCAATTCATTACAGAGATCAATGATAGTATGCCATGTACCTGAAGCATTATCATGGAAACTTTACACACCCGATTTAATTTCTCACTATTCTAAGTTCTCATAAAATTATTTCTCCTTGAAAAATAAATGAACATGTTATCAGGACATTTGTGGGAATTTTCATTTCCTCAATCTTTGCAGACTGTGTTACATACATTCTTGCTGCCTCATCTTATATATCCCCTCAGTGGCATTACTCTGACAGTGCTGGCTCTGGTTTTCCAAACGTCAGCACTGGCAGTCCACAGGGTGTAATCAATATCATGCTTTTATACTAGAGGCAACCAAAACGAAGAGTCATCGCACTGTTGCAAGTCACTCTGCTGGTTTTCAGCAGTGCCTGTTCTGATCCACATAAGAAGGACATCACCTAATGAATCCTGCACTGATGATAATACAGGTTTTTGTTGCCGAGTCAACCTGAGTGAGAGTCCCCATTGCAGGGCACAAACATCTCTATACAGTGATAATCTCCATGAGCCTGCCAACACCAGAACTTTGACATGGATTCACCACATGCACAGATGAAGATTTTGCCAAAGCAATGCATGATGGGTCTCAGAATTTTCACCAATGAGCAATAAGGATAAGATGCTGCTGCTATGGAAATCCATTTTAGTCTCAGAGTATGTTAAAGGGCAATATGCCTCCTTTATTAATATATGCAGACACCTGTAGCACTGATCAGGAAATCTGAGCAATAGTCTTGAAAATGCGTCTATTAAGTACATGAAATTGGACTGTGTGCTTCCAGTCTTCTATAAGCCAAATTACACTGAATAACAGAACTGGGAGGTGTTAGAAAATCTAACAAACATGACAGATAGGGTTCAAAGCCATGACCTCCCAGCCTGTACTCATAATGCTAATTCCTACAGGTGGCTGGGACAAATGCAAGTCTCAGTGCAGAATGGAACACAAACAGGTAACACACAAACCTGTAAAACCAACTGTTAATTTTGTTGACTGTTACAAGTAACTAATATAACTTGATGAACTTGTCCTGACTACAATGAAGAATATGACCTTACTTGATCTGTTTGTGGTTCTTGTGATGAACATAGATAACAATGGGGTAGATCTTCAGACGGTGAAGACGTTCCACAGCCTGTGGATTCACGTTCAGCAAACAGTGAATCCCCTGAAAGAAAACTTCATTTGAAAACCCATCTGGTCACTTTTATCTTAATAAACCATTTGATTACAAGCACGGTGATGATTTTGTGAGAAAATAAGAATGGGTATTTGCAAGCCTACAAAACCACTGTCTGGAAAGATAAATACATATCCAATGGAGCACAGTTTACAGGAGTATGGACTACTACCAATCAGATTTAAGAAAGCACATTTTGCAGTCCCCATAAACACTCCACTATTTTAGTACTGAAATATCATGGTTAATGCAACCAGTTTTATATGAATAAAAGGTTACAATAAGTAAATTTACTGGTCCCCAACAAGCTTGATGTTCTTTGACCCACTTCCTTAGCATGAAAATGAGTGAAGTCAACTCACAATTCATTAGGCAGAAAAATGACCTAAGACAACACACAATTCACTAAACAGAAAAGGCTGAAGTCCAGTATTTTTAAACACCAAGCTTACCTTATTGGATATGTCACGGATGCTGTTGACCTGGATACATTCAAAATGGTCTTCTTTCATCCAGAAGTCCACCAGATGTCCCTCAGCAAGACTCTGTTTCAAGTCCTTCAGCACACCAGACACTATGTCTAGAACCAAAAAAATCAATGCAAACCTGAAATTCTTGCGAATTCTGTGTGTGCATGTGATTGTATAAGTGTGTGTGAGTGTGTGTGTGTGTGTGTGTGTGTGTGTGTGTGTGTGTGTGTGTGTGTGTGTGTGTTTATGTGTATATGTGTGTGTGTGTGTGTGTTTTTGTGTTTTTGTGTGTGTGTGTGTGTGTGTGTGTGTGTGTGTGTGTGTGTGTGTGCATCATCACTAATCTTTACAGTGTACAAAATCTATGATAAAGATATCAAACATGTTTGACATGCACTGTTCAACACAAAGGAATAAAATCAAAGATTAAGGCTTTATTTTAATAAGAAACAAACGTAAATTAACAGAGACATATATAGCATACTGACACAGACAAGACATCTGAGTTCACTATCACAATACTGTAGACAAACAGTTTCTGCCGAACATTGGAACTGATGGTTTTTCTTTCACATTGGACCCAGAGTTGGTACTTGATCAGGAGATGATCAATTTCGCCATCACTGTGTTCAAACAAAAAACACTACCAAAGTGACAAAGCAGCAGTACAGTGTATCCTCTGGTGGATTGCCTCATCACAACGTTGATCCTTGTGACAACCCTGAAAGGGCCCCAAGTGGTGGCCAGCTGGGCTACAAAGGGTTTGACACTGAAGGTTCAAGAGGACTGCTGGCACTGGGATGACAACTGGACAAGCCTGGTTGTAGTTGCACATTGGTTTGCCATTACGAGCATCATGAGAATAATGCCACTGACAAGAGAACGAAAGATGTGACAAAATTTAGAAAAAAAGGAACAGAACAGGTCACTCACATGGTTCACAGAACATGTACTTGTCTGGAGAGGCAGAAGCCAGTTTCCTGATGAGGGGGTCTGCCAGGGGAGCCAGGAGCACCACGGGTCTGGTTTGTTCACCTGTCACATACCGTCCTCTTCTCTTTACCTTCCTTCTCTTTCACACAGTCATCATCTGTATACTGAGCTATGTGACTGCTGTGCATCACAAAATTTCATGTCAGCCTGTGCCAGCACTTCATCATTCGCATGTGCGCAAGCACACACACACACACACACACACACACACACACACACACACACAATCTTTCTCTCTGTTCACATACACACATGCAGACGCTTACTTGTCTAATATCACCAGTAAAAATGAGCTCTTCACATTACAAGCATTCTCTGTCAGTAACATCAGATTTCACAAGCCATGACAAGACAGCTTTGCCAGCACAATCTTCATACGTCAAGCTTAAGAAACTATCACTATATATAATCTCTGTTCACTGTCTGTAAGACAGGAAGCTGGAATGGGCAGAAAGATTGTCAACAAGCATTTAACCAATCAGCAGTAAACAGACAGCTCAGGGATTAAGTTTTTGATTATGTCCATGCATCACTCAATTGATTATCATCTGCTGGAAATCATTTCAGGATGAGGCTGTCGCTGAGTACATCATCCCACTGCATTTACCTGTCTTGTTTGTACATCTCTCAAAACACGGATCACTAGATTATTGCACATATATATATACATAACGGCACAAGTACACTAAACATTCGCATTTTACACTTACATTCAATTTTCACCACCTGTGTGTAACCAAAGATAGACTCTGAAACAGAGATATAGCCCAATGATGCATGCTGCTCCACAGACAAAAACTACCTATAAGCTAACAAAATTGCTAGTATAAGCTAACAAAACAATCTGAAACAAGAATGAATAAAAACTAAACTTTGGTAGTTTATTAAGCTAGTTATGCAACACTCAACAAACTATAGCCTTTTCTTCTGAACAGCATGTCATATAGAGGCTACCACAAAATCTGCATGTTCCCATGGATGTTTACTCCACAAACATCTGTTGGTTGAATACAAGCCACGGAATTTTATATCTAAAAGTAGTTTTATGTTATACTTACCTGTCCAAACTAATGTCTTATCCCCACTTGGCATGGAACAATGTGCCACATTATCAGGGTCCTCAAAAAAACAACAAAAAAGCAATTGGGAGAACAGATAGCAAACTTCGCCTCAATCCCCAAAGAGGCCAGCCAGAGTGATCGCACATGGTAACTTCACAACACTGCACCATACCTGAACAAGTTCAGTTTTTGCTCCTGTTCCCCGCTAAGTGGGTAAGTGGGGAAGTGGGAGGGCACCCTAGTATTTGGAGAGGTAAGCATACTGTAAAACTAAGTGATAAGATTCCTTCTTCTCATATTTACCTGTCTAAACAAATGCTTAAATATCAAAATGGATGGTGGGAGCATGCTCACCCGAGAAGAGAGACAATGATTCTTTCTTCACAACGTTCACACGAGAATAACTGTACCATTCCCCAACCAAGGAGTAGGTGCTAGAGGCTCAAAAGGCCTTTAACAAAGGTCTCCCTCAGTAGTCAGGTGGTGAAATGCATTGTCCTCACTCTCCCTCAAAGGCTCAGACAGACAATAAGCAGGCAAAAACCAAGAAAAGGCAAAACACTAGCAGGCTCAGGACAGGGAGAAGCGCCATGAAGTGAGTACTGTTAGCGCCAACTGATAAAAAAATCAGCCACCCAAAAACTTCTAAAAGAAAACACCCCTAAGTACACAATATAAACAATGTTAAAGGCAACTTGAACAAAACGCCAAGGCAAAAGAGCATAGACAAAAGAGGCAAATATTGGCAGGGCAGGCAGATGACTTTATGACCAAAATTAGTTGGGATGTGTTGCTGCTTAGGCAACCACTATCTCCACTAGACAGTCAAGAGCTTTCGTGTCTTCAGTCATATCACACAGGTAAAATCCATAGTCTGCTGCCCGATAAATGTTGGAGACTGGCTGAGAGAGCCTGGACTTCATACGCCCTAATTTTTGCTCTAGAGTGAAGCAGTTTCTGGCCATAGATATAAACCTGGTGTATAACCTGCTTAAGTCTGGGGACGGGGTGTCGGAATGAGCGGCATGGGTACACTGCCACTGAGGTGGCACAGAAGATGGGACAGGAAAAAAAAAAAAGATGTTTCCTGCAAAGTTGGGATCAGGCATTTGTTTGGACAGGCAAGTATGAGAGAAATTCAAATACTAAATGGTTGCTTCTGTTACACATACAAATGCATGTGATCTTGAAGAAGTGTGAGCGTATACAACCATGCATCACATCCATTTGTGTTGCTGTTTGAGTTCCCTGCAATGCTGTGTATAATTCCTCCTGTGTGGGCCACCAAACGAAATCTACTGAACTCTATCTAGACTGCAACACTTTTCTCAACTCTCTCAAAAGCAAGCTGTACAGAGTTCATTTTCTGCACACACAAAAAAAGATTCTGGCAGTTGATAACAGAATGAGTACATAGTCAACATTGTTAGGTAACATGTGATGTTTCATAGAGCCTTCGTGCTTTTCAAAAGCTCACTAAGGGTAAGCCTGTAGCGTTTCAAACAATGTCTCCCTGTCTACCCTTCAAGATCGCATTCTGTGAGACAGGAATGATAAAAACAGTCTGCTAAGTATGATGTATCTTCTCATGTTTTTCTATCAGATTAACAACAAAAACAAATGGGAAAAAATGTACCTGACTATGGTTGAAATCCCAAAAATCATTAAAAACTAAAAACAATATGTCTGAATTGAAAATCCATTGAAATTATGTATTCCATACATAATTATCTATATTCTTACTTAACTAACATTATTTGGACACACCACTTTATGTTTACTCTGTATGAAAGTCATCACAAGTGCAAAGATCTTGTTTAGGATTATAAGCTATTCCATGTCAAACTAGTGAAAGCTATGATCAGTATCTTAGCTCTGTTTAGCCAAATTTCCTGGGTGACAGAGTGCTAAGGCCACACTGTAGGCTGGAAACCAAAGTAGGCCATGCAGGGTGTCTTAGTGCTGCAGCAGTCTTAAAATTTGTCCATATAAACCTACCAAAATCATCACAGCTTGCATCAGCTTGACTTGGTATGTAAATGTAGCCAAACAGGAAATACATCATTCCCCACATATTTGCTACATCTCATCTGCCGATATGTAAATGTCGCCGAACAGGAAATACATCATTCCCCACATATTTGCTACATCTCATCTGCTGATATGTAAATGTAGCCAAACAGGAAATACAATACATCATTCCCCACATATCTGCTACATCTCATCTGCCAATATGTAAATGTAACCAAACAGGAAATACAATACATCATTCCCACATATCTGCTACATCTCATCTGCCGATATGTAAATGTAGCCAAACAGGAAATACATCATTCCCCACATACTTGCTACATCTCATCTGCCGATATGTAAATGTAGCCAAACAGGAAATACAATAGATCATTCCCCACATATCTGCTACATCTCATCTGCTACTTGCAGTTATAGAAACCTGAATGAAAGGATTTATTCTGAAGCTAACAAATGAAACAAACCATACATATCACCAACGTGTGACAATATATGACCAGTCACGCTCATTAAACATCTTCAGATCTGGGAAATTTTCAATGAATCTACCCACCATCCAAAATTGGTACAGACTCGCTGTTCAGTGAAGCTTCAGCGAAAGACCCTTCCTGGCTGTCTTTGGAGCTGTTTCGCTGGTGTCGGCGCCGACGGAAAAAACTCCGCCTAGCTGATCCTAGTCCTCGCCATGACCCCTTCATTTCCTCAGAGCCTCCAAGACTCAGATTCTCTGAGTGACTGCGCCTCAACACCAGTTCATCCTCAACTCTGCAAACAAACCGATTAACTTTGTCTTTTTGTATCTTTGTTTAAAAGTAAAACAAATTCTTTGGGCTTTCATGTACTGAACTGACACACATACTACCTCAACTCATCATTCCACATTCTGCTCACAAACGTTTTCTTCAGGCACAGCTCAGCGACTATTCCCTCTACACCATCTCAAGTGTGCAGGTCTTGATCTGTTTGCAGAAACCCTGGCACTTACCAAAGCAAAAGGTGTTAATTCAGTAACTTTATTTTAAACAGAGAAAGGACCACAATTTCTTCATTTATTACAGGGAGGAAACGGGATGAACAGGTGGATAGGTGGAGAAGTTAAAGGAAGGTTGCAAGTTTTAATCCCCTCAAGTCAAAAGACCAACTGTCTGTCCTACAAGCTACTATACACAGTTTGGTTTTTAATCACACTTTCATACTGTTCAAAATGTCATTTGTTTTTGTTTTGACAGATCATCTGAAATTTCAAAATAAAGATCATCTGCAATTTTGTTTCTTCATACTGACTCTGTTTGGTTCATACACCTTCAAGATAATCTTTATAGAATCTTCCCATCAAAATTCTGAATTATAACTTAAGTTCTAATAAAAATTTTAAAAAGCACTGTTAAATACAAAATCCAACATACCAGCAAAGATTTACTGCTTAATTTCAAAATTTGCTTGTGTGTGAAGAAGACAGCTCTGTTCATGATGATGCAACGGATTTCAAACTTCATCCACACGCAGTGTTGAACATTATAATTATCCCTCACCTCAACCTGCTTGGAATGGACCCACAGCGGATCTTCTTGCCATGTTCATCCACAAGCCAGGCCAGCCACAGGCCAAGAGTCCCACGATGCATTGTGTTCTCCACCATCAGAATGCTGTCTTTGGAAAAATCAAGCTCCTCGTCATTTTCCAACTGTCGTGAGAAGTTTGCACGCACGTAGAAATGATCACCAGCACATGCCTGTATTCTGCTGTATTCTGAAAAGGTAAAAAAAAAAAAAAAAGGTAGTCACACAAACACAACATCTTTGTGTGTCTCTGATTTTTGTTGCTCTAGTATATTTCTGAATGATCAACAGTTTGCACATGAGCCTCACATTTACAGACCATGGCTAAACTTGATCTTTACACTAAAGAAGATTTTCACCACAAGAAGCAGTTCTGCTCTCTCCACATCACATACTAATGATGATCATAACACTTTCCTCATACATGCATGAGAAAAATACAAATGTATGCGTGCATGCACCTACTTAGAAAAATACAAATACACAGGTACGCATAAATTTCTGAATATCTCTTGCTAAGCAATTATTTGGATTTTACAATTGCAAACCTCGAAGCAAGTACAATATGACTAAACAGACATTCTACGATTGTTTAACCTTTCACTTTCAATGTTCAAGAAATGTCTAAGCAGTTAGACATGCTGGCACATCATATATGCATGCACATGTGCACACATGCAGGCACACGCTCACAGACACTCACACACACACTCAAACTTCTCTATGGGAGAACAAATATGAAAGCCACTTACTTTGAACAGCATTCACAACAGTCATCCTCATTATGGCGCAGGGTTTATTCAGCTCCAGATTTGCTTCCTCCGCAGTCAGTGACTGGAAACTCACGTCATTGTACTGTGAACAAACCACATCAACGCTCTGCAGTCAGTGACTGGAAACTCATGTCACTGTACTGTGAAC
The DNA here is from genome assembly GCA_033310375.1 of Conus canariensis. NCBI lineage: Eukaryota > Metazoa > Mollusca > Gastropoda > Neogastropoda > Conidae > Conus > Conus canariensis. Next base: position 82,889,674 of record CM065714.1, read on the forward strand.
AAACCACATCAATGCTCTGCAGTCAGTGACTGGAAACTCACGTCATTGTACTGTGAACAAACCGCATCAACGCTCTGCAGTCAGTGACTGGAAACTCACGTCATTGTACTGTGAACAAACCGCATCAACGCTCTGCAGTCAGTGACTGGAAACTCATGTCATTGTACTGTGAACAAACCACATTAACGACCTTTCATACAAGCTTGCGAATGCGCCCTGCTCAAAATCAGCAACATTTGAATCCTTTAGGCCTGGTTTAACATTCCTAATAATCACATTAGTTATAAATCATCTAGATAACTAATATAGGAGTTTCACTGCTAAAGGTAGTTTTATGATATACTTACCTGTCCAAACAAATGCCTTATCCACACTTTACAAACATCACCACACATCAGGATTCTCATTAAAAAAAAAAAAAAAAAAAAGGAGAGCAGGGAGCTATTTGAAAGTTATACCGAGAGATAAACAAAAAAGCGAATACTGCATCAATGTCTAACAACTGTACACAACACATTAAAGCAGACTCTTAAAATACTCCAAGACAATTAATGTTACATATACTTTCTTTTTCAAGTTAGTGACTGGACACCTATCTCCTAGTTCTTGTGTTGTGCTTTTCTTTCCCTGCTCTGCCCTGCTTCTCTGTCCACCTGCCCATGTATACACTAATCTGTGTTGTGGTCTGTCTGACCAGCTGGTCTGTCTGTTTGTTTCCCCCTGCACCTTCCTTCCTTTCTACTGTCGCCTGTTTGTTCAAACTAAACACTATCTAGCAATAAACAAGTAGGGTAAGTCTTGCTCCCATAAGAAAACCTAACATAGAGTAACTTTTATTCAAGACTGGCACAGCCTTTTAAACTTGAATAAAGTCAGACGAATACAAAGACGAACAATCTCATAGTGGGGGAAAAAACAAGTGCAGGCCAACAACCCCTCCGTCATCACAGTAATGAATTGGCAAAGATTTGAACTTAAGGCAGGAGGTTGAAGATAAAGAAAATGGGAACATAACATTAAAAAATACATTATAAATATGAAAACTCTTCACTAGCTGCATGTGGGAACCATCGCAATCCCTCTTGAAGGCAGATCTATTTATATTGCCTGCTCCCAGGCCTTTTGTCCGCTGGATCGGACTAATCAGGGAGACACGGCTGATTGTGTCTGTGCTCCTGGCCAAGTCATTGCTGTGATGACGGAGGGGTTGCTGGCCTGCACTTGTTTTTCCCCCACTATGAGATTGTTCGTCTTTGTATTCATCTGACTTATTCAAGTTTAAAAGGCTGTGCCAGTCTTGAATAAAAGTTACTCTATGTTAGGTTTTCGTATGGGAGCAAGACTTACCCTACTTGTTTATTGCTTATAGTTTACTGTTCCCTGCCTCATTTTATTTTCAACTAAATGCAGTCTATTTGTTCTCTTTCCTCCTCCCCTTTCCCTCCTCCCTCCAGCATTTCCCTCCCCCTGTTTTTCCTTCCCTCTGCCCCTGTCCCCATTCATCCTCTCCCTCACCCTTCCCCTCTTCCCACCCCTCCTCTCCCTTCTTTTTTTTTTTTTTAACTTCTTTCCTTTTTCGCAGACAATCTGCAATTGCTTTCCTTTTCCATCTCCCACCTTTGAATGCCCGCCTCCATCACTCCCCTTCTTTTTCTCACACTTATTTGTCTAAACAAATGCCTTGTCCACCTTGGCATGAAACACCTCCATATTATTAAGATACCCCCAATCACCCATCCACCCCCCTCCCACAAAAAAAGCAAACAAACTCCCCCTCCCCCCCAAAACAGGGACAGCAGGGACGTAACTTTGCCTCAATCCCTGGAGAAGCCAACCAGAGTGACTATCCTTTGTGACAAATTTTAAAAAGAAATTTTTTTTGTTAATCCTCCAGATAACAGGGACAAACATATTACAAGACAAAACATGATGCACTTCATGGCAAGATAAACAATACTCAGTCCTTCGAATTAGACTATAAACCGAGGTTCCTTGTGTGAACGCACGCATAACATCTTGCACGCACGTAAAATCCCATCACCAACTTTCGGAAGAGAAGGCCAGTTTGGCCGTTGGTATGGATAACACGTTACACATAGCATGCACCCTGCATGATAAACTGAAAGAGTGAAGGAAGTAAGGAAATTAAGTGAACAATATTGAACGATACTGACTGGATGACACGGGAAACGACTGAATGAAGCACTAGCTGGCAGCTCTTCAATGCACTACCCAGATACGCAGCCTGTTGTGTAAACCAGTGTGGATTGTAAAGCGCTTAGAGCTTGGTCTCTAACCAAGGATAGGCGCTATATAAGTATTCATAATAATAATATTCAGGACAATGAAAACGAATAACAAGCAATCACTTCTCTTCTCGAATTCGGTGCAGGATGGGCTGGATGACAACTGCCTTGAAAAATCTCTGAAAAAGGTCAGGGTCCAGGGGCCGCCTAGGCCCCAGTGGGGACCAGGGACAATGCCCTGGTGGGATGTCCAGGAGGAGGGCGATGCTCCTAGGCAAATTGGGATCTAAGCAGTTTTGAAGACTGTTTCATGGTCTCTCCTGACAGGCAAATTACAATGCAGGAAGCAAAGAAACCAAAAGAAAATAACTGAACATACACATACACAGTGACACACATAAACACACAAACAGTACACATATACACATACACACTTCACACACACAGGCATACACACTTGAACTCAATAAATTTCTTGAAAACAAAACAATAAATAAATAAAAAGAAGGAAAAAAAAAAGACACTGAAAAAAGGAAAAAAAAATTGAAATTGGTGTTTGTCTCAGCAGTCACACATAACCTAGTAATGAACAAACAATATCTTTTATTGTGGTCACAATCACTGTCACTTTGTGCATCTCACTTCTTGCTGTTCATAACCAAGTCCACCAAAGGGGTATATATAACATTTTACTAGTCCACCAAAGGGGTATATATAACATTTTACTTATCTGGGCTATCACACTGTAAAATTTTAAAAATCCATGCATATTTGCTTATTTGGGGGGTAGGAGGGTGAGAGGTGGGGGTAAAACATCAATCCAATCAACAAATTCCAGCCTGCTCTGATTGCAGTCCTGTGCTCATGTTCAAAGAGCGCTGTTAAAGTCACAACTGGTATGGTTTCGCTCTTTTTAGCAAAGCGAAAAAGTAATAACGTGACATTCCCGGCAAATGCATTTTCAGATTACAAGTCAAAAAGCACGGATCGAAGTTGCTCACGTTTGCAGTCTTTCCAGTCCACTGAAGTCTTCAACAGCTGGCATTTTTGCCTTCCTCAAATGTCTTGCCTTGATTTACAATTCAAGACTCGCAACACATCATATTTTCCATTTAAAAGAAGAAGCCTCTCTGCATGACCCACAACCAGAAAAATGAATGAACTAACTGCATTCACCTACAAATTTGCCTGCCACTAAAATGCTCCGATCCATGCAAGCAGAAGCGCCATGATGTACTTTAACAAACACGGACAGCAGTGTGCTGAATGCAGAATCATGGAAAACTGGATTGGAAAACTGGATACGGCATGAGACTCGGGGTACTAAAGCGTTTGGCAATTTTTTTTTCAACAGACTATCTTTTTCGCCTTTCTTCTCGGATGTATATCTAGTATTTCACAACAAAGCAGCTAATTACCTCCAGTATCATATCTCCACGTTGCAGAACAGAGGCAGCCGATGAATCAGACTGGATCTCATGCACGAAGATGCCCACAGCATTTCCACCTACAACTGTGAAGGCAGGGCCACTCTCCCCCTTGTTACGCTTGAAGTGCACAACATGCGGACGTTCATAGGTTCCATCTGCAGAGCTGAAAAACATATACAGCCGGTTTTTTTTCTTCAAACTATCCAAGTGCTGACATCTAAACTTCAGATTCTGTAAGCACATCATCAGTAAACATTCCTCTCACTTGATAAAATAAAAGCTGTTTTATATAGTAACAATAATAAATAAAAAGACTATTTGTAAACCTATAATATCTTGACTGTTTGACGATGCAGACAAACACTTGATCCTTCTACTGCATAAATCTGAAAAGAAGATTATGTCTTTCACAACAGAGTTTAACACTACACTGATCACTAGCTTTCAAATCAGGCTTCAGACTTTAATCACATGAACTGTGAGATTACTTCTCCTTCTATAGAAGCTTTGGTACCAAGTCATGTTACGCACTTGTCAGAAGCTACTTTGCGATTCATACTAATAAAAGGGCACATAACTTAAAAACTTTTTAAAAAAACACTTAAGAACAATAGGACTAAATTTCCAAATTTAATACATATATACTGAAGACTGCTAATTCATACTAAAAACAAATATTTGCAGACAACCTTACCTTTGAAATGCACAGGCTATCTCCTTCAATCAAGAAAACCAAACTTCACCCATCATGACGCTGATACTGGTAGGGCCCAATTTTCCAAGCGTTTGTCAGTCACTAAAATGTTCCAGTAGCTAGTTTTTAAATCTGTGCTGGTATGCTGAATCCAGTTGCAACAATAAAATCATTTGTCTCTCTCTTTTGTTTTGTTATTGTTATGCTGGGGACATCATCACATTTACAATTTTTTACCAACCCAAGTTAGTTTTTACTGACTTTGAAGGCCTTTGCAAGGGTTCCTCAGTTCATCCAAACTTTTCAAAACCTATCTGGACAATACAAACCCTGTACTATGTTGTAATAAAAAGCTGACTCAATCATCTAAACAATATTCTTCAGAGAATCCTACGCAAAATTCATTCCTATCTAAACCTTGTTATCATCCCAGTTATTAGGGAGTCTTTCCAGTATGGCCATGTGAATCACGACATCCACAATCCCCTGAATGCTGACCTGTTGGAATGGCTGTGCTGTGGGGTGTGGTGTTTAGGTGTTGACTGGTTGCTGTCACCACTGCTCAGCTTGGAATGGGTTGGGGACATCATGGACATGGTGCTGGCACTGTCCACATCATCCATGTACTCTGCACAAGGGAACGCACTTTTGATTTAATTTTATCAAGCAAAAGACAGTGCACGGATGTGAAAATTGAACCTGACAGTAATAAACTGACTGGTGCACTGTCTAAAGATTTCTCTGTTGTGATGCTTGTTGTACAGGTATGCTTTGATCTCTAGTTATTTCTTTCTCTGTTCTTTTATTAGTAATGTAGAATCATACAGCTCCTTCCTCACCATGCCCATGACAGTGACTATGTTTGTGTGTGCGAGCGTGTATATGTGCATGTGTGTGAGTGTGCATGTGTGTGCGCATGTGCGTGTGCGTGTGTGTGTGTGTGTGTACACTCATGTGTGTATGTATATGAGTAAATGTCCATGTAGATGTGAATGCATGTGAGTGAGTGAGTGTGCGTGTGCATGTGCATGCTTGTGTGTGTGTTGTGTGTGCGTGTGTGTATATGTGTGTGTGCGCATGTGTGCGTGGGCAAGTGCATATGTGTGTAAGAGCATAAGAGTGTGTATCTGGGTAACCTGCACTATTTCACCATTTCCACAACTCACTTTCAGGGTTGTATTGGACTTTCATGGACAAGTTTTCCCCGCACTGCCGCAGCACAGTGACGGCATGCTCGTGAGTGGCATTACGCATGTTGATCCCACAAACCTGTTCAAGACAAAACATGATATACTTATAAAGAATTTGTTCAATACTGCAAGTTATGAAACACAAAATGAACGCATACATAAAGAGTACATATACATACACACACACCTGACATATATACACACTGCATGCCATCAGTAACACATCAGTTATTACAAACAAGTTCTAAGCATTTCATAGGCATTAGAGAAATCTGATAAAATAAGAGAAACACTCCTAAACACTGCCATCATTGATGGGGAAGAAGCCACAAAAAGGTAGAGATGGCCACATCATCTTAACAGAAGAGAAAAATGACTGTATAGTCAATGCAAAACATCCACTTCTTGCCTTAACTGTGCTGAAGATGGCATCATGTGAAGACTCTCGACTTGCTCAAAACTAATCATGAGACAGGCCAGGAGATGATGAAGCAGAACTGTGCTTAAAAAAGATGAAGCTGGAAAAGTAGTCTGTTCCAAAGGAAGAAGAGAATGCTCAATTGTGGCTGTCTTATACACACACACACACACACACACACACACACACACACACACACTCACACACACACACACACACACACACACATGAAACCTCAATTCAACTGGAGAGGTTGGTGAATGCTTCTCTTTGACCAAATAAGCTAAGTTTTCAAGTCAGCTGTGTCCAAGTTTGGAAAAAGCTCTTAATGTACCCAGGAAATGAAAGGGAAAGCATATTCAAACAAGTTCTGGCTCCCCTGTTGTCATGAAAGTTTAGCAGAACACGAGGAAACATTTTCCGGCAGTTTATTATGTTTTTAAAGTACCAAAACAGACCATTTTCTCTCTTCTTCAATCTTTAAGTTGAGCTTGCTGAGAAGTCCCTGCATTGGAGCTGACAACTGGTGAGACTTGTTAATCAAACCTTGCAGAAAACATACTTCTTATTCTTACTTTTAAAAATTAATTAATTGCTAAAAAAAACATAAGATTAAACTGGGCATATTGCCTATAGCTAAGAAGCATGAGCAATTAACAATAGGAAGTTTTAATCCAAAACTTAAGTCTGAAAATGAATCACCTGAGCCACACGAAAACAAGCTTAACAAAAAAAAAAAGCTGAAAGCTATTGAACAGATGAACAGGAAGCTGTCTGGTCAGTGCTTTGTGCATCAGGTTTCCAGTCTGAAAGTCAGGCATTCTGATCAACAGAGGGGACACTGTTAACAAATTAATGATTGGAAAGATGTGGTTGATGAGTGAAATGGGAAGTTGGAGAAGCTGGGGAACAATAAAGTGGGGTTGTGACAGGGATTTTTGGCACAGGATGGAGGAAAAAACAGACAAGACAGGAAGAACACAAATAAACAAATCCCACAAATACTGAGCAGAGGAAATATCTGATAACCAAGGAAGGAGCAGGTGCTTTGTATAAAAAAAAAAAAGCATAAAAATCAAAACAAACAATGCTGTCACCAGACACGAAAAAGGGGTAGCCTACATTTGAAACAAAAATTCAATTTCTTTTGCGTGGACTTAAAACACCATGATGCACTGGCATAGAGAACTTAATAAGAAACTTCACCAGAAAGATGAAATATTCCTTTCACTTGATACAACTGAAAACACATCTGTTTCAGAGTATGCGTTAACACAGTTGTAAATATTTTTTATTTCTGTATTTACTGGTCTTTCTTTTTTTCCGAATATATATTCTGTTAGATCTTTATGATAAAAAATGGTACAAATCTCATGAAAAGCATGAAACCTAACTCACTGAGGATGGACAAATGCCCACACACACAGCACTGAAGATGGACAAATGCCCCCACACACACAGCACTGAAGATGGACAAATGCCCCAACACACACGCACTGAAGATGGACAAACGCCCCCACACACACAGCACTGAAGATGGACAAATGCCCCCACACACAGCACTGAAAATGGACAAATGCCCCAACACACACAGCACTGAAGATGGACAAATGCCCCCCCCCCCCCCCCCCCCACACACCAGAGCACTGAAAATGGACAAATGCCCTAACCACACACAGCACTGAAGATGGACAAATGCCCCCCCCCCCCCCCCCCACACACACAGCACTGAAGATGGACAAATGCCCCCCCCCCACACACACAGCACTGAAGATGGACAAATGCCCCCACACACACAGCACTCAAACTGCTTCTGACACCTTCAAGTTCACTGACCCTGCATTAAACCAACCATCTTCACACTGTTTGTCACCTTACCTCCAGAAGCTGGTCCCCAATCACCAGTCCTGCTTGAGAAGCCAGACTGTTGTCATTGACCACAGACACAAATATACCACCGGCAGGACCCCGCTGAATCTGGAACCCAACTGGCTCTGCGCTTTTCTCAAATATAATGGTACGCGTTTCATGATGTTTGGGACTGAAAAAGACAGAAAAAAGAAAAAGATATAGGTCAATTTTAGTGACATTACTTTTTATCATAGAATCCTTTATAGTAGTAAGCTTAAAATACAATTAAAACAAACCAATGAAATGAAAAGCTATAACAAGTATAAATGTTAAAATATACACTTTTAATTACAGCCATACAATATAATGTGGAATAAGTTATTCAACTGCACAGAACATAATATGAAGGTTCATTCCATGTGGGTGTATGCATGTTTCAATATCATATCACAGTTGCCTCTTTGAAGTGCAGAGTTACATAATCTAAATAAAAGACTGCATCTGACTTAAAATATCAGATAGAAATACCTATAGAAGTAGTCTTCCATATTAGATGACAGAGAAAATCGTTTCCCTCTTTGAGAATCTGTGCCGTCGAAACGTAAGACTGAAGACACGGGGCTACTGCGATCTGAAACTGGCAAGTCAAAATGAACACACTATTAACAGTGAAACATGTCATCCAAATTAGCATAAATCAGGTCAGACTGAAGCAAATACTTGAAAACGTATTGAGCTTTATCGTCACAGAATCAAGGAACCTCACTCCTGATATTGAGGAAGATAACTTTGATCATTTTTTTTTTTGTCTTTCCAGTCAATTATGCCCAAATAATGATAAGATCAGTCAGTACAATCGGGTAAGTCACAGTGAGAAAAAGAAGGATAAATGGGCTTACCATGCTGCAACAACAACAACCAATGTGTTGTTACTGGCAAGTTACACAGAACTGACATGAATATTACATTTTTTCAACACGAAATGTTGTAACTTAGAGACTTATATGAGTAACAAACAAAAAACCCCTCAGTTTACTGGGTTGATCAGTAAATATGGACTGGACTTCACATTTGTGACTGTTGTGCTGAGCCCATGACTATTCTCTTTGTCCTGATATATGCCATGGAGAAGTTGTGAAACTAAGCATACACTGGCCTGGCAACAAGTTCAGTTTTCTTCATATATGGCATGGTTTGGAGCAGACCATCACAGTTAGTGTCTTTGAACAGGAAATCATTTTCACAATGCCAAAGAAAGCACTGTGATTGAGTGATACATGAAAACATGCTGGCTTCAGATCATTTCAAAGTGTTTTAAGTCCATAAAGGCATATAGCTGCCTGTAGCTTGGTCAAAACACTGACAGGTGGGTGTGTCCCACATAGTGAAAAACTGTAAGAATGAGCTGCTGTTTCAGTTCAAAATGTCTTGATCATTTTCAAGAGCAGTCAGTTCAACAGCCAAGGTCCAGCATTCAGAAGAATCCCTGAAACCGGCAGAATTCTTTCTTAATAAAAAGCTAAAAATATCCATCAGTGCTCCCTCCCTTTCACAAGCATATATAGCAAAGGCTATATCGAGTTCTGTTATTATTCATTTGTTGTAATTGATTTATCAGTTTATAATTATTGTTTGGTCGTTAATAGGCAAACTTTCATGCATTTGTGTCCGCGCGCACACACACACACACACACACACACACACACACATACACACACACACTCTCTCTCTCTCTCTCACACACACACACACACACACACACACACGGGCGCACGCACGCACACATGCACACACAAGCACACACGCGCTCACACACACACACACACACACACACACACACACACACACACACTCATATAAGCACTTACACACATACACTTTTTTTTTTTTTTTTTTTTTTTTTAGTCTAATATCACCATCATTGTGAACAGACATGGGGAGTTTGTGTTATACTCCCTGTTTGGCTAGTATACTTACCATGTCAGACCATAGCATTCAACGGCAGTTAGCCAGCTCTGTCAGGCCGAATTTTTTCCGTGGCCAATGCAGTCATAAGACAGTCACGTGATGTCCCCCACTTCCGGCCCCGGAAGAAGCCAGTGTCAACTTCCTATACGTCATTCAGCGAGGCCTGGTGTATGGTAACCCCGAGAACCTTGGCGCCAGAGGGGAAGGTAGGGAGGGAATTAGAGTCTGACATGGTAAGTATACTAGCCAAACAGGGAGTATAACACAAACTCCCCATTTTGGCGTCATATACTTTACCATGTCAGACCATAGCAGAATTTAAAGGAATCGGAGGAGGGCGAGCGCCCTAGTGGTTCTTGGGGTTGACCGATATGGCTGCATTGGCCGCCACAAAGGAAATCCCCTTAGACCCATCAGCTCTGGTCATGCGGATATCCCTCAGGTAAAAATTAATGAAGGGATTTTCCGAACGCCAGTAGGCTGCCTCCAGCAGGTGGCGCACGGGGACAGAGTACTGGAACGCTGTGGAAGTGGCCAGTGCTCTGACCTCGTGGGCCCTGGGTGATAGGACAGGGAGATCCTTGTACGCCTGAGCGTAGGTAGATCTCACCGTCTTGGAGAGCCACCTGGAGATAGTTCCCGCCGAGATATCTCTAGTATTGTTGGGGTTGAGGGAGATAAGGAGTCGTCTCTGGGAGGAGCGCCTGGGGCGTGTGCGTTCCCAGTAGTACCTGAGACACCTGGAGGGGCAAAGGTCCATGTCTCCATCTTTTTCTCCCTTTCCCAAGATGTCCGTCAGGGAACGGATGACGAGGAAGGGAGAGGGGGTGCCCGGTTCTTGATTCTTTGCCAAGAACTCCGGAAGGAACTTGAGAGAGACTGAGCCGTCCCTGTGGAAGGCGATATCTCTGGGGTCACCGCTGAGGGCGTGAATCTCACTTCGTCTTCTGGCCGAGGCCAGGGCGAGGAGAAAGGTGGTCTTAAGGGAGAGGAGGTCAAAAGGAATAGAAGCAATGGGTTCAAAAGGGGGTTTTCTGAGGGCATCGAGGACCGTAAAAAGGTCCCAGAGGGGGATGCGCCTAGGGGACTGGGCTTCCCGTAGAGCAACTCCTCTAGACACCTCTCTGAGCAGAAAGTCATTGTCAAAAGAAGGGCCCCCGAGTTGACGAATGGTGGTGCAGATAGCTGATCTGTAGCCCCGAATGGAGCTAGCCGACAGCTTAAGGGAAGAGGATAGGTGGGAGAGGAAATTTCCTATTTGGATGTTGGAGGGGCAGTCATGGGGAACAGAGTTATCTGAGCACCAGGCTATCCATCTCTCCCAACGGTAGTTGTAGAGGGACTCGGTGCTGGCTCTGCGAGATGCCGAGGTTAAGTCCCGTAATCCCTGAGAGGCCCCTGCCCCGGCTAGTGTGTCTAGGACGGACTGGGGTCTGTCCGAGTGGGGGGTAGCTGCAGATGTTCGCAGTTGGGCTGGCATAGAAGCCACGCGTGTAGGCGAAGCATGTTGGGATTGGAGTGAGGAAGACCTGACCGGGGTTGTCTCAGCATGTCCCAGCGAGGGCTGAGCCGGAGGGGGGGAACGTGGGTGAGGGACTTGAGGTCCGGGAACCAAGACTGGGTCGGCCTGGGTCTTTCCAGCCTCGCCTTCCTGATCACCTTGTGTAGGATGGGGAAGGGGGGAAAGGCATATGCCAGTAGGCCCGTCCAGGGGAGGGATAGTGCGTCGACTGCATACGCCTGGGGATCTGGAACGGGGGAGACGTACAGGGGCAGGCGATGGTTGAACCTGGTGGCAAACAGGTCGATCATGGGCACAAACCAATGCTCCCATACCCCCGACAGGGTATGTCTGTTGAGGGTCCACTCCGTGTGGAGGAGAGACTTCGACCTGCTGAGGGAATCCGCCAGGATGTTGCGTTTCCCTGCTATGTGTCTCGCGCGGAGGGTGATTCCCCGCGCGTGACACCAGCGAAGGAGGGCCTCTGTCCTGAGAGAGAGGCCTATGGAGCGGGCCCCTCCCCCTTTGTTGACATAGCAAGCTACCGACGTATTGTCCGTGAGGAGGAGAACAAGTCGGTGCGCGACCTTGTGTTGGAATTGGAGAAGGGCTAGCCTGACCGCTTCCAGCTCCAAGATGTTGATGTGGAGGCGTGCAGTTTGTGAGTCCCACTCCCCCGAGGCGTGACTCTCCTCCACGTGGGCCCCCAGCCCAAGTTGGAGGCGTCTGTATAAAGTTCCAGTGGTTGGGTTGGGAGGGAGATGGGGACCCCGGTGGAGAGAGTGGTTGGAGTGAGCCACTCCTCCGTCGCCGAAATGAACCAGTGTCCGAGGGGAATGACCTGGTCCCAGCGGTCGGAGGTCTGTGACCAACGTCGGCGGAACTCCCTCTGAAGTTGGCGTTTGGGGACCCGCCCCAGGGGAATGAGGGGAGACAGGGACTCCATCATTCCTAGGAGGGAGGACAGGGTTCTGGCCGAGGTGTGGGGTGTCTGTGACAGGCGGGAGATGAGGTCCACTATGCGTGCAGACCTCTCCGGGGTCGGGGAGACTATCATGGAGATTGTGTCGAAACTCATTCCCAGGAAGGAGAACCTCTGGCTGGGAGTGAGTTCGCACTTGTTGGGGTTTGTGACAAACCCCAGTGTGGAGCACAGACTCAGGAGGCGGGTGGTGTGGGCTTGGCACTGGGCCCGGGAGGGGGCCAAGATGAGCCAGTCGTCCAGATACACTAGGAGGCGGATGTCTTCCTGCCTGGCTAGGGAGGCCATCTCCTTGACAACCTTCGTGAAGAGGAAGGGTGCCAGTGATAGGCCGAAAGGGAGGGCCCTGAACTGGAACACTCGGCCCTGCCAGACGAACCGTAGGAATCGTCTGTGGACCGGGTGAATCAGGATCTGAAAGTAGGCGTCCTTCAGGTCTATGGATGTGGCCCAGTCGAGATGATGGATGGAGTCTCGGATCTGGGTGGGGGTCTCCATCTTGAACTTGGTGGGCCTGAGGAACTTGTTGAGGGGCGAAAGATCTAGAATGGGCCTCCATCCTCCCGAGGCTTTTGGGATCACAAAGAGGTGAGAGTAGAAGCCGGGGTTTGGGTCGGAAACCTCCGCGATGGCCCCTTTCTTGAGGAGCTCTTGGACTTCCGTGCGAAGAGCTTCTGCTTTGGCGGGGGAGGGTTCGTTGGGGGAGGGAGGGGGAGATAGCATGAGGGGGGGACGCTCGTGGGCCCAAGGAAGGCGAAACCCTTCCTGTAGCACCGCCACTATCCAGGGGTTGAGGCGCATACGTCTCCACTGGTGGGCATGCCGGGAGAGGCTGCCCGCCCGGGGGGGCGAGGGTCTGGGCTGGTGGGAGGGGGATAGGGCGAGGGGGGGTGCTACCTGATCTAAGTCCACCTCGGGCTGTCTCCCTAGTCAGCTCCGGGAGCGTGACTGTTGGCCGAACCGAAAATTTTGCTGATGGGGTTTTGGCTTAGGCCTTGGGAGAAGATTAGGTCGCTTGGCGGGCCGTGCGGTGCGGGAAGGCGATTGCCTGGGATAGGGTCTGTGCCTGGGGAAGGAACGAAGTGGGGGTCTAGCAGGGCGTGGCGGTGGCCTGGGCGCAAAGGACACAGCCTGCTTGCGTTCCTCAACTGCTTGGGCTATGACGTCAGCCGAGTAGTCGCCAAAGAGCGATTGGTCCTGGCCCGGGATGCATCGCAGGGCTGCCTTAAGCGTCGGGGAGAGAGAGGTCCGCGCCAGCACGGCATCTCTCGCGACCAACAAGCAGTTGAAGTGGCTTCTGGCTGCGCTGTCCGCCGCAGCCGAAAGGTGATGCGAAATCCTGTTAACTAAGTGTCGCATGAAAGGATCGCTGAACAAGCGAGGGTCAGGCTCTTGGTGCTCCTCAGAGCCCGAGTCCCCCGGTACTGGGATGGCACCATCATCCTCCGGCCATAGAGCCTCCGCTCGCTGAAGGAGCATGCCCAAGTAGGTGTGTCCCGCCGTGGTGTGGAGGATGCCCATCCTGGCTACTCGGTCCCATTCCTTCAGGTTCTTAAATGAGATGGTGCCGGAAGTAGGGGGGGGCAGGTGGGGGATCAACCGACGGTCCGACTGGGAAATGCCCATCTCCCTGGTCACGGGATTGTCCGTAAACAAGGAGGCGACTGAGGGGTTCTTGCGGTCCCCGAGGAGGAAACCGACCTGGGCTGCATGTGGGGCCGAGAGGGGTCCCTGTCCTGGTGGAGGGATGGCGTGCGCACCCCTGGCGCGAGTTGCTGGGCCTTCCCAAATTGAGGCGAGGGATTGGGGGGCAACGATCTTTGGTCTAGATCTCTGGGCCGGGGGGGGACCGGCGAAATGGGAGAGGGAGAGAACTTCTTCAGCGGGTGCGGCCTCCCTCCTAACGAGGTCTGGTCGCCACCGTTCTATCGTGCGGACATCGTACAATGAGGTGGAGGCTAGTTCTTCCTCATCGTCCGCCTCAGGGAGGTACTGGTCCTGAGAGGGTTCATAGCACCCGTCGTCAGGAGGTAAGTCGAGGGGTGCCTGTAGTGAGTCCCCGGTGGCCCTATAATCGGCGGCCGGGACATCGTCCTGCCGATCGGACAGCTCCCGAGGAGGAAGACCAAGGTCGACCCAGGCAAGTGAGGCCGGGTGCCACATTCGACCATATAGCTGGTCGTACTGGGTGTTGGCGTTAAGCCACTGGTCTCTCTCGGGGGCATAGAGCCACCGGTCCCCGGGGAGGTAAACGGGCTGTGGCGGCCCTGGGGTGTAGGCAGAAAATCCCCGGGGACCCGGGTAACCTGAATCACTGTTGGGGGGGTCTTGAGAGGCCGTGGCCTGTCGTCCCCGTCCAGGTCCGTGCACTGTACCATACACGTCCTTGGAATGGGCCTGGGAGGGCCATAATGGTATGGAGGAGGATGCGGAAGTCGAGCCCCCAACCCGCGAAAGTGCGGATTGGTCAGGATGCGGTCCCGTGTTCCTCCCCCTGGAGGAATATGTCAGGTTACCCTTGGTCCCGCTGGTAGATCCTCCCCCCGGAGGAGCGGGACCGCGGACGTTGCCCAAATGGGGATCCGAAAAGGTCGGTTCCCCAACGTCCAATACCCCTAGGGAAGAAGGTGACGTTCGATCGGGGTAGGTCGACCGTCCTTGTGCATGGGCACGGCCGGGCCCATGGCGCGGCGTGCCCGCACGCCCAGGATTATGGACACCACCGAGGTCGTGCGTCGGGGTGACCATAAGGCTGCTTCCGGAGTCGAAGCGCTCCTCGAGCTCAGGTGTTGGCTGCACCCGTGCCCGGTGGGGCCGAGCGCTATGAGTGGACGTATCAACTTGGGGGGAAAAGGAGATACGTGACTCATCAAGGCGAGTGACGGATGGTGATTCCATCCCAGATCCGTCACCCGTGCTGGTCCGCGGCTCGGCAAGGTGCCCCGGGGGCCGAGATTCGCGTGACTCAGCATGATAGTGAGAAGTCTCCGAGCGAGTCCGTAGGCTAGAAGGCAAGCTGGCCGATGGAGAAGGGGTGGGGGAGGGCGAATTCCGTTGGCTAGTCTTTGCTCGGCAGGGCCCCTTGAGGGGAGCCTTGCCCTTAGACTTCTTGGGCAGCACCTTGAGGGGAGCTTTGCCCTTAGACTTTGCAGGCAGATCAAATGAAAGGCATTTTGAAATGGTGGCCGCTTGCCTATCAGCCTTGGGACGCCGCGGTCGTGCGTCCGTCGGTTTGGTAGACGAGGAAAGATCACGCGTCCCTTCCGCGGAGGAGTCGTCTCTGTCTACCTGAACCGTACGTTCATCGGTGTGAACGGATTGCTCTGAGATGGAATCGACCCGCGGGTTCTCCGGGAAATTGAGCGAACTCCGAGCAGTGGAGTGGCTCGACCCGGCGGTGTCCTTCACCATGTTGGGCACAGGTGGATAGAGCAAACCCGGAACACACGACCGCAAAGAGGAGACAAGGTGGCCGATCGAGAAAATCAATTAATCTCGATCGTCCGTGTGGTGTCGTGCAAAGTGCTCGAGAGATCGACTGAAACTCGAACTACCCGTACACGCCACCGGTCGGGTGACTGGTATGGCTATTAATAGCAATCTCTTTTTGGGCACTAAATCTTAATAAGCAGATCAGTGTCACGCACCCTTACTCGAACACGTTCTACCTGTGAAGGGTATTATTGAGCACTAAACCTTAATAAGTGGAACCAGCACAAGATGCGTGTTGAACCCGAGGCTCGGCAATATGGTGGGGGAACACGACCGGCGAGCGGTGCCGACGATCGCGAGTAACAAAGTCGCGAGAGTGCCGGTAAAAGAGACAAATCTTTTAATAAATACGCTCCCGAGAGTGCCGGTAAAAAAGAGAATTCTTTTAATAATTTCGCTCCCACCAAGAGCCTCACACGGCAAAATACTCAGGGTCTAGTGCAAGCCACAACTGAATCAAGTGTAGAAACAAAACACAGCAATCTTAACACAAAGGCAAGTATAGGCGAGACAGAGCACAAGACTTATCTTGCTTTGACGGCAGGCCGAAGATGAATGACGTATAGGAAGTTGACACTGGCTTCTTCCGGGGCCGGAAGTGGGGGACATCACGTGACTGTCTTATGACTGCATTGGCCACGGAAAAAATTCGGCCTGACAGAGCTGGCTAACTGCCGTTGAATGCTATGGTCTGACATGGTAAAGTATATGACGCCAAATCTAAATTAAATCAATCAAATCAAATCAAATCCCTCCCTTTCTTTCATTTATTTCCACCCACTCTCTCTTTCTCTAATAAGGAAAAATGAAATGAAAGAATTATATATTCAAGAAAGAAAGAAATACAAAGTATTCTCCAAACTAAACCAAAAGAGTTGATCTGCTGTCAAATCATAATCTCACAAGAACTGTCTCAATATCTTGTCGTAATTTGTTGCCTACCGAGACAATCAAAGATTACATCATCTTCCCTCTCATGATGCAACAGTGTAACAAACTATGATGCAGTAGTGTAACAAACTATTAGACTACTGGCCTAATATCGCTTCAGCTGAACTGCTGTTTGACAAACAAAGAAAAAAGGATGATTTCACTCACCTATTTCCACTGATCCTGATCTGGCCCCACCAGAAGGAATGCGGATGCGGTCAAGAAGTCTTTCCTGTCTGGCTTGTCCTCCGGCTGCCATGTGATGAAACTCCATCTCTGACATGGGGGGACCATGGGGACTATGGGAGGGAGGGCGGCTGTAACGGCCAGGACCAAACTCCTCACTGGGGGTGGGAGTGATGCGATCCACTCCCATAAAACTCTGGTATAGACACAGAAGACTAACATCACATAGGCAGAATAAAACTGATAACACAATTTTGGAAAACAAATTTCTGAACATCAAAGTAGACATCTAAATATTTTTCCATGCAACAGAAGAAAACCAGTTTCAAAATATCACCTTGGTTACAAAGTGGACGAAACATGTTCCTGGCTGGGAACACATTTCCAAATTTAATAGAACTGACGAACTTCATTTGTTTAACTGCATTTTGAAAACCCAAGGTCAGGCCAGATTTGTCTCCGAGACCAGTAGTTACAGCCAGCATGCCTGGTTGTCGTCAACACTGACTATGACAAGTGAGAAAGAAGTGGGACATGCCTGCTGGGAGGGGCTGGGCGAGGGGTGGTGGTCCGACACACCATGGCCTGGCATGAAGGCATGGAACAGAGCCCGCTCAATCTCTGGTTCTGGGCTGACTGCCGCACACATCGCTGGGGGGGAACTGTAACGAGGATTCATCACCGCTGCACGACTGGAATGCTGGCTGTGAATAAAACAGAAACATGCATGCATTTATAACAAATGGATAAAGCAACAATCAAGAAATCTATCAATCAACCAAGTGACAAAACACATGCTAATTTCCCCAATGAATTTTCACATGTAACATCAAAACCAGAACTAGCAAACTAACATGAAAGACAACTCAAGAGGAGTGAATGAAGGACCCACACAAACTAACAAAACTGCACCATCCCCTCCCACATACTATGTTAATGTTCTTCAAGGTGATAAACAATCATTTCCTTCAGCATGTTTAATTCTTGGTTGGTTGTTCATAATTCTCAACAATCATTCTAAACTGGTACACTGTTTTACAACATTAATTGGTAAACAAATGGTTCAATTAAAAACAAATTTTCCCCACATCTTGAAAGCAAGAACAATTTCAAGTGGGTGTTTCTCAGCTCATAATTTTTGTTATATAATTCATACATTTCTATTGTCCAATGACAGCAGGGTACAGGGATGCCATGACAGCCGCTCAGGCAGTCAGGAAACACAATATCCTTTTATTTTCAGTCACATGCTACTGGTGAAGGTGTTGAAACCAGTCCACTCCTCTGCTTTTCCTCTTTAGTCTGCCTTTGGGATGTCCATCCCCCAATGTACCCTTGCACAGAGTCGTCATGAGACACAGGCCATTTCCAGTCAACCTCAGAGCATTTAACAGCTACAAGGAGAGGTTCCTGTCTGCTACTGTATGACTAACTGCCAGACAACTGTAGCCATTTACCCTAACTAAGGAGAGGCATTATGTTTACAAAACTACCAACTGCAGCAATAATTTTTCCAGTTTGAGTCTTATGACTTCAACTTAACTCACCTTGTGGCAGCATAAGGATGCTGTGGAGAGGAATGTGTCATGTGAGAAGGTATCCCAGGTCCCACGGGTGAACCGACAGAAGACGCAGCTCTGCTCTCCTCCCCAGAACCATCAGAAAACTCAACAGAATAACGCAAGTCTGCAGATGGTGGTCTCCCTGTTCGGGCGCTATCTTCAGGAGACAGTGGACTAGGTGAGTAAGGTGGAGGGCGAGACGGCCTACCTGATACAGGCAGACCGGGACTCTTTTCACCGTAAGGGTTATGGCTGGGAATGACTTTGGGGATAATCTGCTGAGGGGGAGGAGAATTGGGATAAGATCGAGAGTTACCGCTTTTCGGTGCAGGCTGACGGGGATGGGGATGATACTGAGTTTGTGGGGGAGGTGGTGGTGGACGCCAGACATGAGGGCTATGAGAAGGAAGGCTTCGCGCATCTTGCGGGTATCTGGAATGCTGGGAAGACTGCTGGTAATTGGGAGGACCTGGTCGAGGCCAGGGCCTGGGAATGGTGGGACGCACGACAGCCAAGGAAGGACCCTGTGTCATCCTCACAGAAAAACTTGGTTGAGCTCTGGAGGAAGGTATTAATGGCTGAGGGGCAACAACACCACTGCAACTTTTTGCGCTAGTTTGTTCAGAATGGCACAGATTTGGGTGGTCCCCCGAGTACTGGTCCCTGCTGTCAGCGCTGCTTTTGTACTGTTGAGGGGGTGGCTGGAAAAAGGAAGGGTCATTCATAATGGAGGGGCGTTCTTTGGATGGAGCTAGGGTTACAGTGGAAGGCACAGTAGCAGAAGTGATCACAACTCCAATGCGAGACTTTGGCCAGGTTCCATTGTTACTGTCCACATCAAGATCCCGTTTGTAACAATTAAATCTGGCATCAGCTCTGCCTGGGTCAAAGGGGCGAGATGAATGTTTCACAGTCTGACTTTCAGCTGGAGGCAAGGGTGGGGGCGTCTGTGTTGCAACTGATGCCATGGCACTCTCTGGTCGCCTCTTTTGGTCGAGACCACAAACCAGAATATCATCACAATTACCCCTGTCTTTTCCACATTGTTTATCATGAACCTCATCCATGGAACAGGGGTCCGTGTCAAACCCACGTTCAGCACTCTTGTTGCGGGTACGGAAAATCTTGTCCACCACCATATCAAGAACAGGCATGCTGTGCCGCACCTGCATCAAATACCAAGTACTGCTTTCACAGGCACACATGGAAGAGAAATCACATGCCCATACACACCCAGTTCAGAACCATGCTTCATTCAGTACATGATGTGAAATCACATGCGTGCACATTAAAGTGCACACGCACACACACACACACACACACACACACACACACACACACACATACACATACACAGTGTGTGATCTGAAATTCCATCAGATATCACAAACACATACATACATATACATGCATGCATATACTTTATTACTCCCTCCCCCAATCCCAACCATTTCTCTTCTCACCCCATCTTCAAAACAAAAAAAAAGAAAAGAAAGAAAGAAAAGAAACAAGATGCAAAGCATATAAACGTACTCCCAGTTTATCCTGAATACGCATGAGATATTCCATAAAGAGGAAAAACTGTCTTGGGCTGGTGTAACCGTTAGTAATGGCTATTCTGGTAAACATCGGCTATCGTCTGTGACCTAAAATGAACATACTTACAAATTTTCAGAAAGATCGGCCAAGAACTTTCTGAGATTTTCCATAAAGAAGAAAACCATTATGGGCCGTTAGTAACGGCTCTAACGGTAAACTTAAACATCGGGCATCATCCGTGACCCATAATGAACCTATCTACAAATTTTCAGAAATATCGGCCACATACTTTCTGAGATATTCCATAAAGAAGAAAAACCATTACAGGCCGTTACAGCCATTAGTAACGGCTATAACGGTAAACTAAAACATTGGGCATCATCCGTAACCCATAATGAAGATACCTGCAAATTTTCACAAAGATCGGCCAAGTACTTTCTGAGATATTCCATAAAGAAGAAAAGCGTTACGGGCCGTTACAGCTGTTAGTAACGGCTATAATGGTAAACTAAAACATCGGGCATCATCCGTAACCCATAGTGAACATACCTGCTAATGTTCACAAAGATCGGCCAAGTACTTTCTGAGATATTCCATAAAGAAAAAAAAAACCGTTACAGGCCGTTACAGCCGTTAGTAATGCTATAACGGTAAACTAAAACATCAGGCATCATCCTTGATCCATAATGAACATACCTGCTAATTTTCACAAAGATCGGCCGAGTACTTTCTGAGATATTCCATGAAGAAAAACAACCGTTACAGGCTGTTACAGCCATTAGTAACGGCTATAACGGTAAACTAAAACATCGGGCATTATTCGTGACCCATAATGAACATACCTGCTAATGTTCACAAAGATCGGCCAAGTACTTTCTGAGATATTCCATGAAGAAGAAAAGGCGTTACAGGCCGTTACAGCCGTTAGTAACAGTATAACGGTAAACTAAAACATCGGACATTATTTGTGACCCATAATGAACATACCTACAAATTTTCAGAAAGATCGGCCAAGTGCTTTCTGAGATATTCTATAAAGAAGAAAAACCATTACAAGCCGTTACAGCCGTTAGCAACGGCTATAACGGGTTAACTAAAACATCAGGCATCATTCGTGACCCATAATGAACATACCTGCTAATTTTCACAAAGATCAGCCAAGTACTTTGAGATATTCCATGAAGAAGAAAAAGCGTTACAGGCCGTTACAGCCGTTAGTAATGGCTATAACGGTAAACTAAAACATCAGGCATTATTCGTGACCCATAATGAACATACCTACAAATTTTCTGAAAGATCGGCCTAGTACTTTTTGAGATATTCTATAAAGAAGAAAAACCGTTACAGGCTGTTACAGCCGTTAGTAACGGCTATAATGGGGTAAACTAAAACATCGGGCATCATCCGAGACCCATAATGAACATACCTGCTAATTTTCACAAAGATCAGCCAAGTACTTTCTGAGATATTCCATAAAGAAGAAAAAGCGTTACAGGCCGTTACAGCCATTAGTAACGGCTGTAATGGTAAACTAAAACATCGGGCATCATCTGTGACCCATAATGAACATTTCTACAAATTTTCAGGAAGATCGGCCAAGTACTTTTTAATATATTCCATAAAGAAGAAAAAGCGTTACAGGCCGTTACAGCCGTTAGTAACAGCTATAACGGTAAACTAAAACGTCGGGCATCATCCTTGACCCATAATGAACATACCTACAAATTTTCAGAAAGATCAACCCAGTAGTTTTGTCTGGAGCGAGTGGAACACATTTTGACCACGGACACACAGACAGACAGACACACACACACAGACACACACACACACAGCATTTCTTCGTTCCCATTCTAAAGTACTCCCTGTTCTTTAAGAACTGGGAGTACAAAAAGGCTTTTACATTTTAATGACATAATGACAATCCTTCGATCACATTAACATAGACACACATGCAGATATTGTCCTGGCAGGGAATCTATGCACAGATGCACTGCACTGTGAACAGCTGTAATTCATATATTACTGATACATTTGAAGCTGACTCAAACCTAAATAACAATGATTTCGACAGCAAAGATGTGGTGAGCCAGCACTGATGTTTTTCTGATCTTCCATGTACAGGCGAATGACCTCATTAGCCAGTGATAAATATTGGCAACACACTGACAACCTGCTAATAAACTCAATCAAGACATCAACCACATTTTGACACCTCTCTTGCCGTTGTATCATAATACTACTTTTAGTGGTAAAATTCCTTTTCAATATTCAGGCATTTGTTTGGACAGGTAAGTACTGGAAAAAGAAATTTTACTACTAAAAGTTGTCTTATGATATACTTACCAGTCCAAACACTATTACACCCTCCCCCTTCCCTGGTTGGCGGAAAAGGGGTGAAAACCAAACTCAGTCGATCAGATTGCAAAGCTGAGAGTACACTTGTGCACGCTTGGTGGTTGCCTGGAGTTAGCTCCCGCTCTCCATTTTTAATTTTTCTATGAGAATTGTGATGTGTGGCAATATTCCTTACTAGGTGGGGGATAAGTATTATCATAAAACTACCTTTACAAATAAAATTCATTTTTCTGTTTAAATCAGCAGATCCTGTGTGACCTGTGTGAGAATTACACCTCCTTTTTCCATTTCTTGATTGAGTCAAATCAATTCAGCTGAACCACATCCACAACTATATTTTTATGCAAATTTTGTTGCGGTCTAATTCACATTAATGTTTCTGGTGAATTTGTTTGAAAACAGCACCCAAATTCATAAGTTTGTCTGGTGGTCGAGAAAATGAATTTTTTTATTTTGGTAATGTTATGTTTAAACAAAAAAAAAGGACACTGAAAGGTATATATATACATTCAATCCCCCCTTCCCCCTCCTTTCCTCCCATCTCTTCTTCTCCTCCCCCTTGAGACAAGGATTACACAGACATGTCATAAAATGATTCCAGCACACAGAGAAATAAGAGAGAGAGAGAGCGAGCAAAGATGGGAATGACAGCATTATTTTGCAACCAAAAATGTACTCAAGCATGTGTTCAGCCATGCGCGCATGCTTATAAACATGTGTGTGTGTGTGTTTCAGTGTGTGTGACAGTATGGAGCCAGAGGCAGAGGAATATGGGGGCTGTGCAAGAAAAAGAGTGAAGAGGAATCACAGTTAATCGAGTATTTCAGCATTACAGAGACTCACTCAGACAAACCAGTTGAATACAATGAGAATGACAGACAAACAACAGAGGACCAGAAACGGGCAACACAACAGGCAGAACAAAAGGAGACTGACAGTAAGAAGCAGCACCTTATCATGAGCATGGCTACGCAGAGATTTCCGTGGAGACGGGACTGGCGAGTCAAAACCGTCTGTCTGTGAACCAGAACAGCGAAGATTTTTGCTGCTGCTGCTGTTGCTGCTACCACTGAAAGGGCCATCTCCAAACCTTCTCTCCCTTGCACTGTTGTGGGTGTCTAATGTGTCTGACTTGGACACTCCCGAAGACTGCACGTGTTCAAAGAAACCATGCTACACGTTTCAGCAATACACATCATAAGTAGTTCAAAGCTGCCACCCTTCAGAGGATCAGAGTGCCACAGGGGAAGTTCGCCTTTTGATCAGATAATTTTACTCACCCACTGCTTAGTCTACATAAGCAGAATAAATACAAACCCACTAGTACACACAGTTTTTGAAAGATCAGGGGGGAAAAGGGATACAGCTTGAAAAAATATACTTATTTCTGAGAACAAATAATTCTTATGAAAACTGTATGTCTACTATCTCCTTGTAGACAACAAATAACAACACAAAAAATTATCATACATATAATAGTTCACACCTGCATCATTTCTAGAATGCAAGATGTTTGCTTTATTCCTAGTACACTTACTTGTGAAATTTAAAAGTTGTGTTTTAAAAGAAAAAAAAGTTCCATTAAAATGGAGTTACATTACAAAACAAATTTTGGAAATAATGTTGTTGTTTTTAATGAAAAGACTGCCTTTGGACTGAAAGCAGTTCAACGTAAGACTGAATGTATTAGTGAAAAACTCAAAAAAAAATGTTATCTTTCAGAATCAGTGCAAGTCTTGTAGTTCTTGGCATATAAAGACCATTGCTGCCCTGCAACATTTTACCTCACCTGTTCAAAAATTCACACACACACCTCTGCTCTGATTGCTGCCCTGCAACATTTTACCTCACCTGTTCAAAAATTCACACACACACCTCTGCTCTGAGATAGTATTGCAATAGCATTTTGAATCGTAGGATTCACTTTTTCACTACATTGCAGATTCTAGGGATAGTGTATGAAAAATTCAAAAAGGTTGGCAGCTATGAACAATGTACAAGCCACCAGGATGTTCAAGACTGGGTACAGATTTCTCATAAGATTACAATGATACTGACTGGATCATGAAGATAACTGTTTTCAAAAGTCTGAATGTCACACAGTTCCATGCACTATACATCAAAAGCATTCAAGAGAACATGCCCATGCTAATAAAGATAATTATGCATACGAAACTGCGAAAGTTTCAGACGTATATATGCCATACCCACATAAACTTTCATGCACCATTAATCGTTTGTCATGTAAGCATGCAGAGTGAAGCACCATTTTGCTGTTAATATGTACAATTTGTAGACGACAGGTCTCAAAGGTCTGAATTTCAAAATGATTCTTAATTATAAAATTCATGGACTGACTGGAAGTCTCCATACCAGCAATGTTTGTGTCTTCATATATGTTGATACTGACACCTACTCACTGCTTAATGCAGACCTGCCAACCCCCTAAGAGACCAATGAGTAAGAACTGAAGCTCAGTGAGGCAGAAATGTGTAATTTCTGAGAACTAAGAGTAATCAAGCGCGACACTTACCTTTTTTCAAACAAACACGATGCGATGAAATTGTTCGCACAATTTTTGTGAACTTTACTTTTCTTCAAAAACAAGCTTTTCTTTTAAGTGTCACAAGAAATCTTTACAAATTATGAAAATGTAGAATACACAGGAAACACACACAAATCCCCTAAACCATCATGGCATGGCACACCAAGGCTTGATAGTGCACCAGAAACAACCTCAAAAATGTTCTCCCCTGTTACTGACTCTGTGCATGTGGGGTTGGCTATCAGCTCAGTGGCGATTGTGTCATTTTTTAAGTATCGCACCACCACAGGAAAGAATTTGTCCCCCCCTTCCTGACTTGCATCAGTCCCCAACACAAATGGTCCATTCTGCAGTCGAGATGCAGCAGCAGTTTGGGCTTCCATGGCAAGGGTCCTCACAATGTGTGTTGTCTTTGTTCGACCGCTCTTGAACAGTTTGGCGATCTCCGGATCTGAGAACACTCCTTTAAAAAGCTGGGATGCATGGTCGGCTGCGCCAAGAGCGATGTCGTGCTCGACGAAAAATCCGGCCACCAATGCTTCAGCCCGAATTACCCTTTTCCTCATTTCATCCTCTTTTGAGGTGTCTACAGTCTGAAAAAACTGTGTGATGCTGCAAGAATTCGGCGCGTTAGAGGAATCGATGTGCTTGCGTGACTCAAGGTGACACTTCACATCCACTATCCCGCCATGGGAAATTGTGAAGTCCGACTCACAATGGTACACCGTGCACAATTTACACCTTTAGCCGAAGGTCGTATGCAGGAAAACTTTTCCGAGTATTCTTTTCGGAACTTTTGACCAAGTTTTTTCTTTTTCGCATCTTGTCCAGAACTTTCTACTCCACGTTTCAACATTTTCGCAGCTAAAACTTCAAAAGGACGCCAACTTCGCTGAATGGTAAAGATGGTGAAACGAACTGCGCATGACCGGAAACGCTTCTTGAAGATTACTGGTTATACGCACGGCGCCATGCGTGTCTGTACATAAGCCGATTTTTTCGTCCGTTTTTTTTTTTTCTTCTTTTTTGTTGTTGAAAACTTTCAATGCGTAATTTTTTGGCTAAATGCGTAAGGGCGTAAGAATTATCACTTGGGCGTAATAAATCACGCGAAATGCGTAATGGTTGGCAGGTCTGTTAATGCATGTTCACATCATTGTGTATATCTACATGTGGACACTGACAACTGGTTGGTTAATGTCCCTCAGCTAGGTTCTGAAGCCATCCAACACCTGCAGTTTATGCCAATCCTTTCAAATAAACACAATATAAAAGCATATGTACCATCCATTTAAAGATTTTGTTTAAAAACTATGTTCAATGGATCTTTTGCTGATATGACATTCCAATTGCACACTGTTGTTGCAATACACAAATATGGATATACCTGTGCACACATTCTAGGTCTCACGAACACGTGTGCAAGCACACACACACACACACACACACACACACACACACACACACACACACACAAACACACATAAATGTGTTTATGACCACAATGTAAACAGACAATTTTACAATGTACACTAAACATAACCTGAATAAAATCACACCAATATCAATACAGCTATCAAAGACATCAACCAACCTGCATCAGGGTGGGATGCTCTGGCAAAGGAGACAAGACAGACATGGAGTTTGGAGCTGGGGAGGAGCCAGTAGAGGACAGTGAGGGGGCGTGACGAAATATCCCTAAAACCACTGGCTGAGAACTGGTCTCCAGCAGCGACATAGCCTCCTGCACTGTCAGTCTTTCCGTAGACTGCCGATTAATCTGTTCAGAGGACAGGAAAATTCAAACTCTTTCATCACAAACTAATGAGAATGAAAAGAAGCTGCAATGCTCATGTGCTGTAGACCAAAAATGTAAGTTCTGCACTGCATCTTTGCATGATGTTAAACCCCCAAATTGGCCTAACAAACCTAGCAAACTGACCGTAGTTAGTGAAAAAGTTCAACTTGGTAATATGAAGCAACAACTTAAATTACATGAACTGTTTAAA